>CM047877.1:13236830-13836830 GCA_026212405.1 Petrea volubilis
ATTTTGTACAAGGGAGTCCAAATTAATTCACTATTTGTGAGAAGATACATGATACTAAACTTTTATATTTGAAAAAGGGAAAATTAAACCCTCGAGTCCTGGAAATTACCTAGATAACCCTAAGGTACGCAAATGTTTTACAAATGTTAACTCTTCGTCTATTGGCGTTAGGAAAAATCGCTAAATTTTGACAAATTCTTCCTATTTTACCCTTTTTGTCAATTTTTCACCAAATTTGACCAATTTTGTAGGAATAAAATGCCCCTCCATGTTCATTTGGTAAACATTGTAGTGTACCAAGGGGCATTGTAGTCCTACAAAATTATACACATTTGGTCGAAATTTGATCTAAAGGGTAAAATATGAAGTAAATGTTAAAAATATCTGCCCTCTACTCAATGTTTCTTTCATCAATTTTAGTTCTTCATGGTTTTTTGTTTCTTTTAGTTTTTTTCCCTACCCTTTTTTTTTATGCCCATGAGGTTCTTTGCTTTTTTTTTTTAATTGAAATTGGACTGAAAATATGCTGGGATCCTCTCAAACTTGCTGAAATATCCTAGAATTTGTTAATGTTACTTGAATAAGCTATCTTCCTTGTGATCACTAATTTCTAGTCTTTTACATGCTTCAGAATTGTTTAAATTTATAACTACTCTCGAATCTCTTCATATATTGCTATATTATGAAAAGTACGGATATCTATCATATAGTGCGCCTTATTTGATAAAAGCGCATGCTTCTCGCTGCATAATGCGCTATAGCCCCAAGAGGCCTTTGAGCTATAGTGCTTTGTGCTCTTAACAACTATGGTTGCACAACACTTTACCATACAAACTTTCTTTTTTAACCGAAGGCCATCTGAAGTACATGATTTTTAAAGATTATCATACATAAGCACTCTACCGGAGGAATATTCCACCAAGATTCCCTCACACGACTTGCATGTGAGTTCATTAAGGACAAATTTGTCTTTTTCATCGACTCCAGCTCAAAAATTCTAATAATTGTTAATGGTGGGGTTCAAACCCGCGCAAGTCACACATGATGGCATCTTTATGTGTCTATTGTACTCCTAAGAGAAGCCTACCATTTGTTCTGGAACGTTCTATATATATGTACTAAAACGCTTGCCAAAAGAGTTTGAATCTTTCAACTTCACACAAAAACCCAAGAAAGCTCGTTTTAATATAAACTCTAAATTAACAATATTTTCAACAAAAATAAAGTAGCAATATCAAATAACAAGAATTCAAAAAGAAATGGGATAAAAAAATCGTGGAAAAAAAAAAAAATTTGATCTTGCTAATTTAATTGATTTTAGAAACTTAATTTAAAAAAAAGAAATTTAATTAATTTAAAAAAATGGGATAAAAATTATTAATTTTTTAAAAAATTAATTAAAAAATTATCAATTTTGTATAAATTTTTTAAAAATAATTGTTTTATCATTGTTTTTATCCCATTTCTTTTTAAAATTCTTGCTATCTAATCTTGCTAACATGTTTTTGTTAAGAATTTTATGCATTTAGAATTGATAATGAAATGTGTTTCTTGGATGTGTGTGTAAGGTTGAAAGGTTTAATTGAGTTTGGGTAGAAATATTTGCTGCCTTTATTACTAGTGATGTCAGTAGCTTGTGTGGTAAAATGCGCACATTTCAAATGGTGAAATCCAGGTTTGAATCTTGTTGAAAGCAATTTGGGTGACATTTTTAGCATGAGATAACCTTTGAATTGGAGTTGATGTAAAAAGACGAATTTGCCCTCAATGAGCTCACATGCAAGTCATGTGAGGGCATCACAGCGGGGAAAAAGGAAAGTTTGTATGATAAAGTGTAAAAACGTACATACTTTGGATGGCTAAAATTTTTTTCCACCAGATATGTTTCATATATACATAAATTAGACAATGAGTTCAGCAAGTGACTAACTGGCTAATCTTGCATATATTTACAAGTAATTTCATACCAAATGCAATAAGAGAAAGAATGGGAAACACATCACACCTGACCAAAGCAGAAAACAGGAACCAGAGGCTTGCCCGTCTCCATAGCAATACGTACAAATCCTCTTCTCTTCTGAAGAAAGGCAATCTGTGTATAAATGACAAGAAAATTTAGCCACTCTGAATTAAGAGATGAGAGCGAAGAAATCATACTTGTTCATAACTCACTTATTTACTAATGTCCTGCAGCATACAAAGCCCAGGTCCTTCAGAAACAGAGCAAATAAGTGCAACATATGACTGAACACTTTTTTTTTTATTTCGTCATCAGCTACTCTAATCTGATCAAAGATTATATACACTTTTTCAGGTAAAACTAGCAATGCAAATTATATAAGTTTAAAATGAAGTTTTGTCACAAACAAACAGATGCTTCTAAACATTGCACCGAACTCTCTCTCTCTCTCTCTCTCACCCACACATTATTTTTTAATTTCTGTTTTCTTTCTCCCTGAATTCTTCTTTTCCTCTTGGGTCCTGTTTCCATTTCCATGTCATTTTTGTTAATAAGGCTGTTCCACTGGGAAAGGTGGTTACGCCAAGGCTTGCTGACAACATGCCAGGGAAAGAACCATATACTGCTAGAAACAATCAGCAATGTGATAAATGATGTGGTGCCTAAGATGAAAATTCAATAAGGCGAGTTGATGGCAGTCAACTCATTCTAGTTAAGTTTTCACCAATACTAGGCATCACATACTAGGACCCGATATGCACTCCAGACAACGCAGAACTTAAGAGATCAAAATGTTGTGAAGAAATAGTAGCTAAAGGTTTATTAGTAATGGATTTTAGAAGCAAAAAAGGAAATGAGATGGTAGGAAAATTAAAGAATATGTGATCAGTTAATGTACAAGCAGACACACTCATACAAAGGTGTACTAGCATTAAGTTGCTGAGTTCAAAGTATAAACCTCAGAACCATGCTCCATATAGAAGGTCTCCTGAACTCCCCCTGGCACTATGATACAGCTATAACCAGAAGTCAAAAGGGAAATGAAATTCTTCCTTGTTGCAGATGAAAGTCCCAGCCATGACCACACATGTCTCATGAATGGAGTGTAGAAAACCTAATCAACATATCTGCATGATTACATGTAGTCATAGTATATCAATATTATGGGATCATAAAGTATGCGATACTTACAGCAGTACTTGCAAGAACCTTGATCTTCGGGAGAGGCATGAAACCTGCAAGGTCAGCAAGTGCAACAACTCCAATAGGCCAAACTGAATGTGGCTCATAACCAAAAACTGTAGAGAATAAGGTTCAAAATTTCTGTAAGAAAAGAATTCTCTTGTCTAAATTCTTAGGCTACACTAAGTAGGCATGATATGTTACAATCTAGCAGCAAGAAAGAAATTCCAACTTCCCCAATTCATAACATCTCACAACAGCAAATAATACTGTGACATGCTAAACAAACAAAAGGCTTGGAAGTCTATATTAGATTTTATCGGTATTACAGTTCACCACTAACATTTCGAACTTATCATAAGTGATACTGTGGTTGCACCTATCCTTAGACAAGATGGTTTGATAACTTTTAATGATTGTCTCATCTAAAAGTTTACGTTTCTAGAGAGAAGAGCCATTATATATTTAAGATCTCCAACACGGCCCCCCATCTAAAAGCCAGCACGTGAAACTCCTTTTTCCTTCAAATGGGTGGCGGTAAGATTCAAACACAGGACCTCTTGATTAGCTTGGCTCGGATACCATGTTGAATGATCGCCTCATCTAAAAACTTAAGTTGTTAGAGAGGAGAGCCATTATATATTTAAGATCTACAACAATAATTTCATTTATCATATAAATGCTTTATTCACCAATAATTTCGACTTCTCCTTCTATATTTGGTTCAGGTGGAAGTCGGACAGCAAGACAATCACCTTGTATGAATAATGTTAGAATATCTCTAGAATCCTAAATCTCTTCAATTACGTATTGTATTAGGAAAAGGATATTATTTCCATGTATGTATGTCTTAACTAGTCTCTATTTAAAGGGGTTAGATTAGTGTAAATAATATACACAGATTTTTCCTCATTATCTTGTTCTTCCTCTCTTAAACCTGTTCGCTTAGCAGATGGCTCATATTCTCCTGTATTAGGTTTCGGTGTTGTTACACCCAATAATGCTCTTACTCTTAATAATGTCTTATTTGCTCCAAATTTTCCTATTAGCTTGTTATCCATTAGTCAACTTACTAAATCCCACCATTGCTCGGTAACGTTTTTTCCATCTCATTGTATCTTTCAGGATCTACACACGGGGAAGACGATTGGTGGCAGTCGTGAGCGCGGTGGTCTTTACTACCTACACAAAGCTGATCTATCTGACCGTGACTAGACCAGAGATATCTTTTGCAGTTGGAGTTGTTAGCCAATTTATGGACAAACCTCGACCTGTCCACCTTGACGCTGCTATGAGAATTTTAAAATACATAAAAGCCTCTCCCGGTAGAGGATTACTCTTCAAGAAACATGGACATCTGAAGATTGAAGCCTATTCCGATGCAGATTATGCTGGTATAAAGGAGATAGAAGGTCTACTTCTGGCTATTGTACATATGTTGAGGGAAATCTAGTGACATGGCGGAGTAAGAAGCAGACAACTGTGGCTCGATCTAGTGCAGAAGCTGAATATCGTGCTATGGCACATACCGCAAGTGAAATGTTGTGGCGTAAGAGCTTACTAGAAGAGTTGGTGTTCACTTATAATGAACCTTTACCTATGCACTGTGACAATCAAGCAGCTATTCACATTGCAAATAATCCAGTGTTTCATGAAAGGACGAAACATATTGAGGTTGACTGTCATTTCATTCGAGATGCCATAATGAGCCGGATTATGAGTACTCCATTCACTCCGTCCTCAGAACAAATTGCTGATATATTTACTAAAGCTTTGGGGGGAAATAAATTTAAAACTCGATGTAACAAGTTGGACATGATCGATATATATGCTCAAACTTGAGGGGGAGTGTTAGAATATCTCTAGAATCCTAAATCTCTTCAATTTCGTATTATATTAGGAAAAGGATATTATTTCCATGTATGTATGTCTAACTAGTCTCTATTTAAAGGGGTTAGATTAGTGTAAATAATATACACAGATTTTTCTCTCTTTTCTTGTCTTTCTCTTTTCACAAATAATTTAGGCCATCCTACAAGGCTAACAGAAATGTTTCTCAAAGAACATAAACAATCAAGACCAATAGACATTTGGACCAATTTTCTAAAAAATCTAATGATTTCAAGAATGAAGCTGCTCATGGGACCTTTGAGACTCTTGGATGTCCAACATGCACAATCACCATATCCCCTTCCTCGAATTTGAATTCAAAATTTGTATGAGCTTTATCTGCCTCATTGCCAGTTGCAATCATGCAATGCAATTCACATAGTATCTTGTTAACATATCTTGTAAAAGTAGGTGGTTAATGCATGAAACTTTTTCACACATTCAAAATGACAACATCTAGTAGTTCATTATAGAACACCGTGGCAAATCTATATACAAGTGAAACTTGGGATAATGAAGCTTCAAATTCAGAATCACGCACCAAGACCATCTAGAATGTATATGATGGAGTTGGCCTAACAACTTATTCAAGCAACATAGTGTGAGATACCATCTACCAGCACAGAAAAGACCACGCATTTCACAGAAAGAGAGGCTCAAAGACCATCGTCACTACCAATGCCAATGGTTTTCCATTTAGAATCCATAGTTATCATAAATTATAAATTTAGGCGCAGATGGTTTGAAAGGAAATTACAATTACAGCGCAGTTTCTCATCCAAAATTTTCTCTCATTTCTCTTCCATTTCTTCATTCTTCTTGTGCAACCTATCAGCTGCTTCCAAGTTTAAAACTTCTACACAAAACATCACTAAATCCAACAACAGTAAATAAAAATCAGCAAACAGATCCAGGTTGAACACCAGATAAACACCAAAAACCCTGTGGAAGAAGCACTAGGATTGAGGAATTAAATGAGCCTCAAACAAGGATGAACTTAATGCCACAAATGAATCAGCAAGAGGATAGGGTATTGACAAGAGGGTTCAGCAGCAGTAGCAAATATCCACAAGAAAGATCAGGTCTTTAGGAGAGTCGCTGACCAATTGCCATTATATAGTAACATAGATCCATACTGAGAGTGCGCAAAATGAAAACAACGCTTGTTGTGGCATATTCAAATACCGAAAATTGGAATGACCCTCTTGCCTTTTTTTTTTTTTTGATGAAAACTAGCTTGCCCTTGCTAATTATAAATATTTATGCAACACCCCAAGACCCTCGCATTTTTTCACAGCTCATACCCAAGAGGACCTTTCCTTGACAGACTGGTAGAATTGACTATTTCCACTCTGTCAAAGATCTTGATAGGTGTGAACCAATTGTGATGCGTGCTACAAATAACTCCAACAAGGTTCCCAGGTGTGATATTTTTATATTCAGCAAGCCTAATCACTGTGAACTGTTAGACCTCTCTCAATCTTTATTGGCTTACTTAAACATGGAGGATCTTTGCTGAGAGCCACCCCATCGACATGGCGCTTAAGATCATTAGCAATCCCGAACTTCCTTCACAGGTCAACATCAACTTTCCCAATTTCAACCTACAACAATACTACTGTTACATACTGACAATCCCAATTACATCCAATATCAAACCCTTGCAAAATGACAAAATAAAACTCCTGAATGATACCTAGGCTCCCAATCTAGGAACAAGGCGTTTCCACAAATGGACTTCCCTAGGGAAGACGAAATAATCTAGGATGATGGGGTCAAGCATATGAAATATTTTCATATAGTCAATGGAGTTCTTGACCATAAGCAAAAAAACAAACTCTCTTTATCATAGAGGGCACAAAACAATCATAACCCCTTCGGCTTCACTAGGCAAGGAACTTACGACCAAAAAGCCACACCTTGGGGGAGAAAACAGGAAAAATCATCTTCAAAGGAACAAGCATCAACAAAAAAACTAGCTTTACCATAGGCCTCATTAGGATCAAAAGCTTTGATGTCCTCCACATACAAAGTCACGGGGAAATAACCAACCGCATGCTTACATATATACCTGATAAATCATTTACCAATATTTTTAACCCCACTAGAGCAGAATGACAAGATTATGTGATAAAAAAAACATTAAATTCAAAATTTAGAGTGTAAAAAGAACTGAAGCGACCAGAACGCTGAATACACAAGCTCACCTGGATAACCTCCGACCCCATTTGCTATACTCATCAATTGGGATCACCATAAATATCAGTAGCAATCCGATAATTCTGAAATGAACAGCACAAAACGGATTCTAAGAAAACACAGAATCACCAAACAAACTCACAACACAAGCACAAACACACCCGTAGAGAAGCGATTGCGAACCCGAGTGCTTTGGGAAACGGGAGGAAAACGAAGGAAACGAGGACAACAACAAAGTTGAAATGGATCGAACCCAGCCACACTACAAGCGCCAATATCGTATGAAGAAGCGATCCCGGGGTGCCCTTGAACTCCACCGGAGTCGGCGTTGGGGGAGGCGCCGCCTCAGGCAGCGGCGAGTTACCCTGCCTGACATCCCCGTTTGCCTCCGACGCCATGGATGGTACCAAGAAAACAGAGAAATCGATACGAACACGACTGTACTGGCACGTGAAAACGGGAGAGTTGCAGTAGCTTCTGGGAACCCACGCCCCTTTTATAACAACTTTTCCAAACACCTTGTGGGGGTCTAAAAGTTTCACATCTAAGTCCAACTGTCCAACAAACTTGCATTAACCAATTTGCATGTGGAATTTCTTTTTAACTTTATGGTAGTAATTTGCAAAGTGTTTTGACTTAACATATTTTTAAGAGATTATAAATTCTAAACTCTTATTTTAAAAATAAATTGTTAGAGTGGTCAAATAAGAGTCCGTTTGGCTGAAATTTTTTTAAGAAAACAAGCATTTTAGATAAAAAAAAAAATTGTATTTGGATGGGCTTTTTAAGTCAGAAAAAAGCCATAAAGAGTTTTTTTTAGAATCTATCCCAAAGTAGCTTCAAATACAAATATATTTTAAAGTACTTTTAACTATTATATCCAAATACAAAACTGCTCGTCTTAAAAAAAAAAATTCTATTATAAAAAATATCATTCGAGAAGCATTTTTTTTAAGCCCAGCCAAACAGCCCTAAATAGAATCAAAATTTTTAGTATTATAAGTTGTAGTTTTGTGTGGTACGAATAAGAGTTTATAATTTTCACTACTAGAAAAAATACAATTAGCCACGAATTTTAGCCACGGATTTGGCAAAAAATCCGTGGCCCAGGAGATTAGCCACATAAATTTATATATATATATATATATATATATATTGATACATATATAAATTTATATTGATACATATATATGTGTATATATATATGAATCAACATATGTGTATATATATGTCCAAGTATATATATATATCATATATACATATCAATATATATATATATGTCAATGTGTATCTTATATATATTAATATATTATATGTACATTCTAATCCTCTATATATAGTCTATATGATATAATTATATATCTATATATAACATATCTAATATATGTTATAAATGTAGAGTGCATATATATGTCGATCAAATATATATATATATATATATATATCTAATCATATGTACTATATATGTTCAATCATCTGTATGAAATAAACATATATTAGTGTATTATATATCTAATATATGTTATATATGTACTTATATAGCTAATATATATACATCTAATTAGACATAAATACATATATATATATGAGTATATCTAATCTTATATGTATGTAACATATCCAATCATTTATTATATATATCAATATACATAATATACATATATTACTTACGTATTGCAAAAATTAATTATTAAACAAAAAATTAAAGTGGTGTAATGGTTTGATGCTCTAACTTCAACTAACAGGTCAAGAGTTCAAACCATATCCGGTGCAAAAAAAAAAAAAAAAAAAAAATTTGCTCAGGAATTTTTAGCCACGGCTTAGTCGTGGCTAAATTAGCCATGGTCTGGTCGTGGCTAAAAATAGTCGCCAAATTTCCCTCTAATTTTAGCCACCAAAAATAGCCACGGATTGGCCGTGGCCAATCCGTGGCTAATTTTTTTTTTTTTTATTTAAATTCGTGGCTAATCCGTGGCTATTAGCCACGGATTTTTTCCGTAGCTAAAATCCGTGGCTATTTGCAGTTTTTCTAGTAGTGTTTTGTGTAATATAGAGGGCATTCGGATAAGTTTATTACAAATATTTTATAAGATGCTCTTAGAAATTTATAAAATATTGGATCTTATTTTAAAAATAAATTATTGAAGCAAGATAAATAAGGTGGGCGTTTCTTATAAGATGTTAATGATGATAATATTATAATTAATTTAAGTTTAAACAAATAACTTTGGTATAATTTTAAAAAATAAATTGATATCTTATTACTTTTTTAAGAAAAACTTATTATAAACTCTCAAATATCTTATTTTAAGCTACTCCTTTAAAAAATTTACCAAACACTTTATGAAATTTTGTAAGCTTTCAAATATTTTATCATATATTTTAATGAGCTTATAAGCTTAGGTGAATGTCCTCATCTACGGTGCACGAACGCAGACACGACACGATACCAACACGAAAAATTTTAAAATTTTATGACACGATACGACTATTAAAATATTATATTATATATTTATATTTATTTAAGTTAAAATGCATATAGAGAAATACAAATATTTATCATTAAGATAGAATGTCGTGAAGTTTTTCATCAACAATTTTTAATTGGAGATGTGTAAAGAAAAAGATAGAGATGAAAAAGACAATGTGAAATAATGAGTGATAGAGGAATTGATTGAATATAATTAATTTGTTTAAGTTGAAAATAATCTTAATTTTTTATTTTCAATTATCGACTAACCTTTTAAAAATTCAGAAAAGAACCCATTTTAGCCTTGTAAAGTATCCAAAAAAGCTCAGTCGTGTCCAAAACGTGTTGGATATGCCTTAAGTCGTGTCCAACATTGTACAAGATGATTTTTCGAAATGTCCTTATATTATAGGGGATTGCAAAAGAATAACAAACTAAATAAATGAAATATCAAATGCAATCCAAAGAAAAAGATTTCTCAACATAGGAACAAATTTCACTTTTTTATTAAAAATAAAGTTTAATTATATTTAATTAAAAATTAACAATATAATTATTAAGCTTCATTAATATTTACTAAAAAATATAACAATTAAGTATATAAAAATATATAAATTTTAGGCTTATCAGCCACCTCTTGATATCAATTCCGAAGAACTTCTTCGGCTTCTCTCCATGAGTATGGTACGTGGAAGAGTAGGGGTGGATATCGAGGCCTTATCTTATCATAACTTTGTTTTTTGGTGTTGAATCTTATAATAAGTATAATTTCATCTTAAAATTTTTGAAACAATAGTGCTTCCTCTATGGCGTGATTTGGATATGGATAAGTCGAGGCAAGAGTTAGATTTTTTGTCTTTAACATGAAATTGCCTCTCACTGGTGGTCACGGTTTATGTCAATCATCCTCCAGATACAAACACCACTTTCTCGAAATAAGAGCACTCCTAATTTCGAGAAAGAATGAACTTAAAAAGTGTTTTGAACTCTTAGAATGCTTATGAATGCTATTGTAAATTTTGAGAGTGAAATGCAAAACTATGAAAATGATTTTGAATGTGGAGAATCCAAATGCCAAATGCTAGGGGTTTATTTATAATAGATGAGGAGTTGTGGTTTTTTAGGATTCGCAATGGTTTAATCCTAACGGAACTGGTTGGGTGCGGGGTGAGTTGGTTTTGCATGTCTACAGGCATTTGATGCACTCAATCGCGAGCTTCGGCTTGGTTCAACACACCACTTGAAGTCCAACTCATTTTGGTTTGAAAATCTAGCTTAATTCGGGTTCAGTTTTGACTCAATTTCAACCCCATGTTTATTTGAATTTTATCCAAAAAAAAATGTACTTTGATTCAAGATCAAGCCTGGCCCATCTTACCACACTATGCCGAGCAGAGCCAGCCGGCCGACTGGCCAACGGAGCATGCATGTGTGCGAGCTTGGATCGAACCTTCTAACCCGTAGGATTTTTTCTCGTTACACACTTGTGAACCCCCAAAAGGCCAACTCTTGTGAATCGTCGACAGGCCCAAATGTATGAGCCACTTGAGACATGAATACAAAATATGAGATAACCATATTCGTAGTGCGCTCTATTTAGCTATTCAACTAGCTCTCTTATATATTTAAATTTTTATTTACCCGAAATTAATTTTGAAAAATTAAATATACTTTTCATATCTACTCGCAACATAAATACGAAAATACTTTCACAAGTAACGAACAATGCTTATTTAAGTTATTGATTAAAATTCTTCACTTGCCAACTTTATAAAACCAATTTCTAACACTCTCCTTTGCATATGTGAAAACAAATGACTTGACATAATTCACACACACAACACAAATGCGGATTACCATTACCACATATAATACTTCTCAATTATGAATGCCAGCAAAATTATTTCAAAACTCGTATCTGCAATTTTTTGGGCAAATCTTATTATGGGTGAAACATATCCAAGTTATTCCTGAACTTCTAAGTATTTCACCCTCTGCTAAGATTTTTGATGAGGACGTAAACCACAACTTTATAGCTATGGTTGAATTTCTGGATCTATACAAGAAGGGACCGCTGGACACTTTAAAGTAGGCTAAAACTAATAAATTAGCATGGAAAATATAACAAAGATCAATTATACAAGCTGACATTACGTACTACAGGATTTTCAACTCTGAGTCTGCATGGCCAACCCTGGCTTTGTGTCTTTCAAACAGATCTTGAAGAGCCATAACAAAGTAGGTATGGACTTCAGCAACCTTGCATGAATATCCAAGTAAAGAAAAATGAGAAGAGATCAAAGTTCAATAGTGGAAAGGATTATGGAAATATGAATATTATTCCAAACGTATGTTATATCTGTTAAAATGGTTGGACCTTAATCTTGATTTCTAGTTTATGCTGAATATGCAGATTATGAAGAGAATATAATTGAAAAGTTATATCAACTCAAAAGTGAGATGAATCAAGACCAAGGTTTAAGAAAGTTAGTTAAAACATTTTTGCGTTTCTGCCGCTAATATACAGATACAATTCCTCGGTTGCAGGGGTGTAAGTCACTCATATACTATCTCTCACAAACCCCAAACACATCAAAAAGTATCAAAGAAAATCAGTTGAGGATCTGGAAAAATTACACTGATGGAAGTTAACAACTCTAGTCCCCCGTGAACTCAGTCAAGAAAGGAAATCTTGCGTTAATGCTCCATTGAAGTTTGACTAGAGAAACTTAAAAAATATGTATAGATTCCAAGAAGCTACCTTTTCTTCAACAGGAAATGGCTTTCCTTTCAAGAAATTTATTCTGTAGTGTCTTAAACTATCCTCAAAAGTTAACATAATGAAAACACAACATATACATCTAATAAACTTTTTAAGTCAAACAATAAATTCCCAAGATACCCTCAGTAAATTGAGAAAGCTACTTCCAATTGGCTAGGTGTTTGAGATATGGTTTATATTGCTGCTTAGCATAGGTGCATCTCTCCCACGGTTCCTATAGACCCATATCCGTAACACCATTTATTCCGATATCTAGTAGATGACTCATGGGAGGATTACCACATTCACGAATCATAGTGCTAATCTACTTCTTAGCATATTGATATTTGTTCAAATGTAAATTATGCTCATTGGGGGATTTGTACCATATTCAAGCCTCATAGCGCTAATCTACTCCATGGCATATTGATATTTTAGTTCAAATATAAATAATGTGCATAAAAAAGTGTATACAGAGCATAACTCTTCCTCCGTAGGTTGTGGAATTTTTTGAGCACAATTGTTTGTCCAACCACCACATGCACTGGCTATCTAAGAGGTAGAGGTGTACTGCAAAAGAACCATAAAAATGTAGAGACTAGTATAAATGAGGACTCTTCAGCATGGTAAATATTGAATATTCCCCATCAAAAAAGAAGAAAGAAGAAAAATCTTAATAGAAGCGATGAGGCAAAGTAATTGAGGTAAAGGTGTCACCAACCACACTTTACAACATCCATGCTAACAAACAAATGAGCAAAAGAATGTCACATAAAGCAAGATTATCCTTAGTACACATATTGACCAATAAAACAAATAGTTGCACAGTCAATCAATCAACATGCTACAAAATATTTTTAGCAGACATGAGGACAATGAAAAGTTGTATGGTTCTGTCCTCGAATTCCCATCTCCATTTCCTTTAATTAATTTTCTTCAACATCAGTAAACAACATTTTACAATCTTTTTTTGGTTTTCACTCTCCTATATTACTCAATCTATTTGGAGCCTAAGTATCAATGCAGTAGCAGATGCTAAGTTTCCATAAAAATTTACAGAAGACTTTAAACAAGCAACATTGCCTCTGAATTAGAGCATGGCAAGTAGCAGTTCATATCAGCAATATTCAAAAACCAATATCAAAATCTTGTAAAGTTAGAACATACGCCAGTATACTCCAGAAAATTATTGGTGCAAACTTGATAACTCTAGGGAGTTCCCTGTAAAGCTTCCACCTAGGTTCCCACCACTTGTATACACCAGACTGCAGAATAATTTTAACAATGAAAGGGTAACTAAGGTTGGACTTTTTAGAAGGGTCAAACACTATCATGAAATAATGAATAATGTTCACGTTATTTAATAACAACAGGAATCAGTGTAATTTTCATTCAGTGGAAAACACCACAATCATGATCAAACAACAACAAGATAATAATAGCATAATCTTAAAAAGAAAATTCCACATTAGGATATTTTAGTTGATAAACCACATACATATAAATGAGAAAAGGAGAATGCCAATCCTTATTCCTCAGGCTTTATTTGTAAAGACTGCTCGATGATAATCAAAATGCTCAAGACCTAGAATTATCCCATGCTTGAGCTAATCAGACAAAAGCTGATGCATATCTTTTACCTCCAAAATTTGTTTAGAATATTTCACATTCTCAATCTGGTTGTTGAAGATTGACTTGTTACTTGTTATTATAGAAAGGAGTCCTACATAATTTAATATTTGTGAGAAGATACTAGATACTAAACTTATATATTTGAAAATTGTTGAGAAGTAGATGGTCTTGGATAGAGAAGTGTTTCATCATAATTTCTAGCATGAAACTTATGATTGGTCATAAAAGCTGACAAAAATTATAGTAGTACCCCGTACCACCATGTGTTTGTTGTATATAGATATATTTCATATATACATGCGTCAAGACAATGAGTTTTGCAAGTGACTATGGACTACCCTACATATATTTTACAAGTTTTTTCATACCAAAAGCAATCAGAGAACGAGCAAAAATAATATCAAACTTGACCAAAGCAGAAAATAGGAATAAGAGGCTTGCCTGTCTCCATAGCGATACGTACAAATCCTATTCTTTTTGTAAGAAAGGCAACCTATGTATGAAGGACAATACAATTATCAATTCCAAATTACAATATTAAGAGGCAAGGAATCACACTTGTTTCAAAACTCACTTATGTACTAGTTTCCTGTACCATTAGGGAACACAGACCCCACCACCTTTCAGAAACGAAGGAATTGGAACACGTGACTAAATACTAATCTTTTATCATCATCATCAGCTAGTGCAATATGATCAAACATTATAGAAATATTTTAAAGTAAAACTAGCAGTGCAAATTGAAGGTGTTCTAATTGAACTTTTTCAGAAAAAAAGGCGATGTTTTCTATACATTGCATGAACTTTTTGCCCTGGATTTTTGTTTTCCTCTTGTATCGTATGTCCATTTCAAAGTCATTCATATTAATAGGGTTTGGTCCACATGGAAGTGCGGCAAGGCTTGTAGGCAACATGCTAGGGCAATAACCATTTACTAACATACTATTACAAAAAGTTCACCAAAATGATAAAAAGATGAAGTGCCTCAAAAATTTAATAGGCATGAGCTGATTGCAATCATCTTTTCTAGTTAAGTTTCCGCCACTAGGCATCACATGCTAGGACCTAATATTCACCCCAGACAATTCAAAACTTGAGAGATCAAAATGTTGTGAAGAAATAGAAGTAGGTAAAGATTTATATAGCACATCCCAGAAAAAGCAAAAAGAAAATGAGATGCTAGTAAAACTAAAAATTCTGTGGTCAGTTAATGTACAAGCAGATGCTCACATAAAAACAGGTACCAAGCAGAAATCTACTGAGTTGCAAAAGGGTAAACCTCAGAACCATGCTCCATATAGAAGGCCTCCTGAACTCCCCAGGTACTATGATACAACTATAACCATAATTCAAGAAGGAAACAAAGTTTTTCCTTGTGGCAGGTGAAGCTCCCATCCACGACCATATATGTCTCATAAATAGATTGTAAAAGACCTGATCAAGTTTCCCCATGATTAAATGTATTAATGGTGTGTTAAAATTATCAGTCATAATATGTGTTATGTGGATCTTACAACAGAACTTGCAAGAATCTTGACTTTGGAGAGAGGCATGAAATCTGTGAGGTCAGAAAGTGCACCAGCTCCAATAGGCAAAATTGAATGTCGCTCGTACCCAAAAACTGCAAGGAATAAGGTTTATAATTTCTATAAGAAAAGAGATTCATCTTGTCAAAATTCTTTGGCTGCACTAAGCAGACAAGACATGTTATAAACTAGCAGCAAAGAACACTTCCAATTTTCCCTATCCATAATATCTCACCAAAGAAAATCAAGCAAAAGGTTAGGAAGTCTACATTGGACCACTAGAGGTTGGAACATATCAACAGTATAAACAGTAACGAAGTGGTTGCACCTACCCTTAGGCAAAAAAGTTTTGATAACTTTCATTTACCATAGAAACTGTTCCAATTTCTCGTCCTGTATGTGGTTCTGGTGGAAGTCGAGTAGCAAGACAATCACCCCATTTGAGTATTTTCAGACATCCTACAAGGACACTAGACGCATTCCTTAAAGAAACCCTTTGAGAATCCATACTACATAAATTAACGAATTTGCTACAAAAAGTTGATGACTTCAATAATGGAGCTGCTTTTGGGAACCGATTGGGACTTTGGATTCCGAAACATACCATCACCAAACCACCTCCCTTGAAATTGCATTCAGAATCTGCTTGAGCTTTATCTGCCTTATTTCTAGTTTCAGCCATGCAATGTACTTCGTCATGTATCTTGTTAACATACTATGTAAAGAAAGTGGTGAATTATATATCTACTTATACACATACACATCCATATATCACCTAGTGGAGATTTCTATATCTACATATCCACACACACATCCACATATATAGACTAGTGGTGATTTATATATCTACATATACACCTACATGTCATACACTAGGTTATTAATATAGTGATGTGTACATATAAATAATCATATAGAATGAATGGTTTATATATTTATTTTATTATAATATTAGGTATTTCTTCTTTTCTCCTCTATAAATAGATCCCAACACCAACCCCATTTTCATTCCAAAATCCCGCCTAAAAACACACCCCCACTCTCACTCTACTTTTAGCACACAAAACACTTCCTATTTATAGCCTATCTTCCACCCACATATATATATATACAAACCCTTCTATTTTCATCCATATATACCTATTAGCCTCCCATATATCCCTTTATTTCCCTCAAACATTCTTGAAAAGGTAGAAACCATGCTTAATCCCATATGCAGAGGTGTTATTTATATCCACCTTGAGTAAAAGTTCTTGCTTAGGCTTGCTTCACTGCTCTTAAGTAAAAGTTGCTAAAAGCATGCTTCCCTACTTTGAGTAAAGTTCTTGCCAAGCTAGCTTCCCTACTCTTGGTTTAGTAGCTAATTTATTTTATTAAATGCTTCCCTAAAGTGTAATTTCATGATTAACTTAGCAATAGTTACTATCATACATGTTATTTCAAGAATACTTGCTCGTTGAGGCTAAGTAATACTTTCATGCTAGAAGGGTAATTATGATAGGAGTTAATCTAGTTTATGCTTAATATGTGGTTATTGCTTTTATTATGTGATCAACATGCCCTTTTGTGAACTTATTATGTAATTATGTGATCATATACTTGGTATGTATATTCTTTTCATGAGTTAGGCTTCTTGAAATTATGTGTGTAGTTTAAAGAGGATTTTCTTGAGATCTAATGATTTCAAAGTGGTTTCATGGAGATATATTTTGGTAAAAAGAAGCTTATAATGATATATATTTAATTTTGTAAAACTTTTATCAAAATCTATGTTAGTTTTGAAAATATAATAGTTTCATAAAGTTATAATAGTTTTATGAAAATATACTCGATTATTAGTTTTATGACAATATAGTATTTTTGAAACTATGTTAATTTTATGAAAATAAATTAGTTTGATAAAATGATGTGTTTCTACGAAAAATATTAGTTTTGACAAAATACACTATTTTCATAAAAATAGATTTATTAAAGTTTTATCAAGATATGGGTGCTTTATCAAAATCGATTCCTAGTTTACCAAAATATGTCTGCATGTCTTATATATATAGTTGTCTATATTTTCAAATGGATCTTTTATACTTATATATATATCATATGTACATACATATAGATATATTTATGTCTTGAATGTCATTTTTCTATAGTTTACACACATATTTGATACATGTATATACATGTGTTACACTTATACTTTAGTCATATGTATAAGCTCTACGTATGTATGTATTTAGTTATATATATTTACATTTTATATACTTTGAATTTACATACATAAGTGGATATGTTATACTTAGAAACCTATATATATATATATATATATTTATATATTTATGTTTAATTATATTTTAAAAAGAATATATTTATGTATCAAATTTATATTCTAGACAATATATATAGATATATATATATATATATGTGTTGCTGTATATACATACTATTATGTTTTGATTATATTTTAGTTTAAATTTCGTATTTGATATATGTATGTATCTATATTAAATAGTTTATGAGATTTTATTTTCTATTACTTTATTAAATTTCATATTTGATATACGTACATATCTATATTAAATAGTTTATGAGATATTATTTTCTATTACTTTACTAAATTTCATATTTGATATATGTATATATCTATATTAAATAGTTTATGAGATATTATTTTCTATCACTTTATTTCATAGTGATGATATTCTTTTCTAAGATGTTGGAATCATATGTTGAAACATGGAAGCAAGACTTCCAAGATTATGCTATGTGCATAAATTGTGATTGTGAAACGGGCCCGAAATATATCAGAGTGGTTTGGGTGAGTTTCGCCGAGACATACCAATGGGGTAGCCGGCTGTAAGAGTTCTCACTCCCTCCATCTCCTAATCCCCCCTTAGGTAGATGGAGTGATTTACTCAAGAGAGAGGGTCGTAGGAAAATTTGGCGTAACACCCGGGGTACGACCATTGGAAGATAAGGCAGGCGAGAGAAATGTATTGGTTGTAAATTTCGGCCTGGGTAGTCATAAGGGTCACTGTTAGGTGACGAGAAAGATTTGAAATGAAAAACTATATGTTCATGTGAAAAATAAAACTATGTGCCTATATGCAAATCACACACACGAGCACCTTATGTGATTAGGTAATTTTTCTACTCAACTATATGTTGACTGTGTTCATATGATATGTTTTAGATGAACTCGAGGCTAACTTTAATGAGGTCGAGGAGGTGGAACATTTTGAAGCCTTCTATTAGGACGAGAGTTATTACTTTCCGCTGCGTACTTGTTTGTTTTGCCGATTTCGGCCATATGAAATTTGTAAACGCTTGTTTGTATTCGGAATTTTGTACTTGATGTACATCACGATATTATGTTTTCCAATACTATGCTTGCTATTTAAATTTAAGTTTATTAAATATTTTATATGTAAATCATAACAAATACAAAGGAATTACCGGGGTCGTCACAGGTGGTATCAGAGCTTGGGTTTACGCCTAAGCTGTGCTTGGTAAGGATCCTCGGCGTAAGATTTCGAAATAGAAAGGAGATAGGCTTGATCTGAGAAGGTTAATTAGGGATGAATTTCCTTGGGTAGTGTTTGACATGCGGGGTGGCGGGTGTGGCTGGGCGGCCAACCAGTGCATACTTTGCTCCCTAAATGGCACATACTAGACTAATTTGAATATAAGGTGAATTTGGTTTTTTGGGTAATAGCTGTAAATGATTACTTGTAGAATTATGTGACTTAAGTTCTACGTGCGCGGAATTCACCTCTTGAACCTATAGGAACCAACTTGAGAGTCACCACGGGTATATGTGAAAGTTGCTAAAACCTCTAGTACATCTAATAGATTTTATAAGGTGGAATTATATATTGCGAAAATGTATCTTTTGGTAAAATTTAATACTGAAATAGGGACCTTGAGAATCGGGAAAGGTAGAAGTTATGTACTTTGTTGAAATTAAGAAAAGAAAGATTTGGAAGCTTGTGGTTGTCTAAGGCTCGGAATTTGAGATAGGATGCATAATTATGGTAGTAGAAATGGTATTAAGAATTAAAAAGTACAACGAAGCAATTGAAAACTTTAGATACTTTGTTAAACTACGATCTAGGGGCGGCCCAAGCAGAAGGAACTCTGGAGGATATTTCAGCTGCAAGGATGGATGTGCGACGTAACCAAATAAACCTATAGTTGCGAAGGTACGCATTCAGCTTGTTTCATTTACCTAGAATTTTGATTGATCTAAGCTCACAACATATTTTCTAGGCTAGTGGTTCAATCTAACATTAATCACATGCATTAAAAGTATGAATTAGAAGTAGCCGCTATCCAATATTGATAAATTATTTTATTAAGTACAAGAAGTTTAAGTTATTCTAAACTGGATTTGAAATTAGGTGAGAATGCAAGGGGAAATTTTAGTAGTCATGGGAAAAGAAGAGCAATTATGGAATAGAATAAATGTATATAATCAAGCTACTAGATGAACTTAAGTATAGGTTTCTATTTTAGGTGAAGTTTGTAATAGTTAAATGACGATTCTCTTGTGATAGTTATGTTTTTTAATTCTCTTCGTAGGACCTCATCATTAATTATTCAAAAGATCTCAAAAATTCATTTTACTTGGAAATAACTTTTTATAATCTCCATAAGAGATGTGCTTTTTAATCGCATCTTGAAACCCCTATTCTTTATGATTTGTTTCTAAAGCTATAAGTTTGATTGTTACATATTATTTTTATTCCTATATATTCACAATATCGATATTTCTTTGGGATATCTCTTATATCAATATCCATTGTTTAATGTAAAGGAAAGAAAATGCCGATTTTGTCTTTAACTTTCTTTTAAAACGATAACTTCAATAGCAATTATTGTCTTTGTTTTTATAATAATTCTCATTTGTTTTTTTTCGGCAATCTTGAAAGTTTCCTCAATTAACTTCCTTTTTATCTCCTTCTTGAAAAGTTGTAATATAGGAAATTCCAAATTATTTTCTCCCTATTGAAAGCTTGAATCTTCTAAATTTTACGCCAATCCGAAGTTTTCCTTATTCGACACTTTAATTGACCAAGTTGTTATTCAAACTTATATGCATTCTCGTGTGTATCAATAATAATACATTGACAATCTTTTATGCCATTCGCACTTTTAACATGAAAATTTCTTGAAGCAAGTTTTGAAAATTGATGAGTTATCATTGATCTCCAGTAAACTTCTTCCTGTATATTCCTAAATGATATTTAAAAAATAAAAATGTCGACAAATATTTTCAAATCCTACTACATTTATGACTCGCTTCTTCCACTTGTTGATCATCTGTTCCTATTAATTAAAATTTTTATTTCCGCTTTGCCGTATACATCTTAGATCTGATTTTGTATCCATCCTGACTATCACAACCCTTACTCACATTTGAAAAAAAAAATTAACATTTGAACCTATCACCAAAGATTCCGTTATAGGATTACTTTGAACCTAGCAAGGCAATAATGCAATCCCGGGTGTTACGCCAAATTTTCCTACGACCCTCTCTCTTGAGTAGATCTATTCGTCTACCAAAGGGGGGATTAGGAGATAGAGGGAGTGAGAACTTTTACAGCCGGCTACCCCATTGGTTTGTCCCGGCGGAACTCATCCAAACCACTCCGATATATATTTCGAGCCCGTTTCACAATCACAATTTATGCACATAGCATAATCTTGGAAATCTTGCTTCCGTATTTGAACATATTATTCTAACATTTTAGAAAAGAATAATATAAACTAACATAAAATAATAGGAGATAATATTTCATAAATTTATTTAATGTACATAGAATTATGTATATTTTTTGAAGTTTAGACTAAAATATAACTAAAACATAAAAGTATGTATATATATATATATGTATACACACACGGCAACACACACATATATACTTATATGCATATTTTCCTTGAAATGCAAATATAACACTTAGATATTTAGATATTTTGTCAAAATATAATTAACGTAAATAGATATAGAAATAACACATATCTATATATAGTTTAGTTAAATAAAGTAGACTATAATATATATATTCATACATACATATACGCATAACATATACACAAATATATAATTATATATATAATTATATGTTACTTAATACCTAAGTGCTTAGATTAACCACATAATGACATAAATAGGTTTATATATATATATATATATATATACACACGTACTACATATATATAAGCACATATGAGGTATAGTGTTTTTAAAACATAACCTTACAAAATTGTGTATGTAATATATATATATACACACACAAATATATAAGTATATATATATACAGACGTATGATATATGTATATGTACATAAACATGAAACTATAGTTTGTAACCTTAAACAATATATTGTCATGGAAAATAATATAGTTTATCAAGACTATCACTTTTCATAGAACATTTTATTTTACCAACCTCATGCTCTTATGAAATGAAAATAGGTTAATATAAAATTAGTAGTATAGTATATTATATTTTATGAACATTTAGGCACATAAAACTTCACCAAATTCACATAATCCTTACTAGATTAGAGGCTACACATAATTTGGACTAGAGATATACTAGCATAACCTTTTGAACTCAAAGAACCAACACATACTTTACCATTCCAAAAGACAATTTGCACATGAAGCGCATAACATTACAAGTAAGATCATACTAAAATCAAACAGACAAGCACATGAAGCAAACTTGACAAGAACTTTTGTTCCAATACTCATGGTTTAGTAGCTTGTCTATTTGATTTTAGTATGAATTTACTTGTTATGTTATGTGCTTCGTGTGCAAATTGTCTTTTGGAATGGTAAAGTATGTGTTGGTTCTTTGAGTTCCAAAGGTTATGCTAGTATATCTCTAGTCCAAATTATGTGTAGCCTCTAATCTAGTAAGGATTATGTGAATTTGGTGAAGTTTTATGTGCCTAAATGTTCATAAAATATACTATACTATACTCCTAATTTTATATTAACCTATTTTCATTTCATGAAGAGCATGAGGTTGGTAAAATAAAATGTTCTATGAAAAGTGATAGTCTTGATAAACTATATTATTTTCCATGACAATATATTGTTTAAAGTTACAAACTATAGTTTCATGTTTATGTACATATATATATATCATACGTATATATATATATATACTTATATATTTGTGTGTGTATATATATATTACATACACAATTTTGTAAGGTTATGTTTTAAAAACACTATACATCATATGTACTTATATATATGTAGTACGTGTATATATATATATACCTATTTATGTCATTATGTGGTTAATCTAAGTACTTTGGTATTAAGTAACATACAATTATATATATAATTATATATTTATATATATGTAATGCGTATATGTATGTATGAATATATATATTACAGTCTACTTTATTTAACTAAACTATATATAGATATGTGTTATTTCTATATCTATTTATGTTAATTATATTTTGACAAAATATCTAAATATCTAAGTGTTATATTTGCATTTCAAGGAAAATATGCATATAAGTATATATGTGTGTGTTGCCGTGTTTGTATACATATATATATATATACATACTTTTATGTTTTAGTTATATTTTAGTCTAACTTCAAAAGAATACATAATTCTATGTACATTAAATAAATTTATGAAATATTATCTCCTATTATTTTATGTTAGTTTATATTATTCTTTTCTAAGATGTTAGAATAATCTGTTCAAATACGGAAGCAAGATTTCCAAGATTATGCTATGTGCATAAATTGTGATTGTGAAACGGGCCCGAAATATATATCGGAGTGGTTTGGGTGAGTTTCGCCGGGACATACCAATAAGGTAGCCGGCTGTAAGAGTTCTCATTCCCTCCATCTTCTAATCCGCCTTGGCTAGACGGAGAGATCTACTCAAGAGAGAGGGTCGTAGGAAAATTAGGCGTGACACCCGGGGTACGACCACTGGAGGATAAGGTCGGCGGGAGTAATGTGTTGGTTGTAAAATTCGGCCGGGGTAGTCATAAGGGTCACTGTTAGGTGACGAGAAAGGTTTGAAATGAGAAAACTATATGTCTATGTGCAAAGTGAAAATATGTTTATGTGCAAATCACACACGATCACCTTATGTGATTAAGTAATATTTTTACTCAACTATATGTTGAATGTGCTCACCTGATATGTTTTAGACCAACCCGAGGCTAGCTTCAAAGAGGCCGAAGAGGAGGAACAATTTGAAGTTTTTTTATTAGGAAGAGAGTTATTATGTTTCCGCTGCGAGCTTGTTGTTTTGCATATTCAGTCTGATGTGGGTTGTAACTAAATAATTACCTGGAGTTGTACTCATGATGTATCATTACTCTACCAAGTCTTTTGATATTATGATTTCTTTTAAGTTTATTTTCATTACATGCTTTATTTGTAAATTACAATAAGCATGGGTTACCGGGGCGTTATAAGTGGTATCAGAGCATGGTCGCGGAGACCTAAGCTTCCGTATATATGTAATTGACTATAATACTTGTGTAGATGGCAAATTCTGGAGGATCCTTTAAGCGAACAACCCGCATGAGGACTGGGGAATCGGTGACTTATAGAGTGCCGACTATCGATGTAGACGAGTTGTTAACCGAGAATCTTAAGCTTCGGGAGGCTAACGAGAAGCTTTAGGAGGAGTTGTACGAAATGCAGAGTAATTTGGAGAAAGCTCAAAGGCATATCTTTGAGTTACGTCAGAAACATCAACCGATCCTCGAGCTTGTTCATATGAAAAGCAAGGATCTTATGGCTCTAGCTGCGGAGAATTTTGAATCTAGCTCGATTGGGGAGATCGGCAGTTGAGGCTATCCGATATGTCTCAGATAAGCCGTTGGAGGATGACGTAGATGTTTTAGAATTAGAATAAGACCATGTGGTTATATGTGTATAAGTAGTGTGTTGTAGTACATGTGGCAAGTCCTTTTAATGTAGATATTGCATGGTTGCTTTATATATAAATAAAATGCGTGTTTGAAAGGTCTATGGAGTACTACGACTATTTTTTGGATATTCTTGGATATAGATGCCGAAGCGTACTAGAAGTGATACCGAGCCTTAAGATGATCGAAAGGATACTGATTATCCTCGAGAATCAGACGAATAATAACAACAACAACAATCACCACAACTCCGAAGAAACCCCCACTAATGCCCACTTGATGGAAAGAGAGGTCTAAGGAGCTTGCTAGTTACCAATGTCAATAGTTATTTTTCATTCGAATTGTTGGAATCCATAGTTATGTGACTATATTGACACGGGGATGATTTTGAAAGAAACATTAGAATTACTATTCTATTTTCTAATCCAAAATGTTCTCTCATTCTCTCCTTCCTATTCTTCATCTTTCTTCTTTGCCATCTATCAGTTGCTCCTAAGTTTAAAACATCAGTAGAATATAACTTAATCCAACAATAGTAAATAAACGAACCCGTAACTAGATCTAAGTCAATCCCCGATAAACACCTAAAACCTTGAGGAGGGGGCAAGTCAATCAGGAATATCACGACTCCTAGAGGAGGGTGAACTTAATGCCAGACATTGAACTAGCAGAAGGGAAGGGTATTGTCAAGTGGGTTCAGTGGCAGCTTCCAAACATTGACAAGACAAATCATAGCTTATAAGTCTTTGCTAAAACCTTTGATTAAAAGTTAGTAAAGTTGCTGACTAAATGTCACTATACAAGCGAAGTAGATGTACATCATGAGTAGCCAAAATAAAAACAATGCTTGGCCTGTTTAAATACTACAATCTGAAAAACCATTTTGCACCTCCTACTCATAAATATTTAAGAGACGCTCCAAGATACATCCACTTATATAAGCCGTGGCTCATATCCGACATGACCTTGACTAGACAAATCGATACTATTTATTACCTATCTCTTTCAAAGATCCTGAAACATGGCATGACCCAACTATGACCTCATGCTATAAATACCCTTCAATAAGGTTCCTGGATGTCCAATATTTTGGTACTCAGAAAGCTTAATAATACCAACATCTTAGACGTCTCTCAATCTTTATTGACTTAACTGGACAACCACATTGATCCTAGTAAGGTTTATTTCTTTGATTTCAGACAATTTACGATTCTACATGGAGATAGAGATCATTAGTAACCCTGAACTCTCTTGACTAGTTCTTTTTCTAAATAAAGATTAAGATCGTTAGTAATCTCGAACTCCATTAACGATCAACATCAACTTCCCTGATGTCAACACACAAAATACTAATGTAGTAAATTAATAGACCCAATCACACTCCAATATCTAAATGGAGATTAAGATTGTTAGCAATCTCGAACTCCATCGACTATCGACATCAACTTCCCTAATGTCAAAGCACAAAATACTAATGTGGCAAACTAATAGACCTAATCACACTCCAATATCTAACCAACTACACCCTTACAAAATGTCAAAATGGAAACCCCTGAGTGATCCTTATCCTCCCAAACTAGGAATAAGACATTCCATAAGTTGAAGTACCTAGGTCAGATCGAATAATCATAGAAGATGGGTAACGAAATGTCAAATATATTTTCGTGTAGTCAACGGAGTTCTTAACTGTAAGCACTTAAAAAATGAAAGAAGAAAAAGATAGTTCCACCACTATGGAAATAACCAAAAATCATAACCTTTAGCTTTCATCATGTAAAAGACATATGAACAAAGGCCCACAAACTGAGGGAAAACAAAGGAACACAATTATATCCAGAGGAACAAGCAAAAACAAAAGATTAGCTTTACCATAGGCCTCATTGGGTTCAAAGGCTTTGATGTCGTCCACATACAAAGTTGCAGGGAAATAATCAAGCTAAAACATTTGTCAATACATTTAATCCGGCTAAAACAGAACGATCAAAACATTAGGTATTCAAGAACACATTAAATTTTAAAAATTTAGAGTGTAAATAGGGAGAAAAAAATACCGACCATACGTGAAATGCATAAGCTCACTTGGATAACTTCCGACCCCTTTTGCTATACTCATCAATTGGAATCACCATAAATATCAGAAGCAATCCGATAACTCTGAAATGAACAGCACAACAGATTTTAAGAATCAAAGCATTATCAACCAAATGCATACGCACGCACAATCACGTAGATAGAGAAGCGATCACGAACCCGAGGGCCATAGAAAACGGAAGGAAGACGAAGGAGACCAAGACGAGAAACAAGTTGAAATGGATCGAACCTAGCCGCACCGTAAGTGCAACTATCAAATGAAAAAGTGGTCCAAGGGTACGCGAGAACTCCACTGGGTCGGGGGCAGCGCTGCCTCAGGCAACGACAATTTACGCTGCATAGCATCCCCATTTGCCTTCGACGCCACGAATATGGCACCTACGGAGCAGAGAAACTAATATGTACATGACTACAAGTGAATGGAATGATCTTTGAAACAGGAGAGGTGGAGTGGCATCTATTGGGAAGTGGGAGCAAACAACGCCACCCCATTTCTAGGGACTTTCAACAAACACTTTGTGGGCCTAAAAGTTTCACACCTGTCTAAGACACGTGAACTGACCAATTTGCATGTGAGATTTTTGCCATTTTTGGATAGTAATTATTTGCATTGGGATAAAGTACCTAGCGCAAAATTGGGTAGGGACCAAGGACGGCTCATGTGTGCGTGACACCTAATTTAATTGGCGAACGAGGTCCAACATTGTGGAGTCTCGGAATCGATTTTCTACCCTATTGCATCGTGTTGTTTTACATTAGTAATAATTTATTGATTCTATCTAATACGAGTTTATGTATTTTATAAACAATATGAGATTTCGGACTTGATTTTCTACCATAATGTGTCTTGTTGTTTTTACTTTAACAACAATTTATTTATTCGACCCTAATATGAGTTTCTATAGTTTGTCAAAATTATGAGATGTCGGGTTTGATTCTCTACTATAATGTCTCGTGCCTTGTTGTTTTTACTTTAATAAAAACTTATTTAGTCTACTCTAATATGGGTTTCTGTATTTTATTATATAAAAATTTGATTTTCATAAATGAATCATTAATATTATTGAACACAAATGTACTATTAAAAGATAGAAAAGGATTGCTCATGTACTAGTAAGATGAAGAACGTTATGCATTTCCCAAAACCTCAATCAATAAATGTATTTTATTTTCAAAATAATAGTACTTTTTCAATTTATGCATCCCTAAAATCAAGGCTCTTAAAAATCAACACCTATAAATACCTCCTCCAGGGTCTTTGGCCTAATTAACATGTGTCTCGCCTTAAAGGTGTTTGGAGTGTAAATGCTAGAGTTCAAATCCTGATAGTGCGTGTGCGTGGGTGATATATGTGTATTAAAAAAAAAAAAGAACACGTATAAATACCGCCCATAACAAAGGATCTCAAGTATGACCCTAATACCCTTGAACTCATTACTCTCCCCATCGATTCTCTACCTTGAATAGCCACTCACTTGAACGTCAGATACTCTTAGCCAATAGTAAAACTTTTCCTACCAACTTAAGAGTGTTGTTTGTTAGCAAGTTAGACCTATCAAAATGCTAAACTCCTAGATTAACACGTGTCCCTACTCAACCAAATCCAAACCTCCATCAATTATTATTAAGTTGTGCTAAAACTTATTTATTTGTGCATTTTATGTGAGAAATAAATACCTTAAAATTATTTGATGATTTTAAAATTTAATTAAGCAATAAAATTTTTGGACTATTTTGACAAACAAAAACGACATTCAAGGTGTTCTTATCGAAAGTTATCAAAATAAGACGTTTGATGTGCAATTAGTGTGTCAAACCAACAAATCGGTTTTCTTCCCCAAACCAAGTCTAATCAAGTTCACGGTGTTCACTGCATTTTTCGTGGCGTTCACCGAAATTCCTAGAGTTTGATTCGTAATCTGTATATGGTGAAAATGGAACTACAAAGTGTTATATTTTAAATTAGGGTTTATTTCATTTTTCGTCCCTAACATTTGACCCCAATTCGATTTTGGTCCTTCACGTATAGAAGCTATCAATTTTGGTCTCTAACGTTACAATCTGTTATTCAATGTCATCATTTCGTTAAGTTTTTTGGTAACAATCCTAATGTTATATACAATTTGCCCCCTTACAAAATAAAAAAAAGGGATAATTACATCTACACCCCCTGAGGTTTGGTGTAATTATCAATACACCCCCTGACATTTGACTATTTACAATTACACCCCCTATTCAAAGATTTAATTTGAAACCCTTACAGTTTTATGGAAAAGACATTATTGCCCTTAAATATTTGTACCAAAAAAAATTTGAAAAAATTCAGAAAAAAGGGTTTTGTGGGTTGACAAAAATGCCCCTCATTCTCTTTTCCTTCTCCTTTTTTCTTTTTTCTTTCCTTTTTCTATTTTTCCCCCTTTTTTCTTCTTCTCCTTTTTTTCTTTTTCTTTTTTTTTTTTTCCTTTTTCTCTTCTTCTTCATCTCTTCCAGTCATCTCTCTTCTCTTCCCCCTACCCGCCGCCCCCACCCCAGCCCCATCCCTTCACCCGCCGCCGCCCATTTGCCCCTGCCCAACCTAAACCTTGCCTGCCGCCCCCATCCCCTCCCCCGCCCAACCCAAACCCCAACCCGCGCCCGTCGCCCCCATCCCGTCGCCTGCCGCCGCAGCTCAACCCAACCCCAACCACGACTCGCAGCACCCATCCCCTCCCCCTCCCAACCCAACCCCCAACCCCAGCCCACCGCCCCCATCCCCTCTCCCTCCCAACCCTCCCCAAACCCCAATTCGTCGCCCCCACCCCACTCCCTCCCCTTTACTTGGTCGCCGCCCCCCATTTCCTCCCCCGCCCAACCCAACCCCCGCTCGCCGCCCCCATTCCCATCCTATCAGCAGAGGTGGCGGCATCGGCATCGACATTGAGATCGGCATGGTGGTGGTTGTGACGGTTGGTGGTGGTTTGTGGAGGGGCCAGTGGCTGTGGTGGCACGGCGGTGGAGGAAGAATAAGTGAAGAATAAGAAGAAGAAGAAGGTGGAGGGGTGGGGGTTGCTGGAAGAGGATGATAGGGAAGGTGGGTGGGTGGGTGGGTGGTAGGGGAGGGGAGGATGAAGGAGAAGGGGAAAAATGACAATAATAATAATAATATATTATTATTATTATTATTATTATTATTATTATTTTGATATTTTTTTAATTATTTGTAAGGAAGAGGGAAAAAAATGAAAAATAAAAGTAATTATAAAAATGCAAAAAAATAATAATAACATAATTTATTTTGTAAGAATTATTTGATTGTTTAATTTGTTGATTTTTTTCCGAAACTTATATTGACACCCCTCAAAAGTTTTGAAAATTACATTTGGACTCGTAAGGGCATCATGGTCATGTAAAAAGTCAAAAAAACGTGTTAATTAATTTTCCACTCATTGAGGGGTATTTTCGGAAGTTTGCATATAAAAACTAACGTCCCCAGCCATAAACCCTAACGGCCACTAACGGAAGGGGGTATTTGTTAACGGCGCTAACGTGGAGGGGGTGTAATTGTAAATAGTCAAATGTCAGTGGGTGTATCGGTAATTACACCAAACCTCAAGGGGTGTAGATGTAATTATCCCTAAAAAAAAATATATCAGAAAGCCACCCAATCAAAAATAAATAGCTAAAAAAACCCCTTTGAAATAATTTCAACAAAATATATTTTGAAAGACTAGGGATTTGATAGGTAGAGAATAACTTAAAACCTGCTCCCTCAACCATGTGGACACACTCAATTGTTTGTCACAATATGCACTAGACATAATATTACACCCTTTGACATTGTTTAAGTTCAATTTTCAAAATTTATTATCTAATTTTGGCATTTTACCTTGAATTTTTTAGATATATCGATAAAATAATAAAATAAATTATTTTTTAGTTTAAAGGGACAAAATTAATTTATTTCATTGAATTTAATTTATTTATATAATTTTGATTGTTTATTGCCAATGCATATGCTTATAAATTAAATATATATATATATATATATTTTACAATTCTGTCCATATATTCGATATATTTGAAAAAAAAATTGAAAGTAAAATATTAAAAGGAGATAAATAAACTATGAAAATTGAACTTAAAGAGTTTAAAAAATTAAAGATTAATTTATTCCATAATTTATCCGTGTATTGAAAAATATTTAATTTTGTCCTTTTAACTTAAAAAAATATTTTATTTCATACTTTTACCATATATTAGATATATTTGAAAAAAAAATTAAAATTAGATAAATACACTTTAAGAATTGAACTTAGTGAGTTTACAAATAAACATATCATTTTAAAGAATGATTTGGAACAAAACCTAAATATGTCCAAGTGGTATCAAAGATTTGACCTGAAGTTTTGGCACGTACATGACTAGGGTTCGAATCCTAGTCAAGCTAAGAAAATTTTGTAGTTCTTTCATTTGTTTGGGGGGCTTTTTGATATTTTTCTATTTTGCAAGGGGTATATTGTATATAATATTAGGATTTTTAATGGAAAACTTAATGGAAGGATGACATTGAATAATAGATTCTAATGTTAGGTACCAAAATTGATAGCACCTATATGTAAGGAACCAAAATCGAATTAGGGTCAAACCTTATGGACGAAATATGAAATAAGCCCTTTTCAATTATTAGATTGATTTGTTGTGATCCTGGCTTTGTCATGCTTTCATGTTAAAGTAATTTTGACTTTGAAGTTGTGTGGTCTTGTCTCCTGTTTAATTCCACCACATTGGGGGGGGGGGGGTTCTCCTTACAATTTTGTTTCTTTATTTAATTACTCTATTTTAATTTATTTATTAATTATATTTCTTATATTTTATTTTTTTTTATTTATCTGTATCTGTTGAGATGTAGATGAAAATGTCATATATCTTTATTTTAAAGATTCACTGTAAGGTCCAATTTATGAATGAGGGTGGGGTCACGTACTTTGGAGGATTAGTTTCTATAGCGGAGGATGTAAAACTTAGCAAGTTGTGGTACTTCAAGCTTATTAGTATGGGAAAAAGGCTGTGTTGTTATGATAGTCGGTTATATTTCTTTAAATTGCCTCAAAACACATTAGATGGTGGACTCAGAATAATTAGTAACAATGAACATGTTGTGGAGATGTTTTAAGTTTTTTTCCCACTCTGATTATGCCAATTTTGTGCGTATTCACTTTGGAGACTACTTGAACTTGGGGTTGTCTGAACTATTTGAACTTTTTCAACTTGATATAAAGTTCCCTATACGGCTATACCACCTAATAATTAACCAATAAGTGAGGATAGTGATGAAATATTTGAGGCAAATGGTGAGAGTTCTTCAGATAGTAGTTTATCACTAGATTTTGAATATTCTGCAGAGGGGGGATAAGACTAAGTGATACAAATGAAGTATTAGGCAGTGGTGGATCTTTGTTAATGATAGGTAACAAAAATGATGTGGCTGAAAATGATGATATTGATTATTGAATGTGATTTAATAAGTCCTAAAGGTTCTAATGAAGAAAGTCCTATAGATGTGAGCTTAGAGTTTTCAAAATTTAATAAAAGAATTGATATGGTAAATTCAAAGTTGAGGATAGGACTACGACTTGACAATGTAAAACATCTTTAGAAAGGTTCTAAGGCAATTCACAGTGAAAAGGGATTTTGAAATTGTTTTTGAAAAAAGAAAAAAAAGGAAAAACATAGAGCCACATCCAAGTGTAAAAGTGATTGTGGGTGGGGGTTCATGCATGTCTATTTAAAAAATCAAGTTTAATTCAAATCTAATCTTTTACAAATATATATAATAAAATCCACCTTATGTGATCATCCCTTACTCATGTGGATAATGAGGTGGACTAGTTGTCCTTTTACTAATTTGCCATGTAAGACGTTTTCCATATTTACATTTTCAATCTTTAATTCACATCAAAATCTTTCTATGATTAAAATTGTCTAATTCCATTACTTTCAAGCATATCTATATTTAACTCAATAAATTACTTTTTATTATTTAATTATTTTTTTAAACATAATTTGTAATTATATTCATTGATGAGTTTTTCTATGATTAACTCTAAATCAATTAGTGCAAATTTTGAGATTATGTATGTGTGTGTGTGTATACATACATACATACATACATATATATATATATATATATATATATATTACCTTGACTACTTTTCCTTAATCAATTCCTATACATTATGTAGTATCTATCTATAAATGTAATGTTATATATATACATATATGTCTAATATTATAATCTAATCTAATATATATTTAAAATGATATCCACCTCATGTGTCCATCTTTTGGTTATGCGGACAATGAGGTAGACAAGTTGTCATTTCATCATTTTGACATGTAAGAAATTTTCCATATTTACGTTTTGATTCTCGAATTCACATTAAAATATTTCCATATTTAGAATTATCTACTACCATTACTTTCAAAAATATATCTTTAAGTCATTAAATTATGGCTTATACCTAATTATTTTCTCAAATATAACTTATAATTATATCTATTAATTAATTTTTCTAATCTAATCTAATATATCTTTTTTTGATAGAAATCAGTTTAATACATCCATGGTCTATTACAAGCAATCAACTGTACCAATACTTCAAAGGAAGAACAAATTATTACAATCATTTATCATCAAATAACAAAGAAATTCAAACTACTATACAGTAGAAATAAACTAGTATCAAACTAATATATATATATATATATATATAATGTAAAATGATGTGGTGAGCTAATTTAAGCATGTAATTTATTTCGTAATGATGTTGATAAGTTAGCTATATCCGCTTTTTTACACAAAAACATATTTCCATATTTAATTTTATTTAAATTTTATATGTTATAATTTTTTAATTATTGCTTCCATATTTCATCTCTCTCCATAAAATTCATTAGTATATATTTATTCTTAAAACTCCTTATTTTTTATATATATTTTATTTTTTCAATTTTTAGAAAGTATTTATACAGATGTATCTTAACATACACCTTAATACTTTTTTCTTTGTCAAAATACTTTTGTTAAATTATATATTATATCATTATCTAACAATATTTCTTTTAGTTTATGTGTATGAAAAGATATTGAGAATGAGCTTACAATTTAATGAATAAAATATAAAAATTTAATAAGCTCTCTTATAAAAACAAAATTGACCCCAAATTAATTTAATGAAGAAAAAAAATAAGTTTTTTTTTTCTAAAACATATTAATTTAGCAACTTATTTTATCTTGATAAGTAGTTTTTTTTTTTTTTTTTTTTTTTTTTTTTTTTGATCGAAAAATCTCAGGAGCGAGTCTTGGAAGTATATTACTCAGCATGTAACCTGTCGTTGTTCAGGGATTGCTCAATACACTCCGGGGGGTCGCCCCCCCACGTTTCAAAAGTGGACAAATTCCAAGTGGCAAAAGCTGTGATATCGTGTGCAACGCGATTCGCGAACCGACGCACAAAAGAAAACTCAATCTGCTGGAGCTGGGTTGTAAGAGCCACACATTCCTCAACCAAGTCTTGATAGGCGGAAATGCATGTCGCCGGATGCCTCACAAACTGGATCATCTGTATGGAATCACCCTCCACAATAACCCTTTGAATCCCTTTTCCAATCAACCATCTAAGCCCCATGAGGAGAGCCTTGAACTCCATTGTTAGTACGTCCCCACTTTCAAAGACGCATGCCCCACTTGCTCCGAGGAACTGGCCTTCCTCATCTCTAGCGACTGCCCCCAGGCCGACACTCCCATTGCCCCAACCGAAGCCTGCGTCGACATTCAGCTTAAAAAGCCCCTGGGGGGCGCTCGCCATCCGTCATCCAGTACACATGTCGAGTCCCCAATCTTGATCGCTAACCACGTTTCCTCTTGTTCAAAATGAAAGCTTCGCACCCACCCTTGCACCTCCATGAAATGTGGGAGTTCATTTTGCATATAGAATTTGTTCCGGAGCCACCAGATACGCCAGCCCATTAAAATGAGCACATCGACCCTCATCCCATCCTCCTTCCTCGAGACTTTATCAAACATTTCCAGCACGGTGGGCGGGCGTACTGTTCCATTAGGACCGAAAAGATCAGCAGGGAAAGCTGCGTCTGTTTGCGAGCAGCAGCAAAAGAGATGATCCTCCGTCTCTGCGGCCTGTCCACAGAAGTCACAGCTGTCCAGGTTGATGATTCCCCTCTCCCGTAAGTTATAACGTGTTGGCAGCCGCCTATGAAGGAGTCTCCATGCCCAAATTTTCTGTTTTGCCGGCAGCTTGGAGCGCCAAATAGCTTGGAAAGCCGCCTTGGGACCTCCACTTGGGGTGTGCTCTCCTGATCCGGACCGAAAGTGGTGGAAAAACCTGTAGGCCGATTTTACAGTGAAAAAACCATCAGTTTCATGGGCCCAAAAAACCTGGTCCCCGCGGCTCAAGTTCACCCGAATATCACGGATTAAATTTCACCCTTCTTCGCCAAAAAGTTGGCGTATCAGTTCGCCCTTCCAAGTTCCCGTATTGGCGTCAAGGCAGACACTAGCCTTTGCTTCTACCTCCAGCTCGCGTGGAATAGGTCTCAATAATTGGAGCTCACCCTTCGTCCATGTGTCGTGTAACAGTCGGATAGTCTCACTGTTGCCAACACGCCATTTTAGTCCTTTTTTGAGCCATTCTTTGCCATAAATGATGCTCTTCCAAACGAACGAATCCCCCTGCTATGAAGTGCAGTCCAGAAAAACGCGTCCTCTGCCATATTTCCCCATAAGAATCCGGCTGCAAAGTGATTCCGGTATCTTTAAAATGCGCCAAGCTTGTTTAGCAAGTAGCGCTCGATTGGAAGCATAGAAATCCCGGAACCCGAGTCCTCCTTCAGCTCTAGGCCGGCACATCTTATCCCATGGCACCCATGCCATTTTTCGCTTGCCATCTCTTTCTCCCCACCAAAACCGGCAGCATATTGCATTGATTTCTTGGCAAAACTTCCGTGGGAATTCAAATATGCTCATAGCATATGCCGGAATCGCTTGAACTACACTTTTGATTAAGACCTCTCACCCACCTGTAGAGAGGAGGTGGCCCTTCCAGCCTTGAGTGGCTCGCCAAATTCGGTCTCTCAAGAATCGAAAACCTTGCCTCTTAGATTGCCCGAAAGCCATGGGCAATCCAAGGTAAAAATCCATGGGATTTCCTGAACACTGTAGTAGGTTCTTCACCATCGCCCTAGTTGCCTCCCGGGTGTTGCTACTGAAAATTAAAGCTGTCTTATCCAGATTGATTTTCTACCCCGACCACTTCTCATATGTGGCCAATATGTTCAGCAAATTAGTCACTTCCGCATGTGTTGCTCGAAGAAACAGCAACGAGTCATCCGCGAAGAATAGGTGGGTGAGTCTCGGCACCTCCCCACACAGGCGGATCCCTCTAAACAGCTGTTGACTAGTGGCTCGGTGGATGAGAGCTGAGAAACCTTCTGAACACAGCAAGAACAGGTATGGAGAAAGTGGATCTCCCTGGCGCAGGCCCCTTGTCGGCTTGAATTCTTCAGTGAGAGATCTATTCATACAAACTTGGAAGACAACCGAGTTTAGGCATCTCCGAATCCATTCGATCCAAATAGGGGAGAAATTCATACATTCCATAACCACGAAGAGAAACTGCCATTCCACACGGTCATAAGCTTTTGACATATCAAGCTTGACGGCCACATCTTCCAACATCCCTCTGCGTCGCTTCCGGAGGTGGTGAATGGCCTCGTGCGCCAAAATAACATTGTCATGGATTAGTCGACCCGGAATAAAAGCACTTTGGTTCTCCGAGATCACCCCACCCAAGATTCCTCGGAGTCGATTAGCTAGCACTTTTTCAATAATTTTGTATGAGACATTGCACAAGCTAATTGGCCGAAAATCTGTGATCTCCTCTGCGTCCGTCTTCTTTGGTATGAGCACAATCGTTGTTCGATTCACAGCAAGAAGAGAATCGTCATCGTTATCTATTCGACCTTGCTCCAGGAAATTATTACATGCCCGGACCATGTGATCTCCCACCATGGGCCAATACTTTTGGTAAAAACCCGCTGGGAAGCCGTACGGTCCAGGGGCCTTCGTTGGATGCATATCTTTTACAGCTCGTACCACTTCCTCATGAGAAAGAGGTTCGACCAAACTATTTCTCTCAGTCTCGTCAATTTTTCGGTGAATATAATCGCTAATTCCAGAGATTCAGTTGGACCCGACGTTGTGAAGAGCTTTGAAAAATAGTTTACCGCCACTTGTTCCATCGCTCGTTGCTCGGTCACACGCCGCTGGTTTAGGTCCTTTAGAGCCCAAATAACATTCCTCCGTCTTCGTTTTGATGCAGCTTGGTGAAAAAAAGCTGTGTTTTTGTCCCCATGCTTCATCCAGTTCACTCTTGATCGCTGCTGCCACAGCTTTGTTTCGTCGTCAAGGAGAGTGATCAGCTTCCGTTCGGCATCCCTTATATCTTCGTCCCTCTATCTGGAGGCTGGCTCATGTCCTAACCTTTCTAGCTCCCTAGTTGTATCTCTAATTTTGGTGGGCAAATGTCCCACCTTGTCCGAGTTCCATTTTCCCAATTTTGCAGCGCAATAGCGGGGTTTGGTGTTCACAGTCGCTAGGGTCATTTCCTGTCCAGCAGTAGGTTTAGCCCAAACCTGTTCCACAATTTCACAGGCTTCCTGTCTCTTCGTCCAAAAGTGTTCAAAGTGGAATCACAGGCTATTTTTTCGAAAAAACTTTTCCGTGTGCAAAAGAAGGATCACATGGTTGGACACCGCCATAGGATGGTGGCTCACCCCTGCGCCGTGGTATAGGTCTAACCATTCAGTGTTTGCCACCACTCGATCCAATCGAGCCTCTTTCCGAGCACCCCCTAGGCTTTTGTTGCTCCAAGTGAAACATGCGCCCTTAAACCCGAGATCACAAAGTCTGAACTGATTAAGAAAATTCCTAAAAGCGTCGAGCTGCGATTGGGGTCGTGGGTTCATGTTAAATAATTCATCATTTGTGATCACCTCATTAAAGTCCCCCATTAAGATCCAAGGAATCGTCGGTCCATGTCGGAGGCTTGTTAGAGCCGTCCATGTCTCGTGTCGTCGATGTGATTTTGGGTGGCCATAGACACCCGTACAGCCCCAACCCTTACCTGTTCTTCGGTCCTTGATCCAAACATCAATGTGGTGTGTAGAGGTCGAGATAAGACTCGCTTTGTAGGGCGCGCGACTGCACATCATGAGCCCGCCCCCACCTCTGCCGTTTCCGTTGTCCTGGCATCCCACCGTAAATATGTCCTCAAATCCAAGTTCCAAACCTAAAGTCGTCATCTCCATGGTTTTCAGTCGTGTTTCTGAAATAAATATTAATTTGGGTCCTTTGTCTCAGAGAAATTTCTGAAGGTGACGAACGGTTCGAAGGTTCCCAAGTCCCCGACCGTTCCATGCCATAAGCGACATTTATGCATCGCGGGGTTGGGTGTTTCCCCCAACCGCCGCGTGCACAGAATCCAGTTTCAGTTTCTTTTCGGTGTTCTCCTCTTCGGTTACACAATCGTCCCTTGGGCGCACCCCACTTTGCTTCTCGTAGGGATGTACTTCTTCGAGCTTTATCATTGCTGTAGCGTTTGAAACCTCGTCGTGTTGTCTTCCCCGAGTTGGTGTCATAACTGTCGTTGACAGCGCCTGCCTCTACCATGTAATGCATGGGTGTTTCCGCAACGTATTCTCTGTGGTCGAGGGGGGTTTCTGTTATTTCTGAGGCATGGGAAAGGGGAGTATCTACCACGTCCCAGATCATATGGTCCTACTTGTTTGCATAGCTGTCTTTGAGCTGTGTGGTCCCATTTTTCATTGAAAACATCCCATTTTCAGTTTGGGAATTGTTATTAGTACTCCTAAATTATTATTGACACTTCATCTTTATTTTTTGTATTGAAAAATTTACTAAATTGCCCATTCATCTTTAGGACACTATTTTTATTAATTTCAATGGCTTAACCTTGTATTTATTGTTAATCATTTTTACATTTTAATAATAAAAAATGCATGAGATCACAACCTTAATGTAAACTCTTTAATTTTTTGTTTTATCTTTCTTTTTTGTCCCATTTATTGCAAAATATATATTACTAACAAAAACTTTCAAGTCATACATGAAACTTATAAGATATATACAAAACTATGAAATAAAGGAAAGCAAGTTAAATATATTAAAAAATTGGGTGATAAAGAAATCAAAAGATATTATATAATTCTGCTGATATTCAAATATACAAAATATTAGATAAAAAGAAACAAATTGTATATTCCCATTAATTATATTTCTCCTCAACATTAATAATAATAATAATAATAATAATAATAATAATAATAATAATAATAATAAAATAAAACAAGAAAAGGAAAAAGAAAAGAAAGATGAGTTTCATGATTACAATCTTTAAGGCATGATATCTCATTCAAAGTTTGTACCAACTTGTTTGCTTTATATATTATTCGTACAATTTGCACGTCAAGGAAAAAATTATATTACATAAATATATGTAGGGTGAAATTAAAGTGTGAGCACAAAACTTAATGAAATAAAATAAAAAGTATGAAAAAGAAATAAATACATTTGTTACTATTAGATGGGTTGTGATGTGGTCGGTTTTTGATTCGATCACGTGTCAGGATCTGATGAACTCCGATTGATAATGCTGGTGGCCCACCTGTCAAAGAGGGAGGAACGCACGTGAGACTAGCCGATTTTGCCTCGGCGTAGGCTCTCCAACGCTCAAGTCAGTATTTGGAGAAGGTGATGAATAGTATGTGAGAAGCTCTCTTTCTTATCAAAAATATGAGAATCTTATGATTTCCTTACCCTTGGGTGGAGAGTCGGTGGGGTTTTTATATGAGAGTGAGGAGCTCGGATGTGACATGGCTAGTGAGGACCGGTTATTTTCGTGATAGGGGCCGTACTGGCATGTGCCTTTTGTCCCCTTATGATTCCCATTGGCGGCTGCTCTCACTTCTCATTAATGCGGGGCCTTGTTGGCAGTTAATGTGTTTCTTGGGCATTTATGACCAAGGATTGTATTTATGACTTGGTATTTAATGCGCTAGCGACTGATAGGATGGACCCATGTGTCACTGGGGCGCGTTAGGTGGCAGTAGATTGGACCTGCCAGTGATCGCCAGCTGGATTCATCCTTATTAGATATCAAGCCGTGCAATGGCTAAGTGTGGGATCCCGTCCTTGATACGGGCACGATCGAGGGCCCCCTTAAGCCAATAAACTACCCGTTCCTTAGGAAAATGGCAAGATGCTTTCGAGGGTCGTTGGTCGCCTCCAGAGTCCCCAGGATAGCATTCTTATGCCTTGAGGTGCTTTTGAGAATGGCTAGCTTGTGAGCTCTTTCGAGGACCATCATCATATCGAGGTCTTCAACTCCTCACTTAGGTTGTATTGTCGTATGGAAGTATTTACTAACGTGGCTTAGTGAGGTGGCACCTGACTTATCAGGTTGTAACAATGGTATATATCTTAAATTTGCTTGGTACTCTTGGTATTCACTCCTCCAACTCAAAAATCACTGTTAAATATTCTAAAATATTAGTTGCCTCCATTTTCAATTAAATAAAATTAATATGACAAAAAAGTAAAAAAAATATAATGTAAAATATGGGCAAATATTGCACAAAAGACAACAATACAAATTTATATCGGCACTAATAGAACAATTTGCACATCAAGGAAAAAATTATATTACATAAATATATGTATGGTGAAATTAAAGTGTGAGCACAAAACTTAATGAAATAATATAAAAAATATGAAAAAGAAATAAATACATTTGCTGTTATTAGATGGGTTGTAACAATGGTATATATCTTAAATTTACTTGGTACTCTTGGTATTCACAAGCTTTATTTTCTTATCCAACTCAAAAATCACTGTTAAATATTCTAAAATATTAGTTGCCTCTATTTCCAATTAAATAAAATTAATATGACAAAAAGTTAAAAAATATAATCTAAAATATGGGCAAATATTGCACAAAAGACAACAATATAGAACAAATTTATATCGGCATTAATAGAACAATTTGTACATCAAGGAAAAAAATTATATTACATAAATATATGTATGCTGAAATTAAAGTGTGAGCACAAAACTTAATGAAATGATATAAAAAAGTATGAAAAATAAATAAATACTTTTGTTGCTATTAGATGGGTTGTAGCAATGGTATATATCTTAAATTTGCTCGGTACTCTTGGTATTCACAAGCTTTATTTTCTCCTCCAACTCAAAAATCACTGTTAAATATTCTAAAACATCAGTTGCCTCCATTTTCAATTAAATAAAATTAATATGACAAAAAAGTAAAAATATATAATGTAAAATATGGGCAAATATTGCACAAAAGACAACAATATAGAATAAATTTTTTTGGTCAGGTCACCATCAAAATAAGAAGTTGCATAACAATTCTGAAGTTATCATCACCAAAGCCAAAAAGAAGATGGCGAAGAATAGTATTCTTGAATGCATGAAAGTGAATAATAGACTATTAGGACTTTTTGTCCAATAAATCAAATTAAATTAATATTTAAAAATTAAAAAGGTATATTGGCCAATTGATAAAAATTATAAAGTGAGGGGGAGTGTCAATAACAATTCCCTTTCAGTTTGTATGTTCTCAAATTTTTGTCTTTCATAATAACTCACACAATCTTCTCCTTGTCAAACCCTATCCCCAAATTGGATATCTAATTAAGCTCGATTTATCATAATTAAACTATTTTTATGTTTTCAGCAAGAGATGTATTCGAAGATCTTATTTGATTTAAATTTTCAATCATATTCGTATTTTCCTATAAAAATAGGTATGAGCATATAATGTATTTAAATTCTACGTATTTCAACTTAAGTATAGAGTTTTTTTTCAAGGCAATACATGTCTTATATATTTCCCCTAGACAAACTTTCTCTCTCTAGACACACACACACACACACACACTATAAAAGTCTATAATGAATGATATTTCCGCTAAAGAAAATTTTCAATTATCGTTTTATATATGTAATTACCCTAATTTTAAATTTGAAGTATATGCTTTTTTATAATATCAAATAAACCATCTTTATTCTTAGAATCCTCATTCATTTATCATAGTTTGTTTTTTTATATTTTTGTAAAAATATATCCAAATAAATATATGTTTAAAAAAACATACTTTTAATTCTTTTTTCGACGTAAATCACTGTTCTAAAACTATATACCATATTAATATCTAACAATATTTCTTTTAGTTCTGTGTGTGTATTAACAAAACTACATATTTCTCCTCTTACTTGATTTATAGCAAATTTATGAATATTTAAATTCACAAAAACCCTACCCCCCCCCCCCTCCTGTCCACACACACACACACATAGGGGTGGGCATTTCGGGTCGGGTATCGGGTACCCGACCAGACCGGGAATTTCTCGATCGGGTTTTTTAATTTCGGGATGGGTACCCGATCCCGAAATAATTTTTCGGGACGGGATTCGGGTTCGGGTTTTGAACCCGAAATCCCGATCGGGTACCCGACTTTATTAATTATAAAAAAACAAAATCAAAACTTTAACTTGAACTCTCATCTCTCAAAACTCTCATGCCTCTTTCTCTCACCTAGTCTCATGCCTCTTTCAAAAACAATTTCCAGGCTGCCTGTCCACTGTCCAGTGAGCTGTGACCATGTCCAGAAAAATTTTTTAATATTTTTTTAATAATTTCGGGTACCCGATCCCGAAAATGTCGGATACCCGAAATTTTTGGGTACCCGAAAAATTCGGGACGGGATCGGAGATCGAATTTTGCTCTCCGAAATTTCGGGTACCCGTCCCGAAAATCCCGAATCCCGAATACCCGTCCCAATGCCCACCCCTACACACACACACACACACACACACATATATATATATATATATATATGTATATATTCTATTGAAGTCACCTAAATTTAAAATGAATATGATATTTCTTATACAAGTTTATTAAATAATATGAGATTCGAACTTTACATAAAACATGAATTGACACTTAGAAACTCAAACATGTAAATAACACTCATGAATTTTTTGTTGATGGTAAAAATATTTTTTTCTTATTTGTATCTATAATTTAAAAAATTTAATGCTCTCCACCTAAATGCTTCTACATATATCGAGAGTTTTACTGTGCTCTATTTTGACATTTATGAGATTCTAATAATTCTTAATTTTGATTTGTATAGGTATACAATTGTTAATAATTGTTTAAAAGAAACAAATATTTATCTATAATCCCATTAATTTAGGATGTTATATTTTAATTTAAGTACTCAAATAGTTGTATTATACTTTTATTTACAATGTCTCATTATGATATTGTCAATTAATGAATCAATCTAATTCTTAATTTATTGGAATTCAGAAACAAATGCCACTTATTTCTCTATACTTTTCTTTCTTAAAAAAAAAAAATACGACAATTAAATATACAAAAACCTACCCTACCCTACTCTACCCTAATATATATATATATATATATATATATATATTATATCAAGCAAAATGGTATGGTGAGCTATTTTAAGTATGTATTATATGTGGCAATTATGTGGAAATTTTTTTCTTACTCCAATTTGCCATATAAATTATTGTCTTAATTTATGTTTGCCCTACTTAATGTTATCATCTATTTATTATTGTTATTATTATTATTATTATTATTACATTTGGATGTATTTAATAACATTATTGTCCACGAAGTCAACTTCTAGTAATTGCTATTGCCATTGTAATATAGATTTAGATATATAGCCTCATCAAAAGGGCATTAGAAGGAATTAATTATGGCAATTTACCCTTTTATATGAATCATGTTTATTGCCAAAAGATTTGACTTATATATTTGTCCTTGTGATTTTCGTGCAATACTTATGCCATATTATGTTTTTAGAACCTTTGATAAAGTTAAATTAAAATTAAAAATCCCTAACTTTGCCTAGAAAATATCCTAAAATTGCATGTTTATTAAAAATATAATTTTTTAAATTTAAAATTAATATTTAAAGGCAGAAAGATCTTTTTATTTCTTTTTTCAACCACCTTTACCTATCAATCTCTTGGTAAGAAGGTTTTAGTATTATTTAAGATGTTTCTATGACATTCTTCAAGCTACTCTTTTGAATTTTAATCAATATTTTTACTTAGAAGTATGATTGTTTGCAAAAGACATTAGAGGTTCTTTGTATGGGATAAATTAATATATGAGGGTTTCTTTTGTAGGTTCATAGTATTAATATTTCCAAAATACAAATATTAACCAGAATCATGTCAAACTTTTTCATGCAACAATGTTAGCATGTAATTCAATGGAACTATTTTCTCAATATTTCTAATTTTTAAGAAATAATATCATCACAATATATATATATGTATATATATACATATATGTTTATAGTCATCACAATATGCGTATGTATTATATCCCAACATATATGCTTATATGTTAGCATCTACTTCTACCAGGCATGTTCTTCTTTAATTAAGTTTCACTTGATATATATGTGTGTGTGTGTGTGTGTGTGTGTCTTTATTTATAAAATTATAAATAAAATTTATAGTTTGTTACACCAAATTCTGCTTTAGGATTCATTATGTATATTAAAAAAGAAAAATGTCTTCATTTTTTCATCATTGTATTTACATTTTTCACCTATTTATGGATATTCTTAAAGTAAGTGTATTTGTCTTTTATTTTTTTGGTTGAAGATATCTTATATAATTTTAATATCTGCAAAATCTCTTTTTAACTATTATGGTTATGAATCAGAATAGTCCAAAAGAAAAGGTCTAAGATTTGTACTAAGCCCATATAAATTATATCATTTAATGTTTTGAATCACTAATACTTCTTTTATAATTTATAATTTGGATTAATATTTTTTTTATAGTTATAGTACCTTTTGTTAATTTTTTGAAAAATTTGTAGCACAATATTAGCCCGTATTTGATTGAGTTATTGTTGCATTCTTAAAAATATCGCAAAAGATTCACCCACGAATGGCTTACAAAATGATAAATAAGTAGCGATGAAAATCTATGATAGGATGTAATTATAATTAACAAAACTATTTTAGAATAGATAAATACTTTATAAATTAATCTATCTTCACATTATATTATCCATTTGATTATGTAATTACACAAGAGATAATCACAATAAAATTTATATAATAAAAATTATTTATGAACTAATAATTGGGCCAGCTACTATAATAAAATAGTTGAGCTTTTTCATGACATTGATCTTGTTCATAGAAATAAATAAATTGTCAAAATGTATAAAAGAAAGTTGGCGGTGAAAGTTACCCAATATTTGTTAAAGTTATTCATTATGCATTCTTTATTTTTTATATAGAACTAATGCTAAAATTAATTTAATATATTTACTCATTTATCAAAATTTTAGTTTTAAAGTTTGATTCTAATTTTAGACTGCACGATATTAACCTATAAAAATAAATGTGTCAGTTATTTTAGATTGTAACATTCGAAAATTCAACGTTTGTGTATAATAGTAGAGAGATGGTGTATTTCAATCTATATGAACTCGATTATATTGGGTAAATTCATTTTAAAGAAGTGCGAAAACAAACAAGCTGAAAATAATATGAGAAATATTATTGTTGCTTATGTCTCAAACATTTTACTATTATTTGTTAATGTGTTTTATTCTCAGGAAGTATGTAAACAAGTGTTTGAATAATAAATACTGAAATTTGAGTCTTAATAAAATGAGAAAGTTATTAAAATAGGTTCATGACTTGAGGTACGTATTACGGTTTTTATTATATAATTTAATATTTACTTTTTATACTCAGATGGGTTGATACTATCTATTTTGGTATGAAACATTCAATTAAAAAATTCAAGAGAAAAATTGATGAATTTCATAAAAAGAAAAATTGACAAGGTTTACTCAATTTATTACTTAAATATTTTATGTTAGAGAGATAATTTATATAATTAAATCATCTATATGTCTATTGTTCAACACTTTGAATGCGGTTTTACAAATGGATTACTCTAAATAGTAATTGATGATTATAAATAAATGTTGAATACCTGCATTAACAAATTCGAAGCATATAAGGTAAGTTTTCTTCTTTTTTTTATTTTTTCCTCATAAATTTTGCATCTTATATTTTGGATTATCAGTATCAAATAATTTTTTCTTGTAAATATTACTATCTCAAACATGTATGTTTTTTGTGCAAGCAAACATGAAGTTGTAGAACATTTTCCAACTCCTATCATATTAGATATGATGAAAATAAGCCATTTGTTTGAAATATTCTTATGTTTTTCTTGTTTCAATAATTAAATTGTATTCAATAGTTTTTTTATTAATTATTTTGCATTCTTAATATGTGTTGAAGAATTTCTTTTTCTTGTTTCAATAATTAAATTGTATTCAATATTTTTTTTTTAATTATTTTGCATTCTTAATATGTGTTGAAGAATTTCATTATCTATACTATATCTTAATTAAATATACAATTTTTTTTTAATTTGTAATTACTGTCCCATGCGTTGCACGGGTTAAAAATCTCGTTAAGAGCTTGAAAGGTGGACCCGACAATTGCCCTAGATAGTTTAACAATAGATTTGCAAATTCAAGATATTTGTCTGGCAAATACCTCTAAACGCTTTTTGGACTACCTTTCCGTGAACCTGAAAACATTTTAAAAATTGGTTAAGAGGGATGTAAAGATTTATTCAATCGGGCAACAATTGCACACAGCAGAAAGAAAGACACAATTTTTTTATCCAATAAACGTCATTGAACAATACCACAATCTGAGGGAGTACTATACGAAACTATGGAAAAGGACCTCGGTTCTACAGGAGTTACTAAAGTGTGAGACCACCAGTATATAGAAATCCAATCTTCAAAGTACTTTTTATCTCGTATGAAGCTCAAAAGAGGGGATTCATTGAGGGTTGTACACCTATAATAGATCTAGATGCTTGTTCTATGAAGGGTTAAATTGTGATTTTCGTCTTTTATGTTTGGTCAATTTTTGATTTTGCCATCTTTGTTTTAATTTTATTAATTTAGTCCTCTCTATTTATATATTTTTCGATTGTAGTCCTATTTTGAATTAAATTAATCGCCGGTAATGACGTGGTATAGAATTTGACTGGAATTTGATGACCAATGCTGGCATGGCACACAAATATTGAGATGTATTTTTTCTTCTAATTTTAAACAGGTGGATGCTGAGTTGGCAAGTGTGTAAATTTAACTTTATAGAATATATATTTTTAAATATTAACACACACACACACACACACATACATATATATATTATACAAATGTGTATACACACAAGTGTGTATATATATATATAAACCTTACATATATACATATAAAATTCCGCCGCCCGCTGCTGTTGCTGTCGCCTTCGTAGACTGTTGTAGAAAGAGATTGAGAGAGAAATAGAGAGGGACGAAGAGAGAGAGAGAGAGAGAGGTGGGGAAGAGGGACAAAGGGATCCAAAGTGAGGGACCGAGGACGGGGGGGGGGGGGGGGGGAGAGGGTGGGGGTAGTAGGGGGTGGCACTAGGGCTTTTTTTTTTTCGGTTGGCGGGCGGGGGGGGGGGGGGGGGGGAGATGAAACTTTCTTTCTTTTTTTCAATTAATTTTTTAATTAATATATGTATAATTTAAATATTAGTTTTTCATAGAAAATTTTTATTTTTAATTAACTTTTGTATTTATTTATATATATTAAATTCTAAAATTATAATGATTATATAAATTAATATTTTTAAATAGGATTAATGGCAACACCAACTGACTGTCTGCTTCACCACAAATGGAGGGAAAATCGCCATGTCATTGCCGACAATTAGTTTGGTCCAAAATAGGATTAAAATCAAAAAATTTTATAAACGGAGAGTACTAAATCAATAAAATTGAAATAAAGAAGACAAAATCAAAAATAGGTTAAATATAGAGGATGAAAATTGCTATTATATCCCTTTCATGAAAGGTCCATTTGGGGAACATCTCATGTTAGCCATTGGAAGGGAAGGCAATAATCATGTCTACGCTGCAGCCTTTGCAGTTGTTGAAGCAGAGTATAAGAATAATTGGGGTTGGTTTTTATGCTTGCTCACAGAAGCAATAAGTAATGTTGACGAGGTTGGGTGGAGTTTATTTAGTGATAGATAAAAAGAGCTGGTTGAATCCTTTCAGCATCTAATGCCCACAACAGAACATAGATTTTATTTAAGACATTTGTATGCAAACTTTAAGTTGAGCTGCAAAGATAAAGCACTAAAAAACATAACGTGGGTCATTGCCACTTCATTTGTAGAGTATGAATTTCATGAAAACATAGAAAAATTAAGGAAATTAAACAAGAAGCCTACAATTGGTTGGCTAGAATCCCACTGGGTGGTGGTGTAAGCACACTGTTTCAGCAATGCCAAAATGTGACATGCTAAGCAATTGTTGATGTGAATCTTATAACAATTACATCAAAGAGGTTCAAGAACAACCAATTATGACAATTCTGGAGAGTTGGGAAGGCAAATAATGTGTAGGTATTGTTTGGGCCCAAAATTAATTTTTGGAAATTAGATTCGGAGTGGGCTGGTTTTGGCCCTTTTCGCCACGCCGAAATGAATTAATTAGGCCCAGGCCACTTCGACGCGTTCACAGAACCCATGTTGGAGGTCCAGGCCCAAATGGAATAACGGCCCATGGCCCAATCGGCCAAAATATAAAATAAAACAAATATAATAATATATTTAAATTCAAATCCCTCACAATTAGGGGTTGTTAGGAAATGGCCTAAAATAGGCGTCTGCACATGCCTAAAGTAAAGCCATGTGTTGCTGAAAGTTTAAAATTCAAATGAGATGGCATAACTGCCATAGCAACAAATAAGGAGGTTCATCCATTTCAAATAATCAAGTCTTCTGAAGTCATCCAACTCCAAAAATAAAGGGATGCAGTTGCAGCTTGAAGCCTATAAAAGGAGCTGGATTCATCATTTGGAGGACACACAACGTCAATCAACAATCAACACAACAACAATTTCTCAATCAAGAAGTCCACACTTCTCTGATTTTCTAGCTTAAATGAACAAAGAATAGCTTTAGTTCAAGTATGTAGAAAACCGCTACGGGTGTTTGTAGCCATATCTTATTCGGCTCGAAGTGAGGATATCAATGCACTCATTCCGTAACGTCACGAGGTCGTAGCCAGCACTCACTCGGATTGGGCCCGGTTCGAGGTGAGATATGCGACGGAGTGGTATCCAGCATTCATATCGAGCGCATGCATGAAGAGGAGTACATACGGAGTTAATCAATGCTCGTCGGAGTGAACAACCTTTGAATACGCCCACAGGTAGATATGGCCGGAGTCATCAATGTGGCCGATTTGTAGCTAGAGTTCTTAAGAACTGCTCAATGCATCTCTATCATAGATATGGCCCGAGTCATCAATGCGTGTGTTTGTAGTCGAGTCCTGTAAAGTCCATTTGGCGAGTAGCTATCGTCTTCGAATTTATTTTCTCTTCGATTTAAACTTTTCGACCCTTTTCGATTTTGAGAGTGCTGAATGGTTAAGTCCTACATTGAGTTGTAGGCAAGTAGAACCTCAGGGGTAGTGTTTGCCTACTCCAATTCAATCGTTTTTCAGATAGAAGTCTTAGGCGCGTTACATTTTTCATTTCGAATTGTATTACATCTTTGTTTTCACTTCGAACTGCACTTTTTCACTTTGAAACACAAGACTTCCACTTGTGTGCTCCTGCAAACTGGCACGCCCACACCCGAACACGAGAGAGCTCACTTCGAATTGGCTGTTTTCCAATCAAACTTAGCCGGTTCGAACCCTAAGCGGCCACTTCGGCACGGCCGGAGAAAATTTATGCAAACATCTCTTTCTGGCACGCCCAGTGGGACAACACTTCAATTTTCGAAAAGGTTTTGTCAGCATTTAGGTCTTAGAAAGCACGTTTTATTTCGGTCAATTGTATACTTGCATTCTATATTGAAAAATCATAAAAAATTAAAAATTAAAAATCATAAACAGCAAGCTATGGCACCACCACGCTTAAGGAGCCAAACTCGAGCTGACCTCGGTTCAGACAGTGGAAGCGAGGCAGCCAGTGATCAGAACGAAGAGATGAGTGGACATAATCGACCTCCCAACGTTCAGGCCATCATTGACAGGCTCGAGCGAAATCAGAAAGCGCCTGAAGAGGCGCCAATTCAAGAAGCACCCGCCTTACTGGCCAGAGTGGCCAATTGTGGCGAAAACGCATTATATGTAATGGAAAAGTGGATCTTGGAATCCAACCGCAGATTCCAGGAGATGATGGAAAAGCAACGTAAGGAAGAATCGGAGAGGGCCGAACAAATGGCCTCCATGTTAGAATCACTCCGAGTGACAGATCTACATTACGGAATGAGCTTGCGCAGCGTGGCAGCAAGAATGGACAACATTCCACAGGTGAGAGAACCTCCACGACGAAATGAGGCCGAACAACGACACAAGCCTGACCTTGCCGATACACGGCCAGAACGATTAAACATTGGAGGTAATGATCGCCGTGGAAGATACCCTAACATGGATACTGGCAAAAGAGTGGCGTTCGAATCCAGAGGAACACCATTGGAAGGAGAGGGATCAGGCTCTCGTGATCATTTTGATGGACCTGAAATCCCCTATGCAATGCCACACGTGGCAGAAAGACCCCAGCCTGCCACCACTCGAAATGACAACACAGCCGTATCTCGACAAGAGATACAGGAAATGTTGCGACAGGAGTTGGCAAGGCATAAACGATCAGCCTCGCCACCCAGGTATTCTCGCCCCTATCCCCCTCATATTGACGCGATTCCTTTTCCCCCAGGGTTCAGGATCCCAGTTTTTACTTTGTTTAACGGGGATGGGTCACAAACCACAATTGAGCATATTGCTAAATTCACTACACAATGTGGAGAGATCGGAATGGACGGAAACCTAAAATTACGTTTATTTCCGAATTCATTGACTGGAGAAGCTTTTTTGTGGTACATCAGACTTAGACCAGGGTCTGTACCCGATTGGCCAACTATGGAGAATCTTTTCCATAGTCATTTCTACCGGCTACCCCCTGAGGTATCCATATCGGAGTTAACCAATATGAGACAAATGCCTGGGGAGTCAGCCGAGGAATGCATGGGAAGATTCGTTCGAGCCAGACACTTTTGCCCAGTGATCATGGCCGAAGAAAGCTACATAAGTTTGGCCATAGGAGGCATGCACCTCGAATTGAAAAAGAAAATGTTTGGCCAACAATTCGCATCGATTTTTGACTTAATTAGGCATGTCACTGAGTATGAAAAACTGTTAAGAGAAGAAAATCGTAGAAGTCATCACGACAAGGCCACTCATTATCAAGTAGGCCTAGCCAAAGTCCAAGATGACTTGGTCAGTGTCGAAAAAGAACAATGGGAGAACGAAGTGGGCCTAGCCCAAGTCGTTTGCCAAAAGAACACGGTCTGCCCGGCTCTGATAAAACCAAGGGCACTACAGCCTCACATCAAAATGCCTCCTGGCATGTTAAATAAACCAGAGTTTCGTTCTGAAACAGAGAGGCGCTATGGTTTTGATGTGTCGAAAACCGAAGCTATTTTTGATCACTTATTGGCTGATGGCAAAATCAAAATGCCTAATAATCATAAAAGGCCAACGGCCAAAGAGCTGGAAGGCAAAGTGTACTGTGAATTTCATAATGCATGGACTCATAACACTAATGATTGCTTGGTTTTCAGGTGGATGATTCAAAGCTGCATAGACAACGGCACGTTGCGTTTTCTGCTGGAATGGATGAATAAGAAAATGGGAATTGACAAAGAACCGTTCCAGGCGGAGGGAGTAAACATGGTCAACGTTCAGGATGACCCAGCCGAAAAGGAAAACCAACAAACTCAGCAGGAAATGACACAGTCAGGATGGCAATTGGGCCTTTGTGCCAGGTGTCATTCCGAAATGGCAACAGTACCATGGGTCTATCCAGCGGGAGCTTACTATCCTTGGGCCAATCCCATGGCCAGCTTTTCTATGGTTCCACAGCCGCCTATGGTGCCATATCCCCCTCACATGCTCGGGGGGCATTGTGCCAATGGCGGTCCATTGCAGGAAAATCGGGATAAGAGAAATCGAAGTCCTTCCCCAAGGATTGACAGAAGTGATAAAAGGAGGGCACCCTCTAGCCCACCTCGAAGACATGAAACAGCTTGAGAACCAGTTCATTCCAGGTTCATTAAACCGCCAGCAGTCCAGGAAGGATGTTGGACGGTAGTAAGGCATCCTAAGTTTCCTAACAGAAGAAGTCCTCGTGAGATGACGAGAACACAGTATCACAGACACTTGAGGCAGCGCAAGGAAGCTGAAATACTGAAAAGGGAAACAACGAAACTCATCAAGGGCAAGGAAGTGATGTCAACAGAGCTAAGAAGCCAAAAAATCACCCCGGCCGACATTCAATCGAAGAGAAAGATTGCTAACCCAATGATACTAGAAAGTGATGAATTAAAGAACGGTGTCCCAAGCAAACCAAACAATGTCGGAGTGGACGATCTGAGTGGATGGATTGTAAAGATGGAAGAACTAAACCAAATCGACAAGGAATTGCCAATGAAAACCACGGATATACCGTCATCCAGTGGCGACGCTATCAACATGGAGTGTAACATGGTATGGGCAGTCCTTTCTGATACTAATGCTAACAGAAATTCTCAGGATAACACAGGTGAAAGCGATGAAGTCTGGGATGACAGTGAGCCGGTAGCTTTCTTTGTAATTAATGCCGAACAGACAGTCCAGAAGAGTAAGACAGTCGAAGAGATCAAGGCTTTGTTCCAGAAGCCGCCGCCAAGCATGGCAAAGCATGTAAAACCTCTCTTCGTAGCTGGCCATCTCAATGGCAAGCCTACTGGAAGAATGCTGGTTGACAATGGAGCCGTAGTGAATATCATGCCTCTCCAAACCATGAGACGCATCGGAAAGGAGAATGATGATCTTTTTAAGACAGATGCAGTGATCAGCAATTTTGCAGGGGGAAAAGCAGACATCATGGGGATACTGCCAATCGAAGTAAGTATTGGAAGTAAGACAGTCATTTCTGCTTTCTTCGTTATAGATGCGAAGACTTCCTACAATGCCTTGCTAGGAAGGGATTGGATCCATTCTGCCACGCGCATCCCTTCGACATTGCACCAATTTTTGGTATTTTTGGGAGATGGTGAGAACGAACCAGAGATAGTGAAGGCGGAAGAAAGGCCGTTCACGGCGAATGTGAATGTAGTAGAAGCTAGGTACTATTTCGACAATGTCGGGCCATACAGGTTTATCGGACAGGACAAATATGGCCGTCTGCTTTGTGCCACTTCATCTGTGGCGCCAGTTAGTTTAGAGGTAGCAATGACAAAGGAGGTTAGCAGGCCTTGCAACATCGAAGAAAGGCCGCTTTCTACTTTTCAAAATATTGATTATGAATAACGTCGATATAGACGAAATTGTAATAATTCCGGATAACACCGGATCATTAATAATAAATAACACTTTGGCCTTATTGGCCAAGGACCTTTCCGATTACTATAGCTGTAATGCGGATGTAATTTATGAGCACGATCAGGATCTCACTTCGACGGATGGGATCATACTAAAAGAATTGAATGCCGCTCCGGCAAAACTCGATGACATCAGAATTCAGGTTCAAGATCCTGTCATCGAGGTGGAGCTTGGCAATGAAAATGATCATAGGCTTACGTACATTAGTGCTTTGCTAAGCCCTGAAAATAAAGAGGCCATGATCAACGTACTTAAAAAATACAAAGACTATTTTGCATGGAATTATGATGAAATGCCCGGTCTCAACAGAGACTTGGTGGAGCACCGCGTACCCATTTTGCCTGGGTTTAAGCCACGCAAACAACCTCTTAGGCACATGTCGGAAGAAGTCTGTGTATTGATTAAAGAAGAGATTCAAAGGCTTCTTAAAGCAGATTTCATCGAAGTGGCCAGATACCCTGAATGGATGGCCAATGTCGTGCCAGTTATCAAAAAGAATGGCAAACTGAGAATTTGCATTGACTTCAGGGATTTAAATTTGGCATCTCCGAAAGATGAGTATACAATGCCAATGGCCGACATGATGATAGATGCCGTCGCAGGACATGAGTACTTAACTCTTGTCGACGGCAATGCAGGATACAATCAGATCTTCGTAGCCGAAGAGGATATCCCGAAACTGGCATTCCAATGCCCGGGGGGCATTGGTACCTTTCAATGGAAGGTTATGCCGTTTGACCTAAAAAATGCTGGAGCTACATACCAGCGAGCTATGAATTGCATTTTTCATGACTACATGAATGACTTCGTTAAGATTTACATCGACGATCTCATCATTAAGTCTACCAGCTTTTCTCAGCATTTAGAGCACCTGGTTAAGGCCTTTGACAGAATGAGAAAATTTCAGTTGAAGTTAAACCCGCTAAAATGCGTGATCGGCGTGGCCGCAGGCCATTTTCTTGGATTCTTAGTGCATAAGAAAGGTATCGAAGTGGAAGCGAACAAGGCAAAGGCCATCCTGGCCGCTCAGCCACCTCGAAACAAGAAAGAACTTCAACAATTTCTTGGAAAAGTTAATTACTTGAGAAGGTTCATTTCGAACCTTGCAGGCAAAACCAGGATTTTCTCACCCTTATTAAAGTTAAAAGACCATGACTACTTCGAATGGTCAGAAGAACATGGGCAGGCATTCGATAAAATCAAGGAAGCTCTGACTTCCCCTCCTGTGATGACGCCGCCACGAAAAGGAGAACCACTTAAGCTTTACATTTCAGCAGCTGACAAGACCATTGGAGCCTTTTTGGCTCAAGACGACAAAAATGGTCTCGAACGAGCTGTGTACTACTTAAGCAGACATTTGAGCGACACAGAACAAAAATACCATCCGATCGAAAAGATGTGTTTGACCTTGTACTTCGCATGTATCAAACTACGACATTATTTGCTACCGGTAAAGGTTCTTGTAATCAGTAGTGTCGATGTGGTCAAATACATGCTGTCGAGATCAGTAGTATGTGGTCGGATAGGCCGTTGGGCCATCCACCTGATGGAGTATCAACTACAATTTGTTCTGCAAAAAGCTGTGAAGGGCCAAGCCTTGGCCGACTTTCTTACCGACCACCCCAGTGTCGAAATAGATGACGAAGTAGCTCAGCAAATCGAGATGCTATAAGTATTCATGAAACCCTGGACCCTTCAATTCGACGGATCGCGAACAGACAAAGCATCTGGGGCTGGCATTGTGGTCACTTCACCATCAGGAATCAAGACTGGCATGTCAGTCCAGTTCGATTTCCCATGCACCAATAACCAGGCCGAATATGAGGCCTTGATCCTTGGATTGGAATTACTAAGTGAGTTAGGAGCATCTAGTATCAGCGTAATTGGGGATTCCCAACTCGTCATTAAACAGATCCAGGGAACATTCCAATGCCGAAATCCCATACTAGATAGATATATCTCCACGGTCAATGCTTTATTAATGGGATTCGATGAAGTGACATTTCAGCACGTGGCTAGGAACTCCAATTTCGAAGCCAATGAATTGGCTCAGATAGCCACTGGAGCAGAGTTTCCCAAAAATTGTATGGCCGCCAGTTATACCATCACAAGACAGGCCTATCCCTATCATTTCGAAAGAATCAATGTGTGCACTATAGAAAGCACTATGAAACAAGTTGAGGATTGGCGCGAATCAATATTAAGGTATTTAAATGATCCTTCCCAAGGAGCACCTCGAAGAGTCAGAATGAGAGCGGCCAACTATGTAGTTCTGGGAAGTAGCTCGCTATACCGACGAGGTCATGATGAAGTGCTCTTACAATGTGTCGGACAAGATGAGGCAATGAAAATCATGATGGAAGTTCATGAAAGAGTATGCGGGGCTCATCAAAGTGGCCGCAAAATGGCATGGTTAATCAAGAGATATGGCTATTTCTGGCCAAAAATGGTGCAAGATTGCCATTGGCTAGCCAAAGGGTGTGAAAAATGCCAGTTACATGGTCCAATTCAAAGAGTGCCGGCGGAGGAAATGAATTTAATAATTAAGCCCTGGCCATTTCCAATAACGGGCAAGTGTGAAAAAAATTTCTCAATAGGTATGGCACTTTGAGCCGTTGCTACTAATATCAACTGTAGTCGATGAGCAAAACAATGAATATAATATGTATATGGGCACTCATTTAAAAAGAGAGCTCGTAACCCATTCCACTCTCCTCGTATCATACAAAAAAAAATGCATTTTCAGTAACAAAGTTATGGTAACAAATGTATATTTTGTCACCAGAATTAGGTTTTTGGTGACAAAATATAATCTTCGTTACCAAAATGCTGCTTTGTAGTGATAAATATAATTCCTTACGAAAGGCAATAGTTTGTTACCAAAAACTCAAACTTTTGTGACAATAAGGGATATTTTTTTTTTACGGAAAATAAGGTATTGTTACCAAAAAATTACTTTTTAGTAACAAATGAAATTATTCATTACGAATAGTATAGTGTTGTCACTAAAAATAGCTTTTATTTGTGACAACTTTGAAATTTGTTACGAAACTTTAGAAATGATTTATAATATATTCTCTTTTAGAAAGCATTAAAATCTTTTAATAACCGCTTTTGTTTTTTATTTCAATGGACTCTTGGTCTATTTGGAGTAAGATTAGTGTTTTAGTATTTTTTGTGTAGCATATATTTTCTCCTTCCTCTTTCTTTCATAAAATCTTTTAATTTTCTTTCTTTCTTCTATCTCCTCTCTCCTCTCCCCTCCCTCATTTTATTTTTCTATTTATTTATTTATGTAATAATATACTTTAATCTTATTTTAAATCAATTTTTTACTTATTATAAATTTATTAAATATATTAAAAAAGCTTAAATATATATTTCATATAGAAAATTTAGTAAATACTTAATTTCACAGTAATAAAATTTAAATACGTAGTTAAATTATATCTCATTTTTATTTTGTACATCGAGTGTACTCATTCCACTAGTTTATATAAAAGGAGAGCACATTTTAGTAACTACTTCTAGTATCTAATTTGTTTTGATCTATTGTTTGTTTTTATTTTCTCTATCCGTCCTCTTTTCTATTTCATCTTCTTTTTGACTCATCTCCCCCCTCACCCCTCTTTCATTTCCTAATTTTTAATATCTTTTTCTGTGTGTTACTTTCTTTGTGCTTATTTTCTTAATTACGTTTTTTACAATTACAAATATTTTTCAAAAGTTGTGATATAAAAATCTACTCAATAATATGTAAACGGATATTATATGAATTATTAAAAGTATGAATATAATATGAATGCGAAAAAAGTATTCGAGAATAACAATATTACTTATTTTTATATTATTTTACGCATAAATTATATCTCTGTGTAATTTAAATAATGAAAAGATTATTTAAAACTTATCATTAAATTATTTAATTTATAAACATCATATAAATGATATATAATTATTTATATAATAATTTATACTTTTATGAAGTATTACAAATATGTTATTTATATGATATTCAATTTACAAATTATTGAATATCATTCATTAAATTCAAAATATATACTAAAAATGAAAGCCTTTTTTAATTATCCATACGCATGGGTACTATGTATAATATGCTTTTTAACTAATAGAGCTTATAATTTTATCTGAATTTATTCAATTAATACATAAGTAATAAATTAATAAAATTAAAATTAATAAATTGAGATAACAACAACATAAGTATATTACAAACCACCCATTAACCAATGATATTTGATAGCCCAGCGGTAACCCTCTATTTTCGCCTACCAGAGGTCGGAAGTTTGATTCGTGCTGATTGCTATTTAACAGAGAAGGCTGAGCGTAGGTCGCGTCAGACAAAGAAGGCGGGATGCGGGTTGCGTGGGAGGTATTATACATTTAGTAATGAAATTAACTTTTGTAAAAAATCGTGTAACTTTTACACTACAAGAAAACACAGTTTTTTCGGCGAACTTTTCAGCGGATTATCGGTGGATTTTCGGCGGATTCAATCTCCCGAAAAAACCTTCGTCGGTAGTGATTTTTCGGCGGATTTTCGGCAGAAAATATATATATATATATATATATATATTTTTCAATTAAATAAATTTTCGGCGCGAAATTCCGCCGAAATTATTTTTTATTTATTAATTTTTTTTAATTAAATATATTTTCGTTGGAATTTCCCGCTGAAATTTAATTTATATTTTTTGAAAATAAAATTTCAATTGCCCAACCTATGAGTCGAACAAGAGACCTTGGCCCAACTGGTACGTGCGTGTGTACACGCGCCCGAAATTGTCCCAGCTTTTGGGGCAGCTGGGAGTCAAACCTTCGACCTCTCGGTTGGCAAACACCTCTCTTACCGTTGAGCTATGTTCACTTTGTTGTCATAATTCATTACATTATATATTTATATCATACAACAATTCAAATAAAAATAATTAATAATAATAACAATAATAATAACAATAATAATAACAATAATACATTTTTTATTTATCAAAAATTTTAATATTTTTTAATTTTTAAAAAATTTATATATATTATATAATAATAATAATAATAATAATAATAATAATAATAATAATATTACATAATATTATATACATATATATAGCATACAAAAATTCATTTCATTCTAATAATAATAATAATAATAATAATAATAATAATAATAATAATAATAATTTTATAATAATAATTCAAATAAAAATCAAAATTTTAAATTTTAATATATTTTAAAAATATATAAAATTATTATTATTTTTATTTAAAAAATATTTATTTTGATTTTTTAATTATTTTTAATTTTTTAATTTTTTCGGCGGATTTTCCTTCGAAAATCAGCCGAAAAATTTAAACATTATTATTTTTTATTTATTTTTAATTTTTTTAAATTTTTCGGCGGATTTTCCAAAATTTAAAATTTATTATTTTTTATTTTTTTAATTTAAAAAATATTAATTTTAAATTATTTTTAATTTTTTAAATTTTTCGACGGGATTTTCCGTCGAAAATCCGCCGAAAAATTTATAAATTATTATTTTTTATTTTTTTTAATTTAAAAAATATTATTATTTATTTATTTTAAAATTTTTTAAATTTAAAAAATATTATTTTTTAATTATTTTTAATTTTTTAAATTTTTCGGCGGGATTTTCCCACGAAAATCCGCCGAAAAATTTAAAAATTATTATTTTTTAGTTTTTGTAATTTAAAAAATATTATTTTTTATTTATTTTTAATTTTTTTAAATTTTTCGGCGGATTTTCCACCGAAAAATTTAAAAGTTATTTTTATTTATTTGTTTTAATTTTCCGCCGAAATTTTGCCGAAAATCCATCAAAAAATTCCGCCGAAAATTGAGAGTTTTCTTGTAGTGTTAGTAGGGCAATGTTTGTTACAAACACTTATACTAGTGTAACAAAAGATCTTTCATTACAATGTTTTTGTAACAAAAACTAATAGTCGTTACAAGAACTTTTAGCATTGGGTATTAGGGGACAAATTTTGTAATGATATATTTTCATTACAAAAAGTTGTTGTAACGAAAAATAGCCTTTTAGCTAGTAACGAAATGTTTCGTTACTAAACGTTACTTTTTTTGTAGTGCATATTACTAACACCGTCACATCCTTGTGTTCAAATATCTTGTATGAGAAGATTATTGCGAGAAAGAACGCCAAAGATTTCACTTTTTAATGTAGAAGCTTTAGTATCCTCCACATGAGCTATATAATAGTTTCTTTCCCGAATAAAGCTTTCTTTATCAACAAACCTCAAAACAATAGCCATTTGCTCTCTCTTTGACTCATCTCAAGATTCGTTCACAATAATACAATATTAAGAGTCGCCAATTTCTTCTTTGATGTATCTTGAATTCTACTCGCATAAACTGATAAAATCGCCTTTTAAATTTGAGGAGAAGTATATGAAGCATTTTGAGGTGCATTTTCCAAAAACTGTAGACCTTAAATCATCATTATATTCAACCATATGCTTTATGATTTCTATGAAGTTCCCACGATTATACGAGTCTGAGTGCTCATTAAGGCCTCTAAAGGCTATACCTCGAAAAGCACATAATTTTGCAATATCAATTGAGACCTTGAATCATAGAAGATTCTTTGCAACTAACTTTGATGATTGTTTTTCAATAATCTTCTCAATGTGTTGCACATTATTTATCAGCTCATGGTAACTTCTCATAGCCCTCATGTGAGATGAATTGGGACTATCGCCTTGATGGGTCAAAAAAGCACAAGTTTTACATGGTTCACTTTTTTCCTAGGCTCGAATCCATCACTGATAAACGCATTAGCCCAAAAAGTTGCAAAAGGCTTGATAAAAAGAAAACACAAAAGACAATATGCGGCACTTTTTGTGGGAGAATATTCCAACCAATCAGGAAATAGCTTGTACCAAGCTAGCAAAAACCTTTGACCATGCTTATCTAGATTTTTGGAGGACTTTTGGGGAATGACTTGACATGGACCAAGCATTAAATAAGCATGTCTAATTTCATCCCTTTTATCTTGCGGATAGTCCCGTATGGACTTACGTAATCCAGGATCTCGTTCAATAATTGAGAAGTTAGAATCTCGATCAATCTTTTGAACTTTTGCCAAAGAAAACTCGGGAATATAAACTTGAGCCTCTGATTGATTTTAAACTTCAGATGTATTGTCTAAATTGGTAGAAGTTTCAGGAAAAAAATTACTAATACTATCTTGAGAACTTAGCTTTTTGAAATAAAAATCAATTTTTCTTCATAGTGACCTATGGTACCATCAAACTAATATATAAAAAACGATACTAAAAAAAATAATAATAACAAGCTATTCTTTGTTTCAAAAGAAAGCAATTATAGTGGGTAATGAGTTGCGTCTAAAAAATACTTAATAAAATAAGTTTTTAACAATACTCAACAAAATTGGCATAACCCACATAATTAACATATATAATCAAAATCGAAAAAAATACTAAAATAGTTTTTTTCCTCCCTTTTCGCTCTCTACTATCAAAAAATATTGTCAAAGCTCAGAAAACATCTTCTCTTATCGTTTTTTTCTCCATCATCACATTCTCCAAATCACCCTCAATTACATATCAAGACTCAAATTAACATGATTTATTCAAGTTCAACAACCCCATCAAATATTGATTAAGATTCATCAAATTTAATATTGAATGTCTTTCAAGATTCAAGAACAATCAAAAGATTCAAACCTCTACACAAAGATCAATTACAAAATAATAATAATAATAATAATAATAATAATAATAATAATAATAATAATAATAAATGTAAAGATTTCAAAGTTAGTACATAATATCTTCTTGTACATCGTTTTTGAAGAAAAAGTTTGATTTTGTAGGAATTGTTTATTGTTAGGTTCTTGTTTGAAGAGAAAGAGAGAAGGCAAAACTTGATAGGATTTTTAATGTTTTAATAGGAACAAAAGAGGGAAGCAAAATCTAATATGATTTCTAGTATTTTAATTTGAAAGGAAGAAGGAGAGAGAGGAAAGAGAAAGAGAGAAAATTTAATTGATTATAGTAAATAAGATTGGGTAAAAGTAAATTGTCAAAAATAAAATAGAGCATAGAAAATTAAAGTTCTTATTATATAACTTATATAAATGTCAAATTTTTACTTTAGGGGGGACGACATTTTTAATTCTAATATAAATATACTAGCATTCCACACGTATAAATTTAAGTATCTATTCTTTATAATAAGTTATTAAGTATCTGTTTTTTCAATTATAACATGATATTTTTTATTTTTTTTATTTTAATCATATAACTATCTTATTTGTTTTTTTTTCACATATTACAAAATTGCAAAAATTTAAGTAACTCTAACAGGAAGGTTTGAGTTTTTTTGCAACACATAAACTTTCTAGCTTAATTAAGCAAAATAGGTGGACTTTTTTTGCAGTGCAAAATACCAAAGCAATTATAATATTTTTATCACTAATTTTACTTTTAAGAAAAATTCCTTCAATAGATAAATAAGATAACTTTTGCTTTTAGACTTCTAGTTTGTTCAAATGTAATCAATTGTATGGTAGTTTCAGTCCCATAATGTGGGTTTTCCTTAAAATATGGATTTAGTTTAGTGTGGTGTATTACGTTTTTAATCTTACTTCATACATAGTGTGGAAGATATCAAAAGGTAATTTTCGGAATTATAAAAATTGACATCCAAATTGATGATAATATGCTAGGAATGTTCAATTTTACCCACCATATTATAATTATGTTATGATTTCACTAACATTAAAGGGCTAAAATTGTAAAATACAAGAAATAACTACCATTTTAGACACAAAAGTGGCCTTCTTTTTATAATAGTATAAATAAACTAATAAATGGGTTCTTAAAAATATGAGGGGGGAGGGGTTGGGGGAAGCGCTGGATTCGAACCAACAATAAATGGAACATAACAAGAGGAAAAGGAACTATTACTATTAAAAATCCATCAAGAGGAAGGGCAAGAGAAAGGAAAATAGTGTTTTAAGAAGAGCAAGAGGAAGGATTAGAGGAAATGGTCCACAATGCGGATTCGGTAAATTGAATGGATTAGGATTCTCAAATATGACTGGATTCAGGCCTCCAACGACATGTAAGTCATGCTGTCACTAATTTTTTTTCTTACTTCATATAATTTATGTTCTTAATTTCTTATATAAACTAAGCTATTTCATTTGCCAACTAGAGGTGGAAATTGGGCGGGTTGCGTTGGGTTTGCGTTGGGTCATAGTAGGCATGTAACCCCCTTCAACTTTTTAAAAACAAGCTCATAGCCTCCTTTTTTAAATTCAGCAATAATATTTGTTTACGATGACAAAAATACCCTTGTATATAATATGAAATTCATTGTTTTATTGTAATCCAATTTGACAACATTCATCTAGAAAAAAAATTGAGGATTATTGTTAACTGGAACTCTAATTACCAAAAAAAAAAAAAAAGATTAATCTACAAAAGTGTTTTTAATGTTTCAAGTGATCAATAATTCAGTTTCATCTATTTATTTTGTGCATTTTTTTGGTGAGAAACCTGTAGGTGTAGTCTTAAGGTATAATTTTTATTTTTTTTTCTTTCTCATTTTTCTTGGCATTTTTCTTTGGTCTTCTTTTTTTCCTGTTTTAGGAAAACTTTTTGAAACTTCATCACATGTCTTAGTTTTGAAATACTTTAGATGATTTGGGGGTTCAATATTGTTCTTTTATAGAGTAGAATTTATCCTTTGCTTTAAACATATCAAGGCTTTAATATCTAAAATTATAGCAACATTTTTTCTGAATGTCTTTTTTGCATTTGGTAGTTTATTTTTTGTTGATTATTCTTCAACTAATTGATATGGAGGATATTACATATGGACTTTTCTTTACTGCTCAATCCAATGAAAGTGGAAAGAAAAAAGAATGCAAAGAAAATTTTTTTTTGCATGTCAAGGGCATAAATGACATTATAATATAGGTTAAAAAACATAAACCAATTGCAAAACATGCGTTTGAAACACGTATAGGGATCTAACTTGCCTTTTTTTTGAAAGTTGAAGGGGGTTAAATGTCTATTTATTTAGTTGAGGGGGGTGGAGTGCTATTTTCCCACTTCACAGGGGGGTTGTGTACATTTTGCCCATTTATTGTACTTCTTAATTTTTTGCTAGCTTCCTCTTTTGCACACCAGATGCAAAGACTGCCAAACTAAATTTGGTGGAAAATTCTTTCAAGTCAATTTTCATGGAACAAATTTAATATGGTGAGAGTTTTGGAGAGTCAAACAAGTGAACACTGACGAGTCAAGTACTTCTTCACATTGATATATATATGTATATATATATATATATAATGGGATCTTGACGAAATTTTTTTCAAACTTAGTATCATATTGAAGCTAGATTTGGTGACTGATTTTTTGTTAAAACTGACTATTATGAGCTTTTTATTGGATTATAGATGTAAAATCTTTTGACAATATACTATTCAAGTGAATATCTTTGAGACAACGTTGTCAATTTGAAAATAAATATTGGGTAGAGTTGGTAGCATCAATTTTCGGCATTTAAAAGTTGGAAGTTTTGGTTATTGTAATTTTGTTTATTGTTCTTAATGATGAAAATTGAAGCATGTTTATATATAGTAAATAGGAGCAAAAATGGTACCAAAAAGTCATCAAATGCAGTTCGGATCCTCTGCTACAAAGCAGTGCCATAACTTCTCCTCCATTCACTACTACATGCCACGTATATTGGTAGATGGTTGGGATAAGAGAAGAGAAAAAAGCTTATGATACGTGGAATTTTTTAAGATTATCTTTCTTTATCCCAACCGTCTACCAATACACGTGGCGTGTATTGATGAGTGGAGGAGAAAATGTAGCACCGTTTTATAACAGAGGATCCGAACTGCATCAAATGACACGTTAAGAGGAAAATCAGAGCCCTTATTGCCACATCACCACTTTTCTCTGTCAATGAATTAATGGTGGCTTATCTTCAAGGGGTGATTTTACTAAGTAGAGGGGGGTCTCGTCGATGTTGCACCAGGCGCACATTAAACAGTAAACTCTTAGCGATTTAAAGTTAAAATTTTTTAGTTTTACTGTTTAAGTTCGGTCTTTATTTAAAAAAAATTAAAAAACTGATGTATATATAGATATCACTTTTGATTACATTAAATCGCTAGGAGTTTACCGTTTAAAGTGCAGCTGGTGCATTGTACCAGTGCACTTTAAACAGTAAACCCCTAGTGGTTTAACTTTAATTTTACTGTTCAAATATAGTCCTTATTTAAGAAAAATAAAAAAATGATATATATCACTTTTTTCACATAAAACCGCTAGGGGTTAGATATTGCATCACTTGCTTCTGAGAGCCATCCCTTTGAGGAGGTAAGCGATCTCAGAAGAATTGGGCATCCTTAATGAGACATGATATTTTTAATTGGATGCTTGCATTAAACACAAGGTTGCATCAATTCATATAATATTTAATACGCAACCAACTCAAATATCTTGTAGCATTTAATGCACCCACAATGGCTTATGTGGCTACTAAGTAGTTAGTTACATGAACATCATGTTCCCTTCTCAACATATGCCAAAACCATCATTATACCATAAATGTGCACCCCCCTCCCCAAATAACTCGTACAAATATTCCCAATGTTTATTATAATTGATATGACATTAATTATCATTTGAACTCTTATATTCTCCTCGATTTTTCTACTTTAACTGTTATTGATTTGAGCATAAAAAAACCTTAGTTGAAAGGACTCCTAGCTAGCTCATACTTATTCCCATATTGTAGATTGAATTTTTTCTTATTCGAAGATTATTACCCCTTGAATTCCAATTTGCTCAATCTCGAATTCAATAAAATTTGACCCACAATAGGTACGAATTTGGCAATTATGACAAAATTCACGGGTCATATAATATAATTGTGAAAACCTAAACATCAATTTGATATTAAAAGGTAAATTTCAGTGTCAAAATATAAATTACTTAAAAAAAAGGATGAAAAGAAGAAAGGAAAAAAAAATTAAGACAGCATAAGAAGGCATATACTCTTGAGAAAATTCATTGTTCACTTATCGGGCCACTGGGAGCCACACATACCAACACAATTTTTTTCACCAAAAAATAAAAATAAATTTTTTAAAAAAAAAATCTGAGTACCAAATGAAAAACCAAAAACTTAGGAAAAAGAAATTATGACGATAATGGCTTCCTCCGCAACCAGACCTTCCTTGACACTCTTCACTCTCCCCACCCCTTCTCCACCACAAAGGCTACACATCATCAAACCCCACCCCACATTTCTCAAGCCCAAAACTTTCTCCACCTCTGCTCCCATCAGATCCATCGATGTCTCCAAAGAAGACAAGCAAGAGCAGCCCACTTCGGAGGCTCAGCCCGAGACGAAATTCGACAAGAGAAGGCTCGAGGAGAAGTTCGCCGTGGTGAACACAGGGATCTACGAGTGTAGGTCCTGTGGGTACAAATACGATGAGGCCACCGGGGACCCTTCGTACCCAATCCCACCTGGGCTGCCCTTCGACCGGCTCCCCGATGACTGGCGGTGCCCCACTTGCGGGGCTTCGCAGAGTTTCTTCGAGAGTAAGAGTATGGAGATTGCGGGTTTTGCTCAGAATCAGCAGTTTGGTTTCGGTGGTAACACGCTTACCTCTGGCCAGAAGGCCTTGCTTATCTATGGTGGCTTGTTTTTAGGCTTTTGCCTCTTCTTATCTGGCTATTTTATTCAATAACCAATGACCAGATGGTGTGATTTCGATTTGTTTATATATGTGAAGTTTGTTGGGTGAAAATATGTATTTGTTGTTGCATATTATTGGAGACACGAGTATTTGCTAATACTTCAATGCTTTTGTACTTAATTGGAAACTGAGCCTTGAGTTAAAAACTTTTTTTCAAGTATAAGATGCTGTGATTTGGTATTTCAATGAAGAATTGGAAGTTTTGAAGTTTTGACTCGTGGTCTCTCGAGAATTCTAGGTCGCATGAATCGTATTGTGCTCCACATTCCACAGTATGTGGACATAATTCTCGATGCCCTTGGATAAAAGGATTTGGAGCTAAAGATTCCATGTGGTTCTACCAACAGATCTGAGAACCACCATGAAGGTGGAAAAAATAGTTCTAATTGGATGATGAAGGATTTGAAATCGATTGTCATTTGTTGAATGGTTTCATAATTTCATATAAGGGATAATTATCGAAAAGCCACGAGATTTGCTTCAATTATAAATAGCTCCTATATATTAAAATTACAGTTTACCCCGCGACACTAACACATGTACTAGTAGAGTGCTATTTGTGAAATGGAGACAAATCTCAAGGGTGACAATTATAATTTCAATAAATAAAGGGGTTTTCTATAATTGGGAGAAACTTCACGATCTTTCTGGTATTTATCCCTGCATATAATCAATGTTAGAGCATATTGGTTCTCTTTCCATTCAGGAGGTTGGACTAAGCATAGCTTAGCATTGGCAATAACAGCTCTTCGATGTCATGGAACATAAGAGGCAGATAGAATGGGGGTTCTTTTCTGAAATATATTAAGGTCATATACAATAATTAAAACCAGTTATCCATAGTTAAAATGACTTCAACAGTCATTTGCGAATGTTATAAAGAGTTGGTTAATTCTTCGAAACGGGTGTCCTAGGGAAAAGACACAACTTTCCATCATTTATTAAAATCATGTGGAGAATTCAAGTAGGCTTATACCGATATACATATATATATGTGAAAACTTACTAGCAATGATCGGATGTCAATGCGCTTTGCGGGTTGTCACAAGGTTTAAACCGATGCTGAATTTTTTTTTTTTCCAATTCCTCGAATTTTTCATCCACTTTGTGAGTTTACACGACTTGTATGCCTTACATACACCTTATGTGCAATCGTGTTTGTTTTTAATCTGATTGTTTGGAGAAGAAACCTTAAGTATAATATGTATGGAAGTAACAAAAATAATAGCTTGCACGACCGACATTATGAATGTGCAGGCTGAAGAGAGTATATAAAGCATTCGAAAGCATGCAGTGGACACCCTTCAATTGCTGGGAAATGTGAGCCAATCCAACGTTGACAAGTATCGGGTGGTTCTGCTACCAACCACATATTGTGTTTGTCAATTGCCCCAAATGAAAACCTATTTGTGGGATGAATTGAACAATTTTCATCCTATATGCTTTTGTGGCAAGTGCAAATGTGGGGGTGTTCGCACTCGAGCGGTGTATGATAATATGGAGTACGTTTTGTCCTTCCTTATGAGTTTGAATGAAAGTTTTGCCTAAGTTCGTGCTCAGATTTTGCTTTTAGACCTGATTCCTGTGTGTTCTCTCTTGTTGTTCAAGAGGAACGACAAAGACAACTTGGATCTGCTTCTCAATTCCCTGCTCCCACTTCTCATTTGGCCTTTGCTGCAAAATCTGAGGCTTCTAAGTCATATTCTAAGTCCATTCCTCCTCCCAAAAGTGGTGGTTGTGGTATACGCAGGGTACACCCATTTGTACCAATTGCTAAATCACTGGGCATACTGTTGATACTTGTTGCCGAATCCATGGATTTCCTCCGGGTCACCGCTTGTATGAAATGTTCATTCATCAGCCATCCTCCCACAATTCAACTCCTCCAACGGGTTCCCACACTTCAGGAACAGTGAATCAAGTTTTTGACCAGTCCCATGGTTCCTCCAGTGATGTTCTCCAATCTCTTAACATGGATCAATGTCAACAACTCCTCACTCTACTGTCTCATCATCTTGCATTATCTTCTATAGCTCCAGCATCTTCGGATCAACCTAGTTCGTCAAATACCGCACGTACTTGTTTATCTGTTGGGTTTGCTCATGGTCCTAATTTACAGGTTCATTGGATCATTCATTCCGGAGCATCGAAACACATTTGTTCAATGGCACACTTGTTCACTTCCTTACACCTTGTGACAAATTCTTTTGTGGTTCTTCCTGACAAGTCTGTTGTTTCTGTTCATTTTATGGGCACTGTTTGGTTAAGTCCTCATATTACTCATGTTGATGTTCTATATGTCCCCTCTTCTGCATACAACCTGCTGTCAGTCAGTTCTCTAATTGCTCATTCCTCACTCCAACTTACATTTCTTCATGGTGCTTGTTTGATCCAGGACAAGCACACCATGACATTGATTGGCAAGGCTCATCAATTGGAGGACTTGTTTGTACTTAATGTCAACACCTTTTGTAATTCTTTTGTTGCTTTTGCTAATAAAGTGTCAGCTATTACTTGACATAATCGTTTAGGACATATCCCAGTTGCTAGAAAGCGTTCTTTACAGTCTGTTTGTCACAAATTGAGGATGCTATGCCTCGTTATGTTTGCCCTATGTCAAAACAAAAACAATTGCCTTCGCCTTCATGCAATAATATGGCTTCTTCTCCTTGTGATCTCATAAATGTGGATGTTTGGGGTTCGTATAGTGTTCCTTCTCCTGGGAATCATAGATAATTTATGTCTATTGTTGATGGTTGCACTTGCTTTTCTTGGGTTTATCTTTTGTATCAGAAATCTGATGTTACTAGTATAATTCCTCAATTTTTTTGCTTTTGCTTCCACCCAATTCAATGCCAAAATCAATACCTTTAGGTCTGACAATGCAAAGGAGCTACAATTCACTCAGTTTTTCCATGATCATAGTGTGTTAAACCAATTTTCTTGCAATGAAAACCCCCAACAAAATTCAGTCGTGGAGAGAAAACATCAGCACCGCCTTAATGTTGCTCGGTCTTTATACTTCCAGTCCCAAATTCCCATTCACTTTGGTCTGAGTGTGTGCTTATTGCCACTTACTTAATCAACTGTACTCCTTCACTTTTGCTTCATAACTGTTGAAGAATGATATTTTTCCATGAAACTTTAAGCTATATTAGTTTAATTTTCTGCTTATGTAGCTATGTTATGTCTAATCCAGATTTGGTTGTAGCAGTTAGGAAAATCTGGAAATGCTGAAACTTTTTCTTTTGTGGTATGGCAGCCAATTGGGAGTAGGTAGAAGGCCATCTTTTGTGTATGGGCTATGTACATATATATTGCAAGAAAGCTAATGAAAACCAAAACCTTTTCTTGCATTTCTTCTCTGCAAATTTCACAACATGGTATCAGAGCCTTACTGATCTTGAGAGACTGTGAGTTTTGAGAGAAAACCAGCAAGGCTAAACCTTCACTAAAACAGCCTCGACAACTTGAAAGCTTAAATTGGTTCAAAGAGCTTCACAACTCCAACTCCTCCACCTTTTGATGGCCAAAACTACCCTGTTTGGGCAGTGAAAATGAAAGCTTACCTTAGAGCATTTGATCTTTGGGAGGTTGTGGAAACTGGAAGAGATCCACCTCCACTTAGAGAAAATCCCACTATAGCTCAACTTCATCAGTATAGTGAGGAAAGTACCAAAAAATACAAAGCTTTGGCAGCCATTCATGCTTCTGTGACAGAAACAATATTCACAAGGATCATGAATTCTGAGATAGCCAAGCAAGCATGGGATCAGCTCAAGGAAGAGTTTTAGGGCAGTGATAGGACACAACAAATACAAGTTTTGAACCTATGGAGAGAATTTGAAATCTTGAGGATGAGCGAAAATGAGACTGTCGAGTATACCGACAGACTCATGAAAGTGGTGAATCAAATTCGGTTGTTGGGGGAGGAGCTAACTGATAAAAGGATAGTTAGCAAGGTGCTTGTTAGTGTGCCTGAAAAATTTGAGTCCAAAATTTCTTCTTTAGAAGATTCAAAGGATTTGTCAGCTATATCCCTTGCGGAATTGGTGAATGCCTTGCAAGCTCTTGAGCAAAGAAGAGCTATTAGGCAAGAGGAGATAAGTGAGGGAGCTTTTCAGGCAAAACACAAAGAGATTCAAGCCAGTAGCTGTGGAGGTAAAAAACAACCTGGTGGAAATAAGGGAAAAGAAAAGAAAGAAAATGAAGGTTACAAAGGTGGTGGAAAAAAAGGAAAATATCCACCTTGTCCTCATTGTAAAAAGAGAAGTCATTCTGAAAACTTTTGTTGCTATAGACCAAATGTTAGGTGCAGAGCATGCAACCAAACTGGTCATGTTGAAAAAGTGTGCAAGAACAAAGGCAACAATCAAGTTCAACAAGCTCAAGTTGTAGAAAATGAAGACAAACTTGTTGATAACTTGTTCGCTATTGCAAATCTTGCAATAATTGTAGCAATGAAGTTTGGCTTGTGGATAGTGGCTGCACAAGTCATATGACCAACAAAGCTGAAAGTTTCAGAGATCTAGATAGATCATATTTTTCCAAAGTAAGGGTTGGCAATGGTGCTTGGGTGGAAGTGCAAGGAAAAGGAGTTGTTGCAGTAAATACACCCTCAGGTACAAAATTTATTGATGATGTTTTATATGTGCCTGAAATCAATCAAAGTTTGCTTAGTGTAGGGCAAATGCTTGACAAGCAATATGCTTTACACTTCAAAAACAAAACATGCACCGTAGTTGATCCTAATGGTGGTTACTTGATGAAAGTTCACATGAAGGATAGGCTTTTTTCGTTAATTTGGAAACCAGCTGAAATGCATGCTTACCCCACTATGATTGATGAATCTGTTTTATGGCACAAGAGACTTGGTCACTTTAGTTACTCTACTTTGAAACACATGCATGAGAAAGAACTTGTTCATAGCCTACCTGTTGTAAATGAAGATGCTAGTGTTTTTCAAGCTTGTCAACTTGGTAAACAAAGCAAGTTGCCATTTTGTGATAGTACTTGGAGAGCCTCTCAAAAACTTCAACTAATACACTCGGATGTTTGTGGTCCAATGAGTGTTCCCTCTTTAACAGGAAGTAGATACTTCCTTATTTTTATTGATGACTTTTCAAGGTTTAGTTGGGTGTATTTTTTGAAGCAAAAATCTGATGTTTTAGGAGAGTTCAAGAGATTCAAGGTTATGATTGAAAAAGAAGTAGGTTGTCTAATTCAAATGTTGAGAAGTGATAATGGCACCGAATATGTTTCAAAAGAGTTCAAATTTTTTTGTGATCAAGAAGGAATCAAGCACCAATTATCAGTTCCTTACACTCCTCAACAAAATGGAGTGAGTGAAAGGAAAAACTGATCAATTATGGAGATGGCCAGATGTTTGATGTTTGAGAAAGGCATTCCCAAAAAGTTTTGGGCTGAAGCTGTGAATACATCAGTCTATCTTCTAAATATGCTACCAACAAGAGCCTTAAATGGAAAAATTTCTTATGAAATTTGGTTTGGGCAGAAACCTTCAGTAGATCATCTCAAAGTATTCGGTTGTATATGTTACTCTCATGTTCCAGAAGCAAAGAGAGGTAAGCTTGATGAAAAATCTGAAATTGGTGTTTTCTTGGGGTATAGCAATGTAACTAAAGGGTATAAAGTTGTCAATCTGAAAACTGAAAAAATAATGGTCAGCAGGAATGTCAAGTTTGATGAACATGCAAAATGGGATTGGAACAATGGTCAAATTGAAGTTCTGATTGAAGAAAAAACCTTGCCTCTAGAAGAAGATGCAAGTAAAGAGGATGATGACGGTGACACTGAGCATGCAATCAGAGGGACAAGATCCTTGGAGGAAATTTATGAAAGATGCAATCTCACTACCTTAGAACCTTCCAACTATGTAGAAGCTGCAAAAGATGAAGCATGGAGAAAAGCCATGAAAGAGGAAATTAGCGTCATTGAAAGGAATAAAACTTGGAGCTTGGTTGATAGACCAACTGATCAAAAAGTTATTGGTGTTATGTGGGTTTATAGAACAAAATTAAATCCAGATGGTTCTATAAGCAAACTTAAGGCTAGATTGGTGGTTAAGGGCTACTCTCAACAGCCAAGTGTGGTTTATACTGACACTTTTGCTCCTGTACTTCGACATGATACCATTAGACTCCTAGTAGCACTTTCAGCCAAGTTGGGGTGGAAAGTGTTCCATTTGGATGTTAAATCAGCATTTTTAAATGGTTTGCTTAATGAAAACATTTTTATCAAGCAACCTGAAGGCTTTGAAGTTCCAGGCAGCGAGAGAAAAGTGTATAAGCTTCACAAAGCTCTTTATGGCCTAAAACAGGCCCCAAGAGCGTGGTACAGTAGAATTGATGCTTACTTGCTGCAACAAGGCTTTGTTAGAAGTGAAAGTGAAGCAACACTCTATGTTATGAAGGTGGGAAACAACATATCACTCATTGTGTCGCTGTATTTAGATGACCTTTTGGTCACAGGAGGAGATTTCAATTCCATAGAGCAGTTCAAGTCAAAGATGAAGAGTGAATTTGAAATGTCAGACTTAGGTGAGATGAGCTATTTTCTAGGAATGGAAATCAGTCAAGAAGAAAGTGGTATTTTCATCTCACAAAAGAAGTATGCTTGGGAGATTTTGAAAAAAAATTCATCTTGAGAGAGCAAAATCAGTAGCTACACCATTGGTAGCAAATGAGAAGCTCCCTGAGTTTGATGGAGAATGCAAGGCTGATGCATTTGTTTATCGAAGTATGGTTGGTTGTTTGCTATATTTGTCTGCAACAAGGCCTGATTTGATGTATTCTGCCAGTCTGCTTTCTAGGTTTATGCAATCACCAAGCAATATTCATCTTGGAGTTGCCAAGAGAGTTTTAAGGTACCTAAGGGGTACAACAGATTTTGGAATTTGGTTTTTGAAAAATGACAGTGGAAATCTGCAAGGTTTTGCAGATAGTGACTGGGCAGGGAGTATTGATAATTCAAAGAGTACTTCCGGTTATGTCTTTTCATTTGGAAGTGGTGCTTTCTCATGGAATTCAAGGAAGCAAGATGTTGTGGCCCAATCCTCAGCTGAGGCTGAGTATATTTCTGCAGTTGGTGCAGCAAACCAAGCCATTTGGTTGAGAAAGGTCCTCTCAGATTTAGGACAAAAGCAAGAGGAAGCAACTACCATTTGGATTGAGAACAAATCAGCTATTGCCATAGCTGAAAATCCTGTCCAACATGGGAGAACTAAGCATATAAATGTGAAGTTCCATGCCATAAGGGAGGCTGAAAAAGCTTGAGAAGTGAAACTGATCCATTGCAGCATTGAAGAACAAGCTGTTGATATTTTGACAAAGGCTCTTCCTAGAGCCAAGTTTGAGTTTCTAAGAAAAAAGCTTGGAGTGTCAAAGAAAAATATCAAGGAGGAGTGTTGAAGATTGATATTTTTCCATGAAACTTTAAGCTATATTAGTTTAATTTTCTGCTTATGTAGCTATGTTATGTCTAATCCAGATTTGGTTGTAGCAGTTAGGAAAATCTGGAAATGCTGAAACTTTTTCTTTTGTGGTATGGCAGCCTATTGGGAGTAGGAAGAAGGCCATCTTTTGTTTATGGGCTATGTACATATATATTGCAAGAAAGCTAATGAAAACCAGAACCTTTTCTTGCATTTCTTCTCTGCAAATTTCACAACAATAACAAATCCCCCTTTGAATTGTTATATCACAAACCTGTTGATTATCAATCCCTTCAGGTGTTTGGGTGTCTTGGGTTTACTTCCACTCTTTAGTCTCATAGACTCAAATGCCATCCCCGTGCTACTCCTTGTGTTTTTATGGGATATCCTCCAGGCATTAGAGGATACAAGATGTTTGACCTTACTATAAGGAAGTTTGTTATCTTAAGGGATGTCGTCTTCCATGAATGTGTGTTTCCATTTGCTGATCCTCATTGGTCCAAATCATCTCCAGTTTCAAACCCTTTTGCTGACTTTTCCATTCGCCTTTCTTCATTTGAGGCAACGCCACCCTTCCCTTCTATTTCTCATTCTGTGCCATTTTATCCAGCTTCAACAATTTCTCCTATTAGAAAATCTCTACGAGAACGCAGACCTACTTCTTATTTACAGGACTATCATTATCACATGCTTTCCTCCTCGTCTTCCTCTATATCTTACCCCATTTCTAATCATCTCTCATATCATTCTTTATCCCCTTCTTTCAAAGCTTTATCTCTTCAAATCAAAAATCATTTCGAACCAAGATTCTATCATCAAGTTGTGGTTCATTCTCATCGGAAGGAGGCCATGAGAGCAGAACTTGAGGCTATGGAACAAAATAATACTAGGTCTGTGGTCCCTCTTCCTCATGGAAAACAGGCCATTGGGTGTTGATGGATATACAAAATTAAATTCAAAGCTAATGGTGACAATGATCGTTCTAAAGCTCGGTTGGTTGCAAAGGGATATAACCAACAAGAAGGGGTAGATTTTACAGAAATTTTCTCCTTTGTGGCCAAACTAGTAATAGTTAAAGTTTTGTTGGCGTTGGCTACTGGCTAGTTCTTTTCATTGGCATATTGTGCAACTTTACTTCAATAACGCATTTTTAAATGGTGATTTGTGGGAAGAAGTTTATATGGAGTTACCCCTCAGGTATCTTAAACAAGAGGACTTATCCAAGGGTGATTAGAGGTTAGTTTGCAAGCTGCACAAGTTCATCTATGGCTTAAAACAAGCCTCACGCCAATGGTATGCTAAATTTTCTAAAGCTCTCCAAGTTCTTGGTTTTGAACAATCTAAGTCTGACTATTCCTTGTTTACTAAGGGCGCTGGTGCTACATTTCTCACCTTACTTGTGTATGTGGATGACATAGTGATTGTTGGGCCTTCCCTCACATTGATCAATACCCTTAAGTCTGCTCTACAAGATCGGTTTCGACTTAAGGACTTGGGTTCTTTAAAATATTTTCTTGGGTTGGAAATAGCCCGATCTCCTAAAGGGATTGTCCTTGCTCAACAAAATTACACATTACAACTTCTCGAAGAAACCGGTTTCCTTGCTTGTAAGCCAGCCTTAACTCCAATGGATCCTAATCCTAAGCTTTCCACTTTTGATGGGGACCTTTTGGATGATGCCATTCAATATAGGAGATTCACTGGGCGGCTCTTATACCTTACCATCTCTAGACCGGATATTGCTTTTACGGTGCAGCGTTTGAGTCAATTTGTTTCTTAGCCAAGGGTCCCACATTTACAGGTTGCTCATCATCTCATCTGATATCTTACATCTCAACCAGGTCAGGGTATTCTTTTTCCACCTTCTTTACACTTAGTGGTTTTTGTGATGCGGACTGGGCGTCTTGCCTTGATACTCGCCGATCCTCCAGTGGGTTTTGTATATTTCTTGGTAGCTCTTTAGTTTCTTGGAAAGCTAAGAAGCAAAGCACGGCATCTCGCTCCTCTGCCAAAGCCGAATACAGGTCTATTGCTATTGCTACTTCTGAGATGCTTTGGCTGCAACAACTGCTCAAAGACTTTCAGGTTTCTCTTGGCTCTCCTGCATTCCTTTTTTGTGATAACCGGGGTGCTATTCTTATAGCATCCAACCCTAATATTTCATGAACAAACAAAGCACATTGAGTTGGATTGTCACTTTGTGCGCGATAAAGTCGTCGATGGCTTAATTAAACTCCTTCCAGTTCATTGTGATCACCAACTTGCCAGTGTCTTCACCAAAGCTTTGCCTGCCCCTAAACTCAGAATGATTCTTTCCAAGCTGGATGTTATTGATATCTATCATCCACCTTGAGGGGGCCTATTAAGCATGAGATATTTTCTGTACTTCAGCTTTCTTTATTTGGTTAGTTAGTTAGGTAGCTCACTGTAATTTGGTTAGTTAGTTAGGGGGCATCCATGTAATTTCTAGTAGTTGCTAGCTGTCAAGATCGTCAAAATTCCTTTTCCCAAAACTTTAGATGTTAGATTTGTATATATACTCTCTGTAACATATTTCTTTGTACAGAACTCAGATTAATGAATATCACTCTCTCTCACTACACATGAGAGTTCTAATAGTTTGCTTGTACATCACTTTTTAGCACCATCCAATTGTTGCGTCGAGTTGTCCCACTCATAGATCGGGCCTAGCTCAAGTTGACCCATTATGCTCCAAGGGGTGCACGTTGCCCATGGTGCGCCAAAACATGCAACAATGGCCTAGAGACCACATAGGTTCCGGCCTTAAACACATCCTATCCTCTATGTATAACTATTATATAAAGTAAGAGACTTCCTATGGTAACTACTTTTTGTGTAACGACTCAGTAATATTTTATTATTTAAATTATAAGTGTGTCATAATTATTTTCAACATATGAATTTTAGGCACTCATTAGGGTAATGTGTATTATATGCATTCATTTTAAAGCATGATCATTTCTTCATTATTAGTGAAATTTTTAAACTTATGAATTTCTTATTTTTTTTTCGAAAAATCATTATCTCTTTATTTTCCCCACAAATTTAGTATATTGTTATTGTTTCCATATCATAAAAATTTAATTTTACTTTTTCTTTTCATTTTCAAAAATTATAGAAATATTTGTTTTAAATTAGAATCTACTAGATTTATTTATTTATTTCACGTTCCTAAAATAATTTTATGAAAATAGATATATAGAAAACCGAAAATATGTATAATTTAATTATCTCTTCTACAACTATATAATATACATATATAATTTTCCTAACATTATTAAGTTTTCCAATTATTTTCTTTTATTTTAAGAATTTAGAAAATTACTTTGCTCTACAAAATTATATTTTTCAAAGATGTATTTTTATTCTTATTTCAAAAATGGTATAATTAAATATTATAGACTATTATTTCTTGAATATATTTTTATTTTTCGAAACTAGCATTTAAATCTCCATAATTTTCGAATTTTCTCAAATAAATCATAAATTCCAAAGTGAATTATAAATTTTGAATTTTATAAATACAATAATGTATTTATCGCATTTTTCTGAATTTATAGGTATATTTTCGAATTTTAATTAAATGATAAATATAAAGTATAGATTTTTAGTATATTTTATAATTGTTTCGTAAGAATATCTCCTCTAATATATATATATATATACACTTGGTGATATATTGTCACGACCCGGAAAAATACCCTTTTATTTATAAAATAAAATTGGATAGAAACGCGCAACGGTAATATTTTCATAGTTGTATAAATAATTATTTTCACATATAATTTGTACAAAATACAAAAGTCACAATTTTCAAAAGAATAGAAAAGTAACTATATCGTGTAAAAAGCTTCCAAATGCTTCCGCTGCGCCACTCTGATCCGCTATCTCATTTCTGTCTAAAAAGTATTGGAAAGGAGGAGTCAACGCGACGGTTGAGTAGAAATATCATTCAACCCCATAAGGTGCGTGTGTGTTTGAATAGGTGCACGTAGACACATAATTTCACATAATACTATAATGAAAATGAAAGCATAAAATATCTAAAACTTACAAGATACTTAAATTCCTACTTTACTCATGAAATTAAACAATACTCCTACCTTGAAATGTTTTTAGGGAAAAAGAGAGGATATAGAAGGCTTTATAGGTATATATGGATGAAAATAGAAGGGCTTGTGTGTACATATATGTGGGTGGAAGATAGGCTATACATAAGAAGTGTTTTGGGTGTTGAGAGTAGAGTAAGTGAGGGGGTGTGTTTTTAGGCGGGATTTGTGTGTTTGTGGAAGAAAATAGAGAGAGTATAGTGTGTGTATGTGTGAGGACGTTTTTGGGGATGGGGAAGTGTGTGGGAGGTCCTATTTATAGTGGAGAATGAGGGTAGAAGGCAAGACTTGGGGACCAAGGTTTAATAAATGCAAATCTTTCCATTTAATGCAAATCTCCCAACTAGGCATAGAATTAAATGCCAAATTAAATAAAATCTTCCACCTCCCTCCTCTATTCTAGCCTTGGTGTAACCCTAATCCATGATTCATGAATCTAGATGAATGGAAGACCACACAAGTGCACAATTTCTAGAAGAAATTCATCTTGTATTAGTGTAGGATATTTTAATAAAATATTAACACAAAATCAAATAAAATCAAATAAAATCTAATAAAATCTGATTTTGATTGTCCTCATCTTATAAAATCTGAAATCATATCTTTATTTTATTAAAAATTCGAATTTGTATTTATTTATTTTGTAAAAACCAAAAATTAGGGTTTTAGGGCATAAAATTAGGGTTTTTGGGCATAAAATCCGAAAATTCATAATTAATTTAGAAAAATTCCAAAATTATGAAATTTAATGTTTATAAATCTGAAATTATATGTATATTTCTCAGAAATTAAGAATATTTTAGTTATATTTTTGAAAATTGCAATTTAGGGCATAGAAAGTTCGAAAATTGACACTTTACCGTTCAAATTGTAAGTTAATCGCAAAAGCAGACGAAAATTTGAAAACAACAAGTAATAATAACATTTACAAGAAGCAAAAGATTTTAAATCAATTATTTAAATATTACAGATTACCGGGTCATCACATCCTCCCCTCCTTAAAAGAATTTCGTCCTCGAAATTCAACTTTATTTTGTAAAAGAGTTGAGGGTATTTTTCCAAAAATATGCTTTCACAAAAGAGTTTAGAACCCAAAATATATTCCAATCAAATACAAAATTCAATAGATACACTAGAAGTTTTGTAGCAAAAGTCACACATACCAATACCATCTGCCAGGCGTCGGGACTCTAGAGGTGGCTCCTGTGGGCTCAAGAGGCGACTCCCGCACACGTAGCACTTTGCCCCGCAGGCTCAAAACATTCAAGAAGTAGTACTTGGCCTCATGGGCTCAAGACTTTCAAGACATATAGTACTTGGCCTCGTGGGCTCAAGACTTTCAATACATAGCACTTGGCCTCGTGGGCTCAAGACGTAACATTTGCTCTGCGGGCTCAAGCGGTGGCTCCCGTATGCGTAGCACTTTGCCCCACAGAGCACTTAGCTCCCAGTATTCCGGCTGGCAAGCGGCTCTGATACCATTTGTCACGACCCGGAAAAATACCCTTTTATTTATAAAATAAAATTGGATAGAAACGCGCAACGGTAATATTTTCATAGTTGTATAAATAATTATTTTCACATATAATTTGTACAAAATACAAAAGTCACAATTTTCAAAAGAATAGAAAAGTAACTATATCGTGTAAAAAGCTTCCAAATGCTTCCGCTGCGCCACTCTGATCCGCTATCTCATTTCTGTCTAAAAAGTATTGGAAAGGAGGAGTCAACGCGACGGTTGAGTAGAAATATCATTCAACCCCATAAGGTGCGTGTGTGTTTGAATAGGTGCACGTAGACACATAATTTCACATAATACTATAATGAAAATGAAAGCATAAAATATCTAAAACTTACAAGATACTTAAATTCCTACTTTACTCATGAAATTAAACAATACTCCTACCTTGAAATGTTTTTAGGGAAAAAGAGAGGATATAGAAGGCTTTATAGGTATATATGGATGAAAATAGAAGGGCTTGTGTGTACATATATGTGGGTGGAAGATAGGCTATACATAAGAAGTGTTTTGGGTGTTGAGAGTAGAGTAAGTGAGGGGGTGTGTTTTTAGGCGGGATTTGTGTGTTTGTGGAAGAAAATAGAGAGAGTATAGTGTGTGTATGTGTGAGGACGTTTTTGGGGATGGGGAAGTGTGTGGGAGGTCCTATTTATAGTGGAGAATGAGGGTAGAAGGCAAGACTTGGGGACCAAGGTTTAATAAATGCAAATCTTTCCATTTAATGCAAATCTCCCAACTAGGCATAGAATTAAATGCCAAATTAAATAAAATCTTCCACCTCCCTCCTCTATTCTAGCCTTGGTGTAACCCTAATCCATGATTCATGAATCTAGATGAATGGAAGACCACACAAGTGCACAATTTCTAGAAGAAATTCATATTGTATTAGTGTAGGATATTTTAATAAAATATTAACACAAAATCAAATAAAATCAAATAAAATCTAATAAAATCTGATTTTGATTGTCCTCATCTTATAAAATCTGAAATCATATCTTTATTTTATTAAAAATTCGAATTTGTATTTATTTATTTTGTAAAAACCAAAAATTAGGGTTTTAGGGCATAAAATTAGGGTTTTTGGGCATAAAATCCGAAAATTCATAATTAATTTAGAAAAATTCCAAAATTATGAAATTTAATGTTTATAAATCTGAAATTATATGTATATTTCTCAGAAATTAAGAATATTTTAGTTATATTTTTGAAAATTGCAATTTAGGGCATAGAAAGTTCGAAAATTGACACTTTACCGTTCAAATTGTAAGTTAATCGCAAAAGCAGACGAAAATTTGAAAACAACAAGTAATAATAACATTTACAAGAAGCAAAAGATTTTAAATCAATTATTTAAATATTACAGATTACCGGGTCATCACATATATACATATATTAGATTTACTTATTTAGCATTTCTAAACTAATTATATTATTTTATGTATATATATATATATATTTACTTCTCTTGGACACACACACACATATATTATTTCACACATACACACACATCCATATATATACTAGTGGTAAATTATATATCTACATGTACACACACGCATCCATATATAAATTAGTGGTGATTTCTATACCTACATATACACGCACACACATCCACATATATATACTAGTGGTGAAATATATCTCTACATATACACCTACATATCCACATACATATATATATATATATATACACATGGTAGTTCATATAGTAATGTGTCTATATAAATATCCATATAAAATGTATGGTTTATATATTTATTTTGTTATAATAGTAGTTATGTCTTCTCTTTCTCCTCTGAAAATAGACCACAACCCCAACCCCATTTTCATCCCAAAAATCCCATCTAGAAACACACCCTCACTTTCACTCCACTTTTACATACAAAACACTTCCTATTTATAGCCTATCTTCCACACACACACACACATATATATACAAACCTTTCTATTTTCATCCATATATACCTATTAGCCTTCCATATATCCTTTTATTTCCCTCACATATTCTTGAAAAGGTAGAAACCTTGCTTAATCCCATAAGTAGAGGTGTTATTTATGTTCACCTTGAGTAAAAGTTCTTGCTTAGGCTTGCTTCGCTGCTCTTGAGTAAAAGTTCTTGCTAAAAGCATGCTTCCCTACTCTTGAGTAAAAGTTCTTGCCAAGCTTTCTTCCCTACTCATGGTTTAGTAGCTAATTTATTTTATTAAGTGCTTCCCTAAAGTGTTATTTCATGATTAACTTAAATATAGTTATTATAATACATGTTATTTCAAGAATACTTGCTTGTAGAGGCTAAGTAATACTTTTATGCTAGAAGGGTAATTATAATAGGAGTTGATCTAGTTTATGCTTAATATGTGATTATTGCTTTTATTATGTGATCAACATGCACTTTTGTGAACTTATTATGTGATTATGTGATTAGATGCTTGGTATGTATATTATTTTCATGAGTTAAGCTTCATGATATATATTATGTGTGTAGTTTAAAGAGGATTTTCTTGAGATATCATGATTTCAAAGTAGTTTCATGGGGATATATTTTTGGTAAAAAGAAGCTTATAACGATATATATTTAATTTTTTAAAACTTTTATCAAAATCTACGTTTCAAAAGTTATAATAGTTTTATGGAAATATACTCGATTATTAGTTTTATGACAATATAGTATTTTTGAAATTATGTTAATTTTATGAAAATAAAGTAGTTTGACAAAATGATGTGTTTCAAGGAAAAATATTAGTTTGACAAAATATACTATTTTCATAAAAATAGATTTATTAAAGATTTATCAAGATATGGCTACATATATCATAGAAACCTATTTTTGTTATTATAATTATAGTTATTTACCTATTTCATCTATATAAAAATCGGGATGTTACAATCACAGTGAGCTTCAGTTACCTTCATGGCTCATGACATAACAAGCAACAAAAATGACTAGTCCATAGTAAGAGTTAGCCAACACAGGAGATAGTAACGAAAAGTTTTCACCTGTAATAACATAAAGAAGTGCTATGAACACATCCACATAGTCTTAATGAGCCTTATAGATCCATGAGACCCTAGATATACAAGTTCCGGAATAACACAAATAAAATAAGTTCCAAAAACTTAAAACATATAACATCAAAATATCAAATTGCCATAGCTCAAAACATAACATCAAAACACCACAGTTTTAAGTAGCAAAACCAAATAGTCTTAATGAGCCTCATAGATCTATGAGACCCTAAATGTAACAGTTCTAGAATTTAAAAATGACGATCACCATAATGCATCAAAAACTTAAAACATAACATCAAAGTATCAAATCACCACAGTTAGGGCACAACATTTTGTGATATGGCCTGTTCTCCCCTTCATCATCAAGGGCGGATGGTTCCTTGTAGCGTGTATAGAGAAATTTTGAGAATGGGAAGGGTTGGAGCATGTATTAAAAAAAAAAGGTGAGAGAGAATGTATGTGAATTGAGAAAGGAGAGAGAGAAAGTAACTAGGGAAATTTGAAGAGACAAATGCATGACATGGAAATTATTTTGAAAAACGTTTTTTGAACTAAGAATTCTCAGTTTTGTCTTAATTTCACACAATTGTTCTTCCAGAAGGGGTTTTGTCGAAATATCTGCTAATTGGCTCTTTGTATCAATGTATGAAATGTTATGGTGTTTTTTGTGACGTGATCATGAAGAAAGTGGTGTCTGATTTCTATATGTTTGGTTCTAGAATGAAACACACGATTTTTTGATATACGAACTGGTATTATGACGAAAAGAGGTATGTTATTAAAATCTAAAAGTGTCTGCTTTATCTAGAGTATTTAAGTGCAACAACTGCCCAGGGCCACGTATTCTGCTTCAGTTGTTGATAGAACAACAACAGATTATCTAACCGTGTGAAGACCCGATAAACCACATTACTTTAAATTTGGAATTATGGAGTATGTTTACTATTTTATGAGAAAACCCTTTTATTGTAAATAAATGTGCATTGCATTATATGCATTTATTAAAAATGTGACTTGTTCTTAGTGAAATTGAAACCTACGAATTTCTCCCCAATTTTTTGAAAACTACCCCCAAACCTAAACTATCGGTTTAATTATTATTGGTACATGTGACACCCCGAAACCTCTAGCTAATCATGCAACGTCTAACATATAACCATTTCTTTAAAACATGATAGCATAAAACATAATGAAACCAAATGTACGTACTAATATTCCAAAAGAGAGGTTTACATCATTCCTTTATTACATGTACACAAGTTTGACTTTCAAGTGTCTAGCATAACCTATATACATAATTAACTAAATACCTCGAAGCGTCCGCTTACATTCTCCTCGAACCTATTCTCCGATGTCTCAATTCCGGCTAAAACATAATAAACAAAACAACGTCAACATATACACATGTTGAGTAGAAATTCACATAGGACATGAGGTGTTTGTGTGAAATTGCATATTGTCATAAAAGCATATAACCACACATAAAACCATATAAATTTCAGTTATTGATCAAATCACATAAATTTTAGCTCTAATAGAGCATTAAAATCCAATCATATTGTTACCGTTTTTTTCCACCTCGAAGGGCGGCTACCTTATCTCGCCGTGCCGTAAATCAATTTCCAACCGAAACTCCCACCCAACCTAAACACACCGGTGGTCATATCTCGAGTATATGCCGAAAATCTACGACCCACAACCAATACATGGAACACTCCGTCCATGCAAGATGGGAATAGGCATGGATGGCGAGAACTGGTTTAAGATCGGCAAGCCCATTGCCGCCCGGCCGAACTCTAGCCCCATCCATACCGAACACATATAGGGCCCTTACACACATAATTCTAACACATAAAAATCACAATTTCATCACAATACACACTGATTCAGCTCAAATTTAGCACAAAGTACCCAAATTTCCAGTTTTTGCGAAATGGACATTTAGAATGTCGAACTGAAATTTTTAACTTTTAACTACTGAAATTCCAACTTAAAACCTATTGGACATCCACACATATATTCCCAAAGTTTTAAAATAGACTTTTAGAGTATAAAATTCCAGATTTTCAGTTTACGAAACCTGAAACTTTCAGACTGCGACGCTAAACGATTTAGCGTGCAATTTCTGAAATTTCCGGCTTTCGCAATCTAAACCTCCAGCTTTTAAAAACCTGTTTCTACAGCTTATTCTACACTGAATTTACAGTATATAAACCAGGTTTTTGGTTGGAAATTTTTGGATTTTCCAGTCGTGCAAAAATCAAACTTTTCAGCTTTGAAAACAAGAGTTTCTGCATGAACAGTAATTCCAGCATATGCACAACTTGAATTTTCAGCTTTCATAACTTAAAATTTTAACTTCTAGCACATAAACATGACTCTAACAAGGTATACAACATGCTAACCTAGAATTCAAGCATCACTTAAGCATATTTACAACAATTTCCAGCATGCATATTCAAGGATTTTAACCTAACATGCTCATAGAAACATCATATGCACAATATACACATATATAACCAACACATCTTGAAATCCCTTAAACCCAAGATGGAAACCAACTTGTGGTGACCTCCTAGGTCTCATAGGGAAGATAACATGCTAAGAAATTAAGAAAAACCTAACCCTAACTCATGCCATAGGCAAATTTCTACCTTGATGTCTTCTTTGCTTTGTAGGGATTTTGAAGAAGGAAAGTGTGTGAAGTTGGGAGATGGTTTGACGAGTTGAAAGAGTGTAGGAAAAAGTGAAAGAAACAAGTAGAAATGGGGAGTGTTATGGCCGGATTTCTCCTTGTGTGTGTGAGGATGATTTTTATGTTTTTTCTTAAGTATTAGACATAGAAGATAGCATTAAAATAATCTTAAGTCATTTTCCCAATTAATACCCTAATTGGCCAAGTAGATGGTCTAACATAGCCTAAGTGTATCTCTACATCAATATGAGCCAAGTATGTAGCTTTGTATCTAGAAGATATTGAACAAGTGTATAAATACATTGTATTTGGCAAGCTTGGAGGATAAGACTTCATATTCACCAAGTATTTAATATTTTCTATTTTGGAGAGCTAAAATTCGTTCACCCTCCTAATCTTCAGCCAAAATGTAGATTTTTTTCTTATTTTATGTATAATACGTCATTTTAGGGAAGAAAATAATATGTAGGGGTAGAAAATACAATTTACCTAGGCTTTAGGGTTTTTCCCAAAAGTTAGAAAAGTTACAAGAAAATCTACTAAGTCTAAGTATATATATACATATATAAACCGTATATATATATATATATATATCTATGTATCCATGTATTTTCTTGAATTTTATAGTTTGTATGGTGATTAACGAAAACAAGAATGAATCCTAAACTTGTGCATGTTGCACTTAAAACGAACATGTACCACAGAGTATGAAAATAATGAAAACTTATACATAGAAACATGTAAATTATTCTTATTTAAGTATATATATATATATATATATATATATATATCAAAAGGAGAATTCGGGTCCTTACAGTACAATTGTTTCCATATCATGAAATTTAATTTTCATTTTCCTCCCTAAATTCGAAATTAATCATAAAAAATTATTTTAGAAACTATACATTTACTAGAATTAATTAATTACTTCACAATTTTAATACTTTTGAAATAATGTTATCAAATATATATATATACACACATATATATAAATCCGAAAATACCCAAAAAATAGTACATATAATTAGTTAAATATGTTTTCTATTAGTGTAATTACCTATTTATGTCACTTTCATGTAAAATGTGGTAAAAAGAGAGACTACTTGTACAATTTCACTCTTAGTATTTTACCTAACAAGGTGTGTATTAATCTTTACCATTCATATATAATTGTATATTTGGCTATCTCTCCTACCATTATATATATATATATATATATATATATTTAGGAAAAATAATTTCCTAAAATCATTAAGCTTCTTAAATTAATTTTCTTATTTATAAGAATTTATAAATTTACTTTCTTTACAAATAATATTTTTTTCAAAATTATATTTTATTTCTTAATAATTAATAATTATATATCCTAGACTATTATGACTTGGAAAAAAAATATTTTTCAAAATTAAAATTTAATTTCCTCAATTTTCGAATTTTGCTCAAATTAAAGTACAAATTCCCAATAAAATTATGAACTTCCAAATAAAAATATAAATTTTGAATTTTTAATTACCATAATATATTTCCTAAAATTATAAGTATAATTTTTGAATTTTAAAGAATTAAACCTTAATTTTCGGATTTTAATTGAAGGCAAAATATAAATTATGGATATTAGCCTATTTTATGATATTTATGCAAAAAAAATCTTCTCTAATATACCATAAATAAATATTGTTGCATGGCTCATATTTATGTAGCTTGTGAATCATATACTAGCATGCACACCAAGCCTAAATTAGATCCCCCACTTGGAAGAAATCATTTAATGAATTCACTTAGGTGTAAAATGGCATTAATGAAGTAAATGATCTTAACAAAAATCTAATTCATTCTTCCTCTTATTAAAATAAACAAGAAAAAATCCCACCTTCTTTTTCCTAGCCAAAAACCGGCCACAACACACACTTTCACACACTCTTCTAAATTTTCTCCCAAAACACTCTAGTTTCCTACTCTTTTACCCCACAATTCACTACACCCAAAAAAGAAAGACAAAGAAGGTAGAAACATTGCTTAATCTCATAAGTAGAGGGTTATTAGGACACCTTGATGAAGAGTTTTGCTTAGACATGCTTCAATGCTCATGAGTAAAAGTTCTTGCATAAAAGCATGCTTCAATGCTCATGAGTAAAAGTTCTTGTCAAGCTTGCTCCAATACTCATGGTTTAGTAGCTTATCTATTTGATTTTAGTATGAATTTATTTGTTATGTTATGTGCTTTATGTGCAAGTTGTCTTTTGAATGATGAAGTATGTGTTAGTTCTTTGTGTTCAAGAAGCTATGCTAGTTAGTTTCACTACTTGAGTCCTATTCATGCGTTATCTTGTGATCTTGCAAGAATTTTGAGAATTTTAGGAAGTATTATGTGTTTTATGAAAGTGCTATGTGCCTAGATGTTCATAAAATATAATATACTATACTACTAATTTGTTGTTAATATAGGATATTTGAAATTATGTTCATATTATTTGATGAAATAATATGTTTCAAGGAAAAGTATGAGTTTTGGAAAAGATATACTATTTTCACAAAAAAATATATATTTAAAGTTACCAAACTCTATGTTGTTTTTGATATTGGTATATATGTATGTCATACGTATATATATATATAGTTGCATATTTGTATATATATATATAATACGTACATATATATATAATCATGTGAGCAGTTGATATTATATAGGTATATATATCTATGATGTACGTATATATATATATATAAATATATTTATGGGTAATTATATGGTTAATCTAGATTTAGAGTTTAATTAGGTGTTTAATCTAAATTCTATTATGTTTAGTCTAAGTTTCTATTTTAATGATAGGTTTAGTCTAAATATATAAAAAAAAATATATACATATATATGTATGTGAGACCGTGTATATATATTTACATACTATTATGTTTTGACTAGATTTTGGTTTAAAATATTATCTTCTATTAATTTCATTTGATATTCATGATATTCTTTTAAGATGTTGGAATAACATGTTGAAATATGGAAGCAAGACTTCCAAAATTATGCTATATGTATAAATTGTGAATGTGAAACGGGCCCGAAATATATCGGAGTGGTTTGGGTGAGTTCCGCCTGGACATACCAATGGAGTAGCTGGCTGTAAGAGTTCTCACTCCCTCCATCTCCTAATCCCCCCTTGGGTAGACGGAGAGATCTACTCAAGAGAGAGGGTCGTAGGAAAAATTTGGCGTAACACCTGGGGTACGACCATTGGAGGATAAGGCAGGCGGGAGTAATGTGCTGGTTGTAAAATTCGGCCGGGGTAGTCATAAGGGTAACTGTTAGGTGACGAGAAAGGTTTGAAATTGAAAAACTATATGTATATGTGCAAATCACACACGATCATCTTATGTGATTAAGTAATATTTTTACTCAACTATATGTTGAATGTGCTCACCCGATATGTTTTAGACGAACCCAAGGCTAGCAATGAGGCCGAAGAAGAGGAACAATTTGAAGGTTTTTATTAGGAAGAGAGCTATTTGTTTATTTCCGCTGCGTGTTTGTTGTTTGTGCACTCGATCTTATGTACTTTGTAACTAAATAATTGCTCGGAATTGTACTCACGATAGATCATTACTCTATCAAGTCTTTTGACATTATGTTTTCTTTAAGTTTATTCTCATTACATGCTTCAAGACTATACTAACCGAGATACCGTGAAATCCACTATGTCTTGTTTAGAACTTTCTGCCATTCTAAATCACACAAGGAAGTGGAAACGTTTTATAAGTCTATCCACAACTATCCATATTGCATTATTACCTTGCTAGGTTCAAAGTAATCCTATAAGGAAATCCCTAGTGATATGTGCAAGTTTTACTCAAGTATTAGTAAGGGTTGTGATAGTCCGGATAGATACAAAATCATATCTAAAATGCATACGGCAAAGCTAAAAACAAAAATTTTAATTAACATGAACAAAGGATCCACAAGTGGAAGAAGTGGACCATAAATATAGTTGGATTTGAAAACTATTTGTCAACATTTTCATATTAAATATCATTTAGGAATATACATGAAGAATTTTACTAGAGATCAAGGATAACTCATCAATTCTCAAGACTTGCTTCGAAAGATTTTCATGTTTGAAGTTTAAAAGTAAGAATGGAATAAAAGACTGAGAATGTGTAAAAGTTTGAATAACATCTTTGTCAATTGAAGTGTCAAATAAAGAAAAATTCGGATTAGTATAAATCTTAGAAGATTCAAGCTTTCAATAGGGAGCAAATAATTTGTAAATTTCCTATATTACAACTTCTCAAGAAGGAGATAAAAGGGTTGTCAATTGAGGGAACTTTCAAGAGTGCCTTAGAAGCAAAAGAGGATTATTATGAAAACAAAAGACAATAATTGCTATTGAAGTTATCATTTTAAAAGGAAGTAAAAGACAAGATTGACTTTTCTTTCTTTTACATCAAACAATGGATATTGGTTATAAGAGATATCCCAAAGAAATATCGATATTGTGAATATATATATAGGGGTAAAAATAATATGTAACAATCAAACTTATAGTTTTAGAAACAAATCACATAAAGAATATAGGTTTCAAGGGTTCGATTAACAAGTATATTTCCTATGGGGATTTATAAAATGTTGTTTCCAAACAAAAAGAATTTTAGGTATATTTTGAATAAGTAATGATGAGAACATACGAAAAGAATTAGCTAAGAAACATAACTTATCACAATAGAATCGTCATTTAACTAGTACACACTTTGCCTAAAATAGAAACTATACTTAAGTTCATCATTCGTAGTAGCTTTATTATATATATTTATTCTATTCCATAATTGCTCTTATTTTCCCATGTCTACTAAAATTCCCCATCGCAATCTCACTTAATTTCAAATCCAGCTTAGAATATATTGAAACTTCTTGTACTTAATCCAATAACTCATCAATATTGGGTAGTGGGTACTTCTATATCATATGACAAACATCAGGTTGAACCTCTAGTGTAGAAAAGAAATTAGATGATATATAGCCAGGATTGATTAACATTCTAACTAAATGATAGCAAACTGAAAGTATACCTTAACGACTGTAAGTTTATTTTGTTACCTAAGTTCATCATTCGTAGTAGCTTTATTATATATATTTATTCTATTCCATAATTGCTCTTATTTTCCCATGTCTACTAAAATTCCCCATCGCAATCTCACTTAATTTCAAATCCAGCTTAGAATATATTGAAACTTCTTGTACTTAATCCAATAACTCATCAATATTGGGTAGTGGGTACTTCTATATCATATGACAAACATCAGGTTGAACCTCTAGTGTAGAAAAGAAATTAGATGATATATAGCCAGGATTGATTAACATTCTAACTAAATGATAGCAAACTGAAAGTATACCTTAACGACTGTAAGTTTATTTTGTTACCTCACACATCCCATCTTTCATTTGGAATGTTTCATATTGCTGAGTGAGTAGTGATATTCTTTCTTACATTAGCTGTGAAGTCCCTTCATAAGTCACTTGGAGCATGTCCTACATATTTTTTACGGTAGCACAAGTGCTCACTCGGTTGTATTTTTCTATTGTAAGAGCACATGATAGTACATATTTTGCTTTTGCATTGAGTGAGAGCAATTTCATGTCCTCGTCTGTTAACTCGTCATATTTTTGGTCAATTTTTTGGTCACCATTAGTTTTGGTGATAGAAAATGGACCATGAATGACCACCCTCCATAGTCTATAATCAATTGCAATGAAAAATTCCTCAATCCGATTTTTCTAGACTGAGTAATTAGTTCTATTGAATAGAGGGGGTCTTGAGTAAGATGGCTAGGGCTGTTCAATCGATTTTAACCGAATTGAACCGCACGTTCGGTTCGGTTAACTGAACGGTTCGGTTTTTCGATTGGAAAACCGAAAAACCGAATTTTTAAAAAAAAAAAAAATTTTCCTTTTTTTTTCTAGTCAGCAGTGGGCAGTGGGCAATGGCAATAAATTAAGATAAATAAGCTACTTCACGCCTTCACAAGGAGAAAATTTCACATTACACAAACTACATAAAAATTCGGTACAATAAACACAAGTCCCAATATTCATTCAACTTTCAAAAAATCAACATAAAATGAGCATTTAATAATATGAGGAACTTGCATCTCCATCAATCTAGCTCATCACTCAAATCACATATATGCATCATCGATTCATCGTCCTACAAAATAGGGAAAAAAAGTTTAAAAAAACAAAATGAAACACATTAAACATGTTTAATAAATTAATACTTAATAGTAAAAATCTAGAAACCAAAGGTAAGTAGAAAATGCAAAAAAAATAAAAAAAAATCACCGAAATATAATAATTACATCACAAGCCAATAACCACCGAGTCGGGTCCAACACTTGAAACCGCATCTAAAAAAAAGCACACATCAAATTATTAGGAAAATATTTAAAAGGACTTAAGTAATGAAATTTATAGCTACTATAATATTTATAAATCATACTATATAATTTATATGCATACCTTCTTCAACCTTTTCCATTTGCCCATATTCTTTCTCAACCGGTGGCTTGGGAGGTCCATTGCGAAACCAATCTTGAGCACAAATGAGTGCTTGAGACATTCTTGGGGTCAATGAAGCTCTAAAATCATCAATAATACGCCTAGACGTACTAAATGTCGACTCCGAAGCAACAGTGGATATAGGCATAGCAAACAAATCACGAGTCAATCTTGCTAAAATAGAAATCTCTGGGCATTCATCTTCCACCATCCAAGAACATCAAAATTAGGCACATCTTTCTCTTTCTTTTCACTAAGATATGTACCCAACTCCGAGTCACTCTCAAAATCTCCATCTTCATCGAGACATTGCTTACGATATGCTGCCAATCTTTGAGCCCTCACCTCCAACATCTCACTACTACTATCAGAATCATACGCACAACTCTCGGTAGTGTCAGATCCCTGTGTTGTTGGCCTTATGGGCCCATACAATTTCTTATATTCTTCAAATATTTCACCAAGAGCATCAGTGACTCGAGTGCACATATCCACCCCTAATGCAGCCGGATACATTTGCTTAAGGGTAAATTTGACATACCCCAACTTATGCCTTGGATCAAGAGCCACAACAACAAACAACAACATGTTCATCTTCATAGGATCTCCCCAATACTTATCAAACTTCACTTTCATTTTATTTGCAAGATCAGCTAATTGCTTATCACTACTTCCCAGCCATCGCTTAATCAAAGCATCGACATCACTTATTTCATCCATAAACACATTTGATGTCACAAATTTTGAACCAGAAATGCGAACAGTCAACTCATAAAAATGTTTCAAACATTTGACCAACCTTTCAATCATAACCCAATCATTAGCTCTAGGAAGTCCTATCCTACCATAACAACCATTTTCACCAAAATTATCACGGAACTCTTTTTCACATATTTTATACCGATCAAACACACCTTGAAACATATAAGCAGTCTCAAGCATAAAATAACATGAGTTCCAACGTGTAGGACAATCAAGACTCAACAATTTTTTTGATGGTACCTGTTCCTTGCGAGCACACTCCTTGAATTTCCTCCATCTAGCCGGTGATTACCTTAAGTATCTCACCACTGTTCGAACTTTCTCAACGGAACTACCAACTTTTGTCAATCCATCCTTAACAACAAGATTAGTAATATGAGCAATGCATCTCATATGTATATATTTCCCCTCACAAATTGCTTTCTTCCACGTCAATAATCTCCTTTTCAAATAATCATTTGAAGATGCATTATCGACCGTAATAGTAAAATCATTCTCTATTCCCCAATCAAGTAAGCATTTTTCAATCAACAATCCAACATCTTCACCTTTATGGCTAGCACAAGGAACAAAATTCAAAACTAACTTATGCAACTTCCATTGATCATCAATAAAATGGGCAGTCAAGCACATATAATTAATTTTCTGATTCGAAGTCCATAAATCAGTGGTAAGAGACACTCGCACTCCAGATTTTTTAAAGAACTCCTTCAATAAGCTCTTCTCATTGTAATACAATTTATAACAATCTCGAGCAACCGTAATTCTAGATGGAACAGCAAATTGAGGACATGCAACAGACACAAACTTTCTAAAACCTTCACCTTCAACAAATTTAAATGGTAACTCATCGATTATGACCATTTTCGCAAGAGCTTCCCTCGTTCCTTCTTGATCAAATTTTCCAGGGGCACTTACATGAGAAGTCATGTCTCTTAAATCTACACTTTGAGTGTAACTATCAATAGTGTAGTTCTCGGGCTTATTATCGGGGTTTTTCTTACAATTTTTCATATGATTATTCAATCCCCCAGTTCCATTTTTACGCGGATCGCATGCATAATCTTTATGACAATGCTTACATTCAGCCCTTTTTCTACCGTCCTTGTCTGTAAATTCTATGAAATGTTTCCATACCTCGGACCTTTTTTTGTCATCTTCACTTGACTCAACATTTGATTGCTTTCTCTTCTTTTTACATGGAGTACGTCCGGTAGGATTTTTGTTTTTAGATCCCGACGATTCACTCCTTTCATTTTGATCATATTCAAGTCCAACTCCTCATTCTCCGGAATATCTTCCATCTTCTAAACCAAAAAAAAAATGTGTCAATCAATAATTTAAGTTATCAAATTGCAAGTTACAATACAACTTTGCAAATTAATATTCTTTCATATTCTAAACACATTCATAATTCAAATTTCAACATTAATCCAAAATTTTACAAATAGCAAGTTAAAAAATAACTTACCATATAAAATCCAACACTTTGCAAGTTTATTCATCAAGTTTATTAACCAAAGTTACCAAATTTCTTAATAAGAACTCAACTATATTAAGTTTTAACATATATTTCTTTATGCATACCAAGTGTTTGTATAAATGCCACAATGAATAATCCAACATCTCTTTAATAAAACTCATTTGCAACACTTAATACCATCACATTATAACAATCCCACAAGTATTTCCATATCTATATTCTAAACCCTACCACAAAACTTAACTTAAAACAATAAAAAGCAAGCACTTTACGTTACCCTTTGGCTGCTGGCCGGCTGCTGTTGCTGCTGTTGTTGCGACTTGCGAAGCAAAAAGCGAGATGAGAGGGAGAGAGAAAGTTGACTTGCTGCTGTTGTTGCGACTTGCAGGTTGAGTTTTCTTTTTCTAAGAGCTGGACGGGAGCAGGAGCAAGCAGGCGAGCAGCAGAGCAACACACGGGAGCAGGAGCAGGAGCAGGAGCAGCTTCACAGCTTGGGACTTTGGAGTCTTAACCCTTAAGTGGAGAAAAGCAACTTTTTTCGAAAATGTGTTTTCAAAACACGTTTTCAGCCAAAAAAATTTTTTAAATGAGGCCCGGTTCGGTTTAACCGAACCGAAACCGAATCGAATTCATTTTTTCGATTTTCGGTTTCTCTCGATTTTAACCTAGAAAAAAAACCGAACCGAACCGAATGTGTTCGGTTTTGGTCCTAAAAAACCAAAAACCGAACCGAATATGGTTCGGTTCAGTTCGATTTTTTTTTATTTCAGTCGGTTCGGTCGGTTTTCGGATATTTTGAACACCCCTAAAGGTGGCCCTTCAGCGTAGATTTCTGTGTGGGATAAGGCCATTTTTATCTTTTTCTTAGGTTGGTTAGACCTTTATTTTTGAGAACCTACTCTGGTAGCATTTGATAATCTGGAATACCAAAGTAAATGAGTGGTTTTTATTAAACTAGAATTATCCACGAATTCCAGGAAATAAAATAACTTGACTGCAACTAATCACAAGTTCCTGACTACAATAAAAGAGCTTAACAGTAAGCTCTAGAACTAACAGGAAAGGTGTACTATTTTGGTTGTTTTGACACACACTCACAACCTCACTACTAAGAGGGGAATGTACACGATAAGCTAAGACACTCTCTTAATCACACTGATAAACTAGAGAAATGCTTAGCACTCGAACACATACTATGTTCGATACACTCATCAACACTTGATGCTTCTTCTGGTACTTTGGGTACAATATATAGTATTTTGCTGGATGTTTGAAGGGAAAGTTCCAAATGCTACTTTCCTTTACCATATTTCTTCATTTTCTTTATCACCAACAACTTCATTTCTTTGGTGTTGCGATCTTTAATTCAGATGGATTCTTTCTTGACTGAAATCCTTGCAACGTCTCCATATTTGTATGATTTCTTTCCTTCTGCACTAGAATATTAATTTGGAATGGTTGAGATATCTTGCAATGGTCTTTTTCTTGTGAAATTGGATTCTCCAATCTTGCCATCTTAACTTGACATCATCAAACATGCCAACAAAATTAATGTCTTATTCCTCTCATTGCTTGATTTTTTAACATGATTGTTGTCTTATTTAAGACTTGATCTTCTAGAAGATAATTGGTATAGCTAAAGTGCAGGGAGAATTTATTCCATCTTTTATTTCCTTGTCTACTACTAGTACTTCATTTGTATTGGTTATATATATTTTCTAACAATGCCTAGATTCATTATATTAACTATTAATTGTCTAGGTTCATTGTAAATTACATGGATTTTCTCCACTGATCTTGTAACTACCCTATTTAGAGCAGACCTGTAATATATATATATATATATATATATATACACATTTCATGCAAGCTTTGTGGTGAAGTGCATAACATAACTTTTTCCTTCAATTCTTATATAGTACCGAAGTAGAGGAATTCTAAAAAATTATTCTTATCTAACAAGGCCTAGTGGGCTTCTTTGTTTGACACTTTCACTTTCAAGGAAAAAAATTTCTTCACCAATACAAAATGATGAAAGATTCGCCTCCTATTAAATAAAAGAAGACATTTTAGAGGCTTTACAAGAAAAACATCGTAAATCTTTTCCCTCTTGAAATTCTAGTGAGTAAAAATAGTGTTGGAGCTTGTACACGCTAACGTTCGTAGACCTATGAGAAAGACATCATATGAAGGATACAACATTTCATTATCTTTATTGATGATTGTTCCAAAATAACATGGATCTACTTTTTGCATGAAAAATATAAAGTATTTAATGTATACTAGACATTCAAAAATTGTGTAAAAACAAAGTGCTCGTAGCACGTCTAAACAATTTGATAGATTATGTGCAGGAGTTCATCATCAACTCACTGTTGGATGTACTCCAAAACAAATTGCAGTGTCTAAAAGAAAAAAAAAATAGAATGATCATGGAAATGGCTAGAGCTATGCTAGGAAAAAAAAAGGGGGATGCCTTAAACATTTTCAACAGAAATAATTTATACTGCAAATTATTACTCAACAGTTGTCCAACTAAAACTATAAAAGGAAAAACTCCACTTGAAGCATGGAGTTGAAAAAAGCAATCAACCCGACACCACCATAAGTATTTGGGTGTATATGCTTGTGCATATTCCAAAGGAAACAAGACATAATCCTAACGAAAAAACAAAAAACTGATTTTTCTTGGATATAGCACTCAATTTAAAAGATACCAAATTTACAGTCTAATATCTAAAAATTTAATTATAAGTCAAGATGTTGAATTTGATGAAGATGCATCATGGAATTGGGAAAAACAAGAAATTCAAAAGAATATTATTTTAAAAGTAAGTAGACCACAATAAGAAATAAAAGATACAGAAAATTCTCCACAAAGTTCATCACCGCCAAGTCCAAGACTTGGTCAATCTTCTGAAAGTGAGGAAAGTGATGTGTTTTGTTCAAAAAGACTTTTAAGAAAAAAAGAGATTGCTCATCGAAATATATGCATCATGCAACTTCACTGTCCTAAAGCCAGAGACTTTCAAAGAGGCATCCAAGCACCAAGTTTGAATTAAAGTAATGGAGGGGAAGATTCATATGATTGAAAAAAATCAAACATGGGAGTTAATCAACCGCTCTCCAAATAAGGTTGTAATTAGGTAAATGGGTCTTCAAAGCAAAGCTGAATATTGATGGAACGTGATCATGTTAAGCACCAAATTGAATGGGAGAAGGAACCACAAACAGCCCGGAGGCTAAGGGGTCGGAATTAGCCTTGAGAACTCTAGTCACACATAGAATCTCAATTCAATTGAAAGAGAACAGAGAACAACCTAGGCAATTCCTTAATCACTGCCCTCTGTACAAGTCCATTTACAACGTATCTTATATGTAATGATCCGTACTTCGTTAGCTATACATATATCTCGAATGTTACACATAAAAGTTCTTTTATTCAATCATACATGATAGAGTATTGAAAACATAACGATTATCATTTTGTTTTTGAAATACAAAACAACGAGTAACTAATTCTTCACTTCATAATTCCCTATAGTATCACCTGCTATATCCTTGCAAACTTCTTCCCCTAAAATAACGTACACAATATGGATCAACATCACAGTTGAGTAGAAATTTTTACCAAATCATACAAGGTGATAGTGTGTGCATCAAAGGCATATAAGCACATTATATCACATATTTTTCACATTTCTTTTACCTTTGGATCACAATTAGTGATTCCAACTTCTAATAACTCTCACTCAATTGCTTTTTGGCTTTCCATTTAGGATTTTCCCTTGATCTCCAGTTTCTTTTCTCACCCATTATCTGAATCCTTTTTGGCTCCTCTGCAAGGCGACGTTGACGCCACGTCTTTAACTCATGCCATCCAACAAAGTTGGATTGGTGATCCCAAGATACAGGAGCTCGTCCATACTCTCACTAATGAACCTGCTAAGAAACCCCAATACTTATGGAAGGATGGATTGTTAACTTGGAACAGAAGGTTGGTAGTGGAGCGTAACAATGACCTCAGAAGGAAAATTTTAGACTTTTGTCATAGTAGTGTTGTTGGAGGACATTCAGGAGTTACAAAAACATTGTACATGATTAAACACGCATTGCATTGGAAGGGATTAAGATCGGCAGTTCAAGAGTTTATTAGAAGTTGTGAGGTGTGCTTGACAAACAAGGGAGAGACCTGTGCGTATCCAGGTCTCCTCAACCCTTTGCCTATACCTGACAAAAGTTGGGAGGATGTTAGCATTGATTTCGTGGATGCTTTGCCTTTATCAGCGGGGAAAAGTTCAATCTTGGTGGTGGTTGATAGGTTGAGGAATTACAACCATTTCAATGCATTAAAACATCCATACACCGTTATGGCCATTGCCCAAGCATACTTAGACCATGTCTACAAGTTAGTGGTAGGGACTCCGTGTTTATGAGTAGATTCTGGTAGGAGTTATTTTCTATGCTCAAGGTGAATATACCACCATCCATAGCTTACCATCCTCAAACGGATGGCCCAACGGAGGTAGCAAATAAATGTGTGGAGTGCTACTTAAGGTGTATGGCAAGGGGGACCGCCGAAGGAGTAAGGTCATTGGCTCCCTCTTGCAAAATAGTAGTATAATACCATGTTCCATACTTGAATTAACACCACACCATATGAAGTGGTCTATGGTCAAATACCACCGGTGCACCAAATCTACTTACCTTTTGACTCCTCCTTGGATGTTGTTGATAGGAGTGTGCAACACCATGAAGCTACCATACGGCTGTTGAAGGAGTAGCTGCACAAAGTACAAAACAGGATGAAACAATGTGTAGATAGAAGGAGAAGTGAGAGAGTGTTTGAGGTAGGGAACTTGGTGTACATCAAGTTACAACCATACCGTCAAGTTTCCGTGAGAGCTCAGCCTTTCCATAAGCTTTGCCCTTGTTACTTTGGGCCGTTTAAGGTGTTGAAGAGAGTGGAATAAGTGGCTTACAAATTGGAATTACCTTAAGATGCCAGGATACACCCAGTATTTCATGTATCTCAATTGAAGAGATGACATGGAAACATCCCATGCAATTCAACCTTACCCATAAATATCACAGCACACAGGCACATTCTTTTAATGCTTGAAAAAATTCTGGATAGATGTCTAGTTTATATGCAGGTGAGAAGGACAGTTCGTAGGAAGACCTATAACACTTGTAGCAGTGGTTTTCGGATTTCAATCCTTTTCTCTGATCCTAATCCTTGAGGACAAGGATTTTCTGAAGGGGAGGAGTTTGTTACATACCAAATTGATTTAGAGAGTTGTGATCAAGAAGCTGACTAGAGGAAGCGCTAAGGATTTAATTAAAGGCATGGAAGAAACACATTATGAAGATTGGAACGTGTGTCTTAATTGATTACGTTTTTAATAAAAGCGCATCCTACTTAAAGAAGTGTTGTTCTCATGATAGTTAAAATTGCGATTAGGTTGGCGTATTTTTCATAACAAAAGCGCATGTCTTATTCTTTTTCTTTTTACGTTTTTACTACTAGTTAAGCGTTTTTGGTTATATTAGATGTAATTAGAAGTTATTTAGCTAGGGCGGGATTAGCCTATAAAATACGCTGTAAATGGACTTGTACAGAGGACGATGATTAAGAAATTGGGTGGGTTGTTCTCTGTTCTCTTTCAATTAAATTGAGATTCTATGGGTGACTGGAGTTCTCGAGGCTAATTCCAACCCCTTAGCCTCCAGGCTGGTTGCGGTTCCTTCTCCCATTCAATTTGGTGCTTAACATGATCACGTTCCATCAATATTCAGCTTTGCTTTGAAGACCCATTTTCCTAATTACATCCTTATTTGGAGAGCAGGTAGATTAACTCCCATGTTTGATTTTCTTCAATCACATGAATCTTCCCCTCCATTGCTTTAATTCAAACTTGTTGCTTGGATGCTTCTTTGAAAGTCTCTGGCTTTAGGATAGTGAAGTTGCATGATGCATACATTTCGCCGAGCAGTCTCTTTTTTCTTAAAAGTCTTTTTGAAGAAAACACATCACTTTCCTCACCTTCGGAAGATTGACCAAGTCTTGGACTTGGCGGTGATGAACTTTGTGGGAATTTTCTATATTTTTTATTTCTTGTTGTGGTCTAGTTACTTTTAAAATAATATTATTTTTAATTTCTTGTTTTTCCTAATTCCATGACGCATCTTCATCAAATTAAACATCTTGACTTCTTATTAAATTTTTCGATATGAGACTGTAAATTTGGTCACCTTTAAGTTGAGTGCTATATCCAAGAAAAATCAATTTTTTGTTTTTTCTTTAGGTTTATGTCTTGTTTCCTTTGGAATATGCACAAGCATATACACCCAAATACTCATAGTGGTGTCGGGCTGATAGCTTTTTTCAACTCCACGCTTCATGTGGAGTTTTTCCTTTTACAGCTTTAGTTACTGTTGAGTAGTAATTTGCAGTATAAATTGTTTCTGTTGAAAATGTTTAAGGCATCCCTTTTTTTTCTTAGCATAGCTCTAGCCATTTCCATGATCATTCTATTTTTTTTTTCTTTTAGATACTACAATTTGTTTTGGAGTACATCCAACAGTGAGTTGATGATGAACTCCTACACATAATCTATCAAATTGTTTAGAAGTGCTACGACCACTTTGTTTTTACACAATTTTTGAATGTCTCGTATACATTAAATACTTTATATTTTTCATGCAAAAAGTAGATCCATGTTATTCATGTCTCGTATCCATTTTTGAATATTTCTCATGATAGTTAAAATTGCGATTAGGTTGGCGTGTTTTTCATAACAAAAGCGCTTGTCTTGTCCTTTTTCTTTTTATGTTTTTACTACTAGTTAAGCGTTTTTGGTTATATTAAATGTAATTAGAAGTTAGTTAGTTAGGGCGGGATTAGCCTATAATGTAACGATCCGTACTTCGTTAGCTATACATATATCTCGAATGTTACACATAAAAGTTCTTTTATTCAATCATACATGATAGAGTATTGAAAATATAACAATTATCACTTTCTTTTTGAAGTACAAAACAACGAGTAACTAATTCTTCACTTCATAATTCCCTATAGTATCGCCTACTATATCCTTGTAAACTTCTTCCCCTAAAATAACGTACACAATACGGATCAACATCACAGTTGAGTAGAAATTTTTACCAAATCATATAAGGTGATAGTGTGTGCATCAAAGGCATATAAGCATATTATGTCACATATTTTCACATTTCTTTTACCTTTGGATCACAATTAGTGATTCCAACTTCCTTATAACTCCCAACACATTTCTCCTTTCCTACCTTATTCTCCAACAATATCAATTCCTACCTTATTCGCTGGTGGTCGTATCTCAAGATTACGCCAAATTCCTACGACCCACTTCAGTACACAGAATACTCTGTCCATGTAAGGTGGGACTAGGGCCAAGGATGGCGAGAACATATATTAAGACCGGCAAGCCCGTTGCTGCTCGGCTGAACTCTGCCCCATCCCCACCGTAACACATCGGGGCCCGGCATGCACAATTAAGTTTTTACATAAACATACGAACATGCTTTTGCACATAGAAAACTTATTTTCAATTAAACATAATTTGCCTAACATGATAAGATTATGAAAATATATTATAACATAATTATATCTAACTATATGCAAGCCTAATGACATATGATATGAACATGAAATAGATGATTATAAATAAGCATGAAAAGTAATATTTGTAAATTAAAATTCTAACATGTCTATACTAACACTTATATAATTTGGAAAAATCCCTACCTTATTCTAGTTTTCTTGATAGATCTATATATATATATAGAGGTGTATAGGTGTGAGTGTGTGTAAATTAGTGTGTGTGTGTGTGTGTGTGTGAATGTGAGGTGTGTGTGTGTGTGTGTGGAGAGTAGAGTGTGTGTGTTTGTGTTGAGTAGTGTGTGTGTGTGTTTCTGTTGTGAAAAAAAATGGAAGACAAGCTCTTCTATTTATAGGGTTTAACTAGTCAAATAGAATTATTTTTTGTTAAGGTCAATTTATAATTAATATTTTCTTTACACCTTGGTATTGTAATTAATGTATTCATCCAACTCAAGGGCTTAGTTACTACTCTACATGTGCTTAAGTATTCTCCTAGATTAGATTATGTGTTAGGCTAATTTAATATGATGATAACACATGCATCTTCTTTTAATTTTATGCTTACAAATGTTGGCTATATTTAGCAAGATTATTACAAGTGTACATATTCTTGATTTATCTAGTAATCTAGGTGTATGAATTCATTTAATGAAGACAATGACATTATGAGCATATGTCTTAATTTATTTATGTAAGTATATAAGTATATATATTATACAAACTTATTTATATACTTATTTATAATTAGATATATATGTACGAATTTATATATATATAACTATATATATACATATAACTATATATGTATACAACTATATGTGTAAATCACTATATAACTATATATATATATATATATACGTATATGACTATATATATATATTTATGTAGATATAAGTCTAATTATTGTTAAACATATAAAGTGTCTAGATATATGTATATATATACGACTATGTATAGATATAATCATATGTAATTAAGTATTGTTAAACATATAAAGTGTGTTTAGGACTAATATGTAATTAGTTTAAATTATATATTTCAGGGTATGTATATATATATGTGTGTGTGAATTTATATAGCTAGATGTATATTTTGTTTAGTAAAACATGCTCATATATATATATATATATATATATAAAATAATATTTTTATTGTGTGTATGACTAGCACATAATTTACAAAAAGGAATTAAGAAATTTTTATTACACAATTTCTAAATGTAATTACTAATCATTCATGTATTAATAAGAATCATTCATGTATTAATTAGAAATACTGGGTTATTACATCCTCCCCTCCTTACAAAAATTTCGTCCTCGAAATTTATTTTTTACCTAATTAAAGAGCTGAGGGTATTTGTCCATCATTTCCTCTAATCTTTCCCAATTGGTTTCTTCAAGACCATAGTACTTCCATAGGACTCTTACAAGGGGAATGGTTCTGTTTCGTAGTGTTCGTTCCTTAACTTCCAAGATCTGGACCGGTTCTTCCATATAAGTCAAATCTTTGTCTGTCTCGAGGGATCCATAATTTAAGACATGAGAAGGATATGGATGGTATTTTCTTAGCATTGAAACATGGAAAACATGATGGGCATCAGATAAGGCTAGAGGCAATGCTAATTTGTACGCAACTTTTCCTATTCGTTTCAGTATTTCGAAGGGACCAACGTATCTTGGGTTAAGCTTCCCTTTTCTACCAAATCTTAGAACACCTTTCCTTGGTGAAACTTTTAAGAACACCAAATCTCCAACCTTAAATTCCAAGTCTTTTCGTCTGTTATCTGCATAACTCTTTTGACGACTTTGGGCTATTGTCATTCGTTTCCGAATTGTTTGGATAGCTTATGTAGTTTCCCGTACTAATTCTGGACCCACTAGTTTTCTTTCGCCTACCTCATCCCAACAGACCGGTGATCTGCATCTTCGCCCGTAAAGTGCTTCGAATGGAGCCATGCCAATTGTAGTCTGATAACTATTATTGTAAGCAAATTCAATTAGAGCGAGGTGACGATCCCAACTTCCTCTAAAATCTAAGATGCATGCTCGGAGCATATCTTCGAGGATTTGTATAACCCTTTCTGTTTGTCCGTCAGTTTGAGGATGCAAAGCGGTACTAAAGTTCAGTTTGGTACTTAGAGCATTTTGTAGCCCTTGCCAAAATTTTGAAACAAATCGTGGGTCTCTGTCAGCGACTATACTAATCAGGAATGCCATGGAGTCTAATTATCTCTTGTTTATAGAGTTTTGCCATTTTATCCAAGGAACAAATTTTTGAAAATGCAATAAAATGTGCACTCTTTGTAAGCCTATCCACAATCACCCATAACAAAATCCATAGTAATATATTCCCACTTCCATTCTGGTACTGGTAAAGGTTGTAATAATCCAAAGGGTTTCTAATGCTCAGCTTTCACTTGTTGACATGTCAAACACTTGGATACAAATTCAGCTATCTCCGGTTTCATATTGTTCCACCAGTATAGTCTTTTGATATCTTTATACATTTTGGTTATTCCCGGATGAATCGTATATCTAGACTTATGGCTTTCTTCTAATATTCTCCTTTTTATTTTAGCGTTATTGGGGACACATATCCAATTCTGAAATCTTAAAAGTCAATCATTGGCTAATGAAAAGCTTGTCCTTGGCTCTTTACTAATCTTCTTTCTTAGTTTTGTGAACTCTTCATCTTGTTTTTGTGCTTCTTCGATTTCTTATTGTAACACGGGTTGAGCTTGGAGATGTGAGACTAATATGCTAAAGTTTCCTTCCCAAGGGCTGAGTTTGTCATTATCATTTGAAAATTCGCATTTGTTAGTTGTGAGGTAAGCAAGGGTGGTTTTTCTGCTTAGTGCATCTGCAACTACGTTGGCTTTTTCAGAATGATATTGAATGTTGAAATCAAAATTAGATATGGTTTCCATCCACCGCCTTTGTCTCATATTCAATACTTTCTGAGAAAATAAGTATTTTAAACTTTTATGATCACTGAATACCTCAAAGGTTGTCCCATAAAGATAATGTCTCCACTTTTTGAGGGCAAAAACAAGAGTCGGAAAGTTCCTTGACTTTAAAATGGTGGACTCCAAAACTATAATGAGTCAAGTCCAGGAGTTGCAAATCATTCTACATGATCTTCATGCAGAGGGAATGCGGCTCTGTGAGTCCTTTTAAGTTGCTGCTTTAATTGAAAAACTGCCACCGGCGTGGAGGGATTTCAAGAACTATTTAAAGCACAAAAGAAATGAATTGAGACTTGAGGACTTGATTGTCAGACTCAGGATAGAAGAAGATAATCGGAAGTCCGATGTCAAAACTAGTAAGCTGCAGATGGAAGCTAGAGCTAACTTGGTGGAGCCTAGCTCGAGCACCAGCAGGAAAAGAAAGCACCAAGGACAAGGACTCAGCCAGATGAAGGGCAAGGCAAAAAGGTTCAAGGGCAGCTGTAACAATTGTGGCAAGCCAGGTCACAAGGCGAAAGACTGCTGCGCTCCAAAGAAACAGAGAGCTGAAGCTAACATAGCTGAAAGCAAGTATGTCCCAGGTGGACCTGTCAGAGCTGGCATCTCACCGCAGTTGTGTTTGAAGCCAACCTGGTGGACAACCCAAGGGAATGGTGGATTGACACTGGAGCTACCCGCCACATCTGCTCTGATAAGGCGTTGTTCTCGACCTATACGCCTATCAACGGTCGAAGGTTGTTCATGGAAAATTCCGCAACCTCAGAGGTCGTAGGTCTTGGAAAGGTGGTCCTAAAGATGACTTCCGGAAAAGAGCTAACGTTGGTTGACGTGCTGCATGTGCCTGACATCCAGAAGAATTTAGTGTCTGGGTCATTACTAGATAAGAGTGGGTTTAGGTTAGTATTTGGGTCAGGAAAGTTTGTACTAACCAAACATGGCCAATTTGTTGGCAAAGGTTACTTGGACAAAGGATTGTTCAAGATGAATGTAATGACTATAATTCGCGATTTCGATAGCAATAAAATAACTAGTTCTACTTATTTGCTTGAGTGTTCAAATTTATGGCATGCTAGATTAGGGCATCTAAATTTTAATACTTTGCGTAGATTAGTGAACTTTGATTTATTGCCTAAAGTGAAAATTGATCCTCATGATAAATGTGAGATTTGTGTTGAGGCAAAAATGATTCAGAGTCCATTTCCAACAGTGGAAAGGAATACAGAACCTCTAGAATTAATTCATAGTGATATATGTGACTAAAATTTGTGCAAACTAGAGGTGGAAAAAAGTACTTTATTACTTTTATTTACGATTGCACAAGATACTGTTATGTTTATTTGCTTCGTAGCAAAGATGAGGCCTTAGAAGCTTTTAAAAACTATAAAGTTGAGGTAGAGAATCAACTTAGCAAGAAAATTAAAGCAATACGCTCGGATAGAGGTGGAGAATATGGAGCACCGTTTGAAGAATTTTGCTCAGAAATGGGTATCATTCATCAAACGACTGTACCTTATTCACCACAATCTAACAGTATAGCTGAAAGAAAAAATCGAACACTAAAAGAAATGATGAATGCTATGTTGATAAACTCAGGATTACCTCAAAACTTGTGGGGGGAAGCCGTACTTTCAGCTAACCACATTTTGAATAAAATCCCGCACAAAGATAATAAAGAAACACCGTATGAACTATGAAAAGGTCACAAGCCTTCCTACAAATACCTTAAAGTGTGGGGGTGCTTGGCTAAAGTAGAAATACCTAAGCCAAAACAAGTTAAGATTGGGCCTAAGACAGTAGATTGCATATTTGTTGGATATGCTTATAACAGTAGTGCATATCGATTCCTCGTACACAAATCAACAATTTCTGATATAAATGAAAATACAGTCATTGAATCTAGAAATGCTATCTTTTTTGAGGATATTTTTCCTTGTAAAGAAAAAGGAAAGGAAAAAGAAGACATTTCTAATAAAAGGGCTTATGAAGTTGCGAATGACAACAGTCAGTCTAGTGATAAACCCAGACGAAGTAAGAGGGCCAGGGTAGCTAAAGATTTTGGTCCTGATTTTCTAACATACATGTTAGATAACGAACCGAGGACAATCAAAGAAGCCTTATCTTCCCCGGATGCTCCTTTATGGAAAGAAGCTATTAATAGCGAAATAGACTCCATCATGCAAAATCACACTTGGGAATTAGTGAATTTGCCACCTGGTACTAACCCACTAGATTGTAAATGGATTCTCAAAAGAAAATATAAAGCAGATGGTTCTATAGACAAATACAAGGCTAGGTTGGTAGCTAAAGGCTTCAAACAATGAGAAGGCCTTGATTTCTTCGATACGTATTCACATGTAACTAGAATAACATCAATTAGGGTTCTCATTGCTATTGCAACTTTGAACAACCTCGAGATACATCAAATGGATGTAAAAACGGCCTTCTTAAATGGTGAATTAGAAGAAGAAATCTATATGGAACAACCAGAAGGATTTGTTGTTCCCGGACAAGAGAAAAAGGTGTGCAGATTAGTTAAATCATTGTATGGACTTAAACAAGCTCCCAAACAATGGCATGAAAAGTTTGAAAAAACCATGATGTCAAACGGGTTCAAAATCAATGAATGTGACAAATGTGTTTACATAAAAGGCACACCTAATGCGTATGTTATAGTATGTCTCTATGTTGACGACATGCTTATCATGGGAAGTAGTCACGAGATAATCGTGAACACTAAAAGAATGTTAAAGAAAAACTTTGACATGAAAGATATGGGAATAGCTGATGTAATACTAGGAATTAAGATCACTAGGATATCCGGTGGCATTACTTTGTCACAATCCCATTACATTGACAAAATACTTGAAAAGTTCAAGGTCTATGATGGTCCTCCAGCTAAAACACCAGTGGACTTAAGTTTGCATTTAAGCAAAAACCATGGTGATCCTGTGTCTCAATTAGAATATTCGAGGATCATAGGCAGTTTGATGTACATCACAAACTGCACACGCCCGGATATTGCACAATCAGTTAACAAACTGAGTAGATTTACAAGCAATCCAGGGAAGGACCATTGGAAAGCAATATTGAGGGTTCTTAGATACCTAAAATATACCTCAAAATATGGATTGCACTATACAAGATATCCAGCTGTATTGGAAGGGTACAGTGATGCTAACTGGATATCAGATACAAAGGATACAAAATCCACAAGTGGTTATGTCTTTACCTTAGGAGGAGCTGCTGTATCTTGGAAGTCCTCAAAACAAACATGTATTGCTAGATCTACGATGGAGTCAGAGTTTATAGCTCTAGACAAAGCCGGAGAAGAAGCAGAATGGCTCCGTAATTTTTTAGAGGACATTCCGTGCTGGCCTAAGCCAGTGCCTACAATTGCTATCCACTGTGATAGTCAGTCAGCAATTGGGAGGGCACAAAGTAAAATGTACAATGGTAAGTCTAGACATATACGCAGAAGACATAACACAATTAGGCAGTTGATCTCTAGTGGTATAATCTCAGTTGATTATGTGAAATCAAAGGAGAATTTGGTGGATCCGTTGACTAAAGGATTACCAAGAGATCAAGTATACTGCTTGTCAAGGGGAATGGGATTAAAACCCACAAACTAAGAGTCTTCATAGCGGTAACCTAACCTTGATGACTGGAGATCCCAAGAACTTGGTTCAATAGGACAACTAAGTTATGAAGATTCAAACGAGCATCTAGGAGATACCTCCTACTCATTCCCGTGATTGACAGATGCTCCCTGCTGACTCGGTACTAGGCTAAGGTTTACCTTTTAATGATTCTTGTAACTAAAAAGTGGAGTATGGCAGGATACTCTGAAAACAGGAGATCACCTATGTAAGCGTGAAGACGGGCCGCTTCAAATGAAAACGCTTATGAATCCAAGATGGTGTCCAAGGCCAGAACGGACACAACCGTGAGAATTAAAAAGTGTTAGAAGACATATTGTGAGAATATTGTTGTCTTGGTTTACACTAACAGCTGAACAGTTCAATACATCATGTACACTGATTAGCTAAGTAAATCCGACAGTATATCTCTAAGGAAGGTTTAAAGCCATAAGCTACCTATCCTGATGCAATTTGTGTTTGCCGAAACTCTTGGAAAGTGTCTGCATATCATTTGCATTAATTTCATTCATGTGGGGGATTGTTAGAAAATTGTATTCCTAGCATGTTGGTTTTGGACCAAGATTGAGAAATAATTTAAGTGGATTACAAGTTGAATTTGGCATTAATACGTTCTACGCCGAAAGTAGGTGTGAATAGTGCATTCACAAGAATGAATACAATTTCGGGTGAATGAGAAATTAATTGTCAAAGTTGGCCACTTAAAATAGTTGAAGCTAGGATTGGGAAGCATTTAAGAATGCTATCCCACATTGGAAAAATGAAGAGAATTTGGCCACTTAATAAAGCCCAAAAACTCACAAAGGGTTGGGGTCCCTTGGGGATACCCAAATGTGTAAACGGGCAAGGACTTAGGTCCAAGTGGGTTCGGGCTAAAGCCCACACGCGCGCGCGCCGCCGTCCGTCCGGCGGGCGGGCCGGGCTTGGGCTTGGGCTAATTAAGCCATATTCTTTTTGGGCCAAACCCGAATTAAATTTTGGGTTGAACCAAACCCAAATCCGCGTTAAACGGATCAGGTCTCGGGTTTTAGTCACAACCGAACCGATGGCTTGGTTTGATCCAAGGGGTGCCATTCACACTTATTAGTGAATGGCCACAACCTTTCGGATATTATAAATATGCCCCACTTCTGCCAGATTCAATAATTCTCATCCATCAGCATTCTCTCTTTCTTGCATTCAAGTGCACATATTTTCCAAAGCTCTATTATTTCGTATTTCAAGAGTTTCAACACTTTCCACTGTTCTGCAGAAAGAACTTGTGACTAGATTTTTGGTTTAAAATATTCTCTTCTATTAATTTCATTTTATATTAATAATATTGGAATAACATGTTGAAATATGGAAGCAAGACTTCCACGATTATGCTATGTGCATAAATTGTGAATGTGAAACGGGCCCGAAATATATCGGAGTGGTTTGGGTGAGTTCTGCCGGGACATACCAATGGGGTAGCCGGCTGTAAGAGTTCTCCCTCCCTCCCTCCATCTCCTAATCCCCCTTTATGTAGACGGAGTGATCTATATAGGAGAGAGGGTAATAGGAAAAATTTGGCGTAACACCCGGGGTACGACCATTGGAGGATAAGGCAGGCGGGAGTAATGTGCTGGTTGTAAATTTCGGCCGGGGGAGTCATAAGGGTAACTGTTAGGTGACGAGAAAGGTTTGAAATTGAAAAACTATATCTATTTGTGCAAAGTGAAAAATGTGTTTATTTGCAAATCACACACGATCACCTTATGTGATTAAGTAATGTTTCTACTCAACTATATGTTGAATGTGCTCACTTGATATGTTTTAGACGAACCTGAAGCTAGCAACGAGGCCGAAGAAGAGGAACAATTTGAAGGTTTTTATTGGGAAGAGAGCTGTTTATTTATTTCCACTGCGTGTTTGTTGTTTGTGCACTCGATCTTTTGTACTTTGTAACTAAATAATTGGTCGAAATTGTACTCGTGATAAATCATTACTCTATCATGTCTTTTGATATTATGTTTTCTTTAAGTTCATTCTCATTGCATGCTTTAATTGTAAATTATATTAAAATGGGTTACCGGGGCGTTATAAACGGAATGATTTTGTTCCTCAGAATTCGCTCTTGGAAGTCTAAAATCCTAACTGGTTCTTCTACGTAGGTCAAGTCTGGGCCAATATCAAGGGAGGCATGATTTACGACGTGAGAGGGATCATGATGGTATTTCTTAAGCGTAGAGACATGGAATACGTCATGCACTTCTGCTAAAGTCGGAGGTAAGGCTAATCGATAAGCAACCTTTCCCACTCTCGCTCGTATCTCAAAAGGTCCAATATAGCAGGGGTTTAACTGGCCCTTCCATCCAAACCTTAGAATACCCTTTCTTGGCGAAACTTTCAAGAATACGAAGTCACCTACTTCGAATTGCAAGTCTTTTCGTCGTCTGTCGGCATAACTCTTTTGACGACTTTGTGCCGTTTTCATTCGTTTCTTTATCATCTTGATAGCCTTTGTCATCTCATGAATCAAGTCCGAACCTATAAGTTTACTCTCACCCACTTCGCTCCAACATACAGGGGATCTGCACTTTCTGCCTTAAAGAGCTTCAAAGGGAGCCATCCCTATCGTAGCCTGGTAACTGTTATTGTAGGCGAATTTTGCAAGGGGCAAATGTCGATCCCAACTTCCACCAAAATCTAGGGTACACGCCCTAAGCATGTCTTCCAGAATTTGGATAACTCTTTCAGTTTGTCCATCATTTTTTTATTCTCATATTCAATTCTTTCAGAGAGAATAAGTATTTTGAACTTTTATGATCACTGAATACCTCAAAGGTCGTCCCATAAAGATAATGTCTCCACTTTTTGAAGGCAAAAACAGTAGCAGCAAGTTCTAAGTCAAGAGTGGGATAATTTTATTCATAGGGTTTCAATTTTCGAGAGACATAAGCAATAACCTTTCCATGTTGCATAAGTACACAACCTAGACCTTCCTTAGATGCGTCAATATATACCGTAAATCCCCGGTATTTCTAATTAATACATGAATGATTCTTATTAATACATGAATGATTAGTAATTACATTTAGAAATTGTGTAATAAAAATTTCTTAATTCCTTTTTGTAAATTATGTGCTAGTCATACACACAATAAAAATATTATTTTATATATATATATATATATGTGCATGTTTTGCTAAACAAAATATATATCTAGCTATATAAATTCATATGTATATATGCATATAATACCCTTACATAAATAATTTAAACTAATTACATATTAGTCCTAAACACACTTTATATGTTTAACAATACTTAATTACATATAATTATATCTATATATAGTCGTGTATATATATGAACACATATATCTGGACACTTTATACGTTACACTTTATATGTTTAACAATAATTAGACTTATATCTATATAAATATATATATATAGTCATATACATATATATATATAGTTATATAGTGATTTACACATATAGTTGTATACATATATGGTTATATGTATATATATAGTTATATATATATGGGAAAATTACATCCACCTCCCCTGAGGTTTGGCGAAATTACATTTTAACCCACGGTTTTTTATAAATTACAAAAAACCCCCTGAGGTTTATTCCGTCTAACAATTTACCCCAGCCGTTTATGACCGTTAGGGTTCCGTTAGTTTTTGTATGTAAAGTTCCGATAGTACCCTTGACGGGTTTTTTTGTCATATATATAAAATATTTGGGGTTGTATGTTATGTATTACATCTTTCTGGGGCTAAAAGTAATAATATTGAAAAAATTGCTCCGTTTTTCGATAAATTTTTCAGTGAACTTGAAGCGGGTCTTAAACTTTTCGACGTGGAAAACACATTGGTGAGGTTAATTTTGGGCTACAATAGGTTTTATACATTTTTCGTTTATCACTTGTAATTATTACATATCATATGGGGTTATTGTAATATACACAAAAAATTGTGGGTTAAATTGTAATTTCTCCAAACCTCAAGGGAGGTAGATGTAATTTGCCCTATTTAATATCAGCAAAAAATAAAGGGCAAAACGGACTTTTTACACTTTCCGTCCATCACTTGTAATTTCACCAAACTTCAGGGGGGGTTTTGTAATTTACAAAAAACCGTGGGTTAAAATGTAATTTCGCCAAACCTCAGGGGAGGTGGATGTAATTCTCCCTATATATATATAAATTCGTACATATATATCTAATTATAAATAAGTATATAAATAAGTTTGTATAATATATATACTTATATACTTACATAAATAAATTAAGACATATGCTCATAATGTCATTGTCTTCATTAAATGAATTCATACACCTAGATTACTAGATAAATCAAGAATATATACACTTGTAATAATCTTGCTAAATATAGCCAACATTTGTAGGGATAAAATTAAAGGAAGATGCATGTGTTATCATCATATTAAGTAAGCTTAACATATAATCTAATCTAGGAGAACACTTAAGCACATGTAGAGTAGCAACTAAGCCCTTGAGTTGGATGAATACATTAATTACAATACCAAGGTGTAAAGAAAACATTAATTATAAATTGACCTTAATAATAAATAATTTTATTTCACAAGTTAAACCCTATAAATAGAAGAGCTTGTCTTCCATTTTTTTTCACAACACAAACAAACACACTCTTCACGTACACACACACACACACACCTCACGTTCACACACACACACACACTACTTTACATACACTCACACCTATACACCTCTATATATATATATATATATATATAGATCTATCAAGAAAACTAGAATAAGGTAGGGATTTTTCCAAATTATGTAAGTTTTAGTATAGGCATGTTAGAATTTTAATTTACAAATATTACTTTTCATGCTTATTTATAATCATCTATTTCATGTTCATATCATATGTTATTATGCTTGCATATAGTTAGATATAATTATGTTATAATATGTTTTCATATTCTTATCATGTTAGACAAATCATGTTTAATTGAAAATAAGTTTTCTATGTGCAAAAGCATGTTCCTATGTTTATGTGAAAACTTAATTGTGCATGCCGGGCCCCGATGTGTTACGGTGGGGATGGGGCAGAGTTCGGCCGGGCAGCAACGGGCTTGCCGGTCTTGATATATGTTCTCGCCATTCCTAGTCCTAATCGCACCTTACATAGACGGAGTGTTCCGTGTACTGAAGTGGGTCGTTGGAATTTGGCGTAATCTCGAGATACGACCGCCGGCGAATAAGGTAGGAATTGATGTTGTTGGAGAATAAGATAGGAAAGGAGAAATGTGTTAGGAGTTATAAGGAAGTTGGAATCACTAATTGTGAGCCAAAGGTAAAGAAATGTGCAAATATGTGACATAATGTGCTTATATGCCATTCATGCACACACTATCACCTTGTATGATTTGGTAAAAATTTCTACTCAACTCTGATGTTGATCCGTATTGTGTACGTTATTTTAGGGGAAGAAGTTTGCAAGGATATAGCAGGCGATACTACAGGGAATTATGAAATGAAGAACTAGTTACTCGTTGTTTTGTACATCAAAAAGAAAATGATAATTGTTATGTTTTCAATACTCTATCATGTATGATTGAATAAAAGAACTTTTATGTGTAACATTCGAGATATATGTATAGCTAACGAAGTACGGATCGTTACATTATAAGCTAATCCCGCCCTAACTACTAACTTCTAATTACATCTAATATAACCAAAAACGCTTAACTCGTAGTAAAAACATAAAAAGAAAAAGGATAAGACAGGCGCTTTTGTTATGAAAAGCACGCCAACCTAATCGCAATTTTAACTATTATGAGAAATATTCAAAAATGGATACGAGACATGAATAACATGGATCTACTTTTTGCATGAAAAATATAAAGTATTTAATGTATACGAGACATTCAAAGATTGTGCAAAAACAAAGTGGTCGTAGCACTTCTAAACAATTTGATAGATTATGTGCAGGAGTTCATCATCAACTCACTGTTGGATGTACTCCAAAACAAATTGCAGTATCTAAAAGAAAAAAAAAATAGAATGATCATGGAAATGGCTAGAGCTATGCTAGGGAAAAAAAGGGATGCCTTAAACATTTTCAACAGAAACAATTTACACTGCAAATTACTACTCAACAGCAACTAAAGCTGTAAAAGGAAAAACTCCACTTGAAGCGTGGAGTTGAAAAAAGCTATCAGCCCGACACCACCATGAGTATTTGGGTGTATATGCTTGTGCATATTCCAAAGGAAACAAGACATAAACCTAAAGAAAAAATAAAAAACTGATTTTTCTTGGATATAGCACTCAATTTAAAGGTTACCAAATTTACAGTCTCACATCTAAAAATTTAATTATAAGTCAAGATGTTGAATTTGATGAAGATGCGTCATGGAATTGGGAAAAACAAGAAATTCAAAAGAATATTATTTTAAAAGTAAGTAGACCACAACAAGAAAATAAAAGATATAGAAAATTCTCCACAAAGTTCATCACCGCCAAGTCCAAGACTTGGTCAATCTTCCGAAGGTGAGGAAAGTGATGTGTTTTCTTCAAAAAGACTTTTAAGAAAAAAGAGATTGCTCGGCGAAATATATGCATCATGCAACTTCACTGTCCTAAAGCCAGAGACTTTCAAAGAGGCATTCAAGCACCAAGTTTGAATTAAAGCAATGGAGGGGAAGATTCATATGATTGAAGAAAATCAAACATGGGAGTTAATCAACTGCTCTCCAAATAAGGATGTAATTAGGAAAACGGGTTTTCAAAGCAAAGTTGAATATTAATGGAACGTGATCATGTTAAGCACCAAATTGAATGGGAGAAGGAACCGCAACTAGCCTGGAAGCTAAGGGGTTGGAATTAGCCTCGAGAACTCCAGTCACACATAGAATCTCAATTCAATTGAAAGAGAGCAGAGAACAACCCACACAATTCCTTAATCACCTTCCTCTGTACAAGTCCATTTACAGCGTATTTTATAGGGTAATCCAGCCCTAACTAAATAACTTCTAATTACACCTAATATAACCAAAAACGCTTAACTAGTAGTAAAAACGTAAAAAGAAAAAGGATAAGACAAGCGATTTTGTTATGAAAAATATGCCAACCTAATCGCAATTTTAACTATCATGAGAACAACACTTCTTTAAGTGGGATGCGCTTTTATTAAAAATGTAATCAATTAAGAAACACGTTCGAATCTTCATAATGCGTTTCTTCCATGCCTTTAATTAAATCCTTAGCACTTCCTCTAGTCATCTTCTTGACCACAACTCTTTAAATCAATTTGGTATGGGGAGAAATGCACACGGCACCCCTGTATTATACCTAATAAACAAAAAAAAACCCTAAGAAAAAAAATTACCCCAAAAAACCTCGTATCTTTCAAAATTTGCCCACTACACCTCAGGGTTGATTTTTAATCAAATAAACGTGAAAAGACTATTTTGCCCTCCTTATACATAGTCACTAACCCCCACCACTATTGTCACTAGCCGCCGCCGCCTATCACCGCCGGCTAGTGCCGGCATTCACTATATTCACACCATTTCACTTCTCTCGATATCTTAAGCAAAACCCCTAACTTAATTTAATCAACGAACTACCTTTTCCCATTCAATTTCGCCCCAAACTTACCAAAATTTCGAATACCACCACCACCAAATCTAGTGGCACGAGAGGGAAGGAGGAAAGCAAATCTACAACCCGTTGGATTCCCCTCTATCACCGAAACCCTACCTGTAAATTCTGCTGCGACGCTAGAGGAGGGGGAAATCGAGGGTGTTGGCGCAGTGTAGGGCTGTGGTGGTGGTGGCATGAAGAAGAAGAAGGATGGCGGCGACATGGTGGGGCTTCGGTAGTGGCAGTGGCGGCATGGTGGCGATGTGTTGGGTGCCGCGGCAGCGGAAGCAGCGTGAAGAAAAAAAAGAACTAGGGGGACGACGGCGGTGTGGTGGTGGCGGTCGCCACTGGTCACGGCTGGGGGGTGGAAGGGAACTATGGTGACGATGTGTTGGGTGCCGCGGCGGTGGAAGCAGCATGAAGAAAAAAAAAGAACGAAAGGACGACGGCGGTGTGGTAGTGGCGGTCGCGACTTGCGGCGGCTGGGGGGGATGGTGGAAGGGAAATATGGTGGCTGATTTTTGGGTGTTAGGGTTGGGGTGGGGGTGGGTTTTTAGGGTTAGGTTTTTATTTTTTGTTTAATAAGAAAAAAGAAAACTATATGAAATATGAATAAAATTAAATGTAAGGATAAAATAGTAATTTCAAGGGTTAATATACATGAAATTTTGCAGTCAACGTGCGTGTAATACACGAGGGTATTTTATGCAAGTTTTGAAAATTATAAGATTCTTTAAAGTAATTTTTTTTCATGGGGTTTTTTTTGCTTTTTTTGAATAGCACAGGGTAGTAAAATGCTATTAACTCATTTGGTATGTAACAAACTCCTCCCCCTCAGAAAATCCTTGTCCTCAAGGATTAGGATCAGAGAAAAGGATTGAAATTCGGAAACCGCTGCTACAAGTGTTATAGGTCTTCCCACGAACTGTCCTCCTCACCTGCATATTAACTAGACATCTATCCAGAATTTTTCCAAGCGTTAAAAGAATGTGCCCGTGTGCTGTGATATTTATGGGTAAGGTTGAATTGCATGGGATGTTTCCATGTCGTCTCTTCAATGGAGATACATGAAATACTGGGTGTATCCTGGCATCTTAAGGTAATTCCAATCTATAAGCCACTTATTCCACTCTCTTCAACACCTTAAACGGCCCAAAGTAACAAGGGAAAAGCTTATGGAAAGGCTGAGCTCTCACGGAAACTTGATGGTATGGTTGTAACTTGATGTACACGAAGTTCCCTACCTGAAACACTCTCTCACTTCTCTTTGTATCTACACATTGTTTCATCCTGTTTTGTACTTTGTGCAGCTGCTCCTTCAACAGCCGTATGGTAGCTTCATGGTTTTGCACACTCCTATCAACAACGTCCAAGGAGGAGTCAAAAGGTAAGTAGATTTGGTGCATCGGTGGTATTTGACCATAGACCACTTCATATGGTGTGGTGTTAATTCAAGCATGGAACGAGGTATTATACTACTAGTTTGCAAGAGGGAGCCAATGACACTACTCCTTCGGCGGTTCCCCTTGCCATAAACCTTAAGTAGCACTCTACACATTTATTTACTGCATCCGTTGGGCCATCCGTTTGAGGATGGTAAGCTGTGGATGGTGGTATATTCACCTTGAGCATAGAAAATAACTCTTACCAGAATCTGCTCATAAACACTCAGTTCCTACCACTAACTTGTAGACATGGTCTAAGTATGCTTGGGCAATGGCCATAATAGTGTATAGATGTTTTAATGCATTGAAATGGTTGTACTTCCTCAACCTATCAACCACCACCAAGATTGAACTTTTCCCCGCTGATAAAGGCAAAGCATCCACGAAATCCATGCTAACATCCTCCCAAATTTTGTCAGGTATAGGCAAAGGGTTGAGGAGACATGGATAAGCACAGGTCTCTCCCTTGTTTGTCAAGCACACCTCACAACTTCTAATGAACTCTTGAACTGCCGATCTTAATCCCTTCCAATGCAATGCGTGTTTTTGTAACTCGTGAATGTCCTCCAACAACATTACTATGACAAAACTCTAAAATTTTCCTTCTGAGGTCATTGTTACGCCCCACTACCAACCTTCCGTTCCAAGTTAACAATCCATCCTTCCATAAGTATTGGGGTTTCTTAGCAGGTTCATTAGTGAGAGTATGGACGAGCTCCTGTATCTTGGGATCACCAATCCAACTTTGTTGGATGGTATGAGTGAAAGACTGTGGCGTCAACGTGGCCTTGCAGAGGAGCCAAAAAGGATTTAGACAATGGGTAAGAAAAGAAACTGGAGGTCAAGGGAAAATCCTAAATGGAAAGCAAAAAAACAATTGAGTGGGAGTTATCAGAAATGGGGTTAGAGTGCATACTAGGAAGCTGGACCCTTGATAAAGCATCAACCACTACATTGTCTTGACCTTTTTTATAAGTGATGGAGTAATCATACCCCATTAACTTTTTGATCCATTAATGTTGACTCGGAGTAGAAATTTTCTGCTCAAGCAGATATTTCAAACTTTGATAGTCAGTTCTAATGATAAAGTGGCGTCCTATTAGATAGGGTCGTCATTTTTGGATAGTAGTAACCACAGCTAACATTTCTTTTTCATAAACAGACAGCCCTAGGTTCTTTCCTAACAAACCTTTACTCATGAATGCAATGGGTTTACCCTATTGCATTAGGACAGCACCTATACGCACATTAGATGCATTAGTTTCCACAACAAATTCTTTAGAAAAGTGAGGGAGTGCTATGACCGGAGCACTGGTCTTAGCCAACTGAGCTTGTGTTAACAATTGAAAGCTATTTTTCTTCAACAAGTTAGTAAGAGGTCTAGCCATTACTCCATATCCCCTGATGAACCTTCTATAATACCCTATAAGCCCCAAACTATTTTGGGTGTGGGCCAAATCTCTAATGGCTTGGATCTTGAGAGGGTAAGAAGAAACCCGTTTCTGGTCAATAACGTGTCCTAAATACTCAATTTTTGGAACACCAAACTAACATTTGCTTTTTTTTTACAAAATGTGTGTGTTGCAGGAGTGTTTCGAAGACTTGTCTAAGGTGAACTAAGCGAGAGCTCCAATCCTTACTATATACTAGGATATTGACCAAAAAAAAAAAACCAACACAAATTCCTCAAAAAAAGGTTGAAAAATGACATTCATGAGCCCTTGGAAGGTGGAAGGAGCATTAGTAAGGCCAAATGGCATTACTAAAAATTCGTAGTATCCGTGGTGGGTTTTAAAAGTGGTTTTATAGATATCATCCTCATGCATCCTGATTTGATGATATCCAGATTAAAGATCCAATTTAGAAAACACCTTTGACTCTCCTAGTTCAACAAGGAGCTCTTCAATGACTAGAATAGGGAATTTATCTTTAATTTTGTGTTTTTTTAATTCCCTATAGTCCACACATATCCTCCAAGTACCATCCTTCTTCTTTACCAATAGAATTGGAGAAGCAAAAGGACTTGTACTTGATCGGATCAACTCGGTGTCCAATAACTCTTGAACTATTTTTTCAATTTCTATTTTTTGCAAGTGGGCATATATATATATATACATATATATATATGGCCTAACGCTAACTACCTTGGTTCCCTACCCCAAATTGATCCTATAGTCAAACTTCCTATGGGGTGGAAAGGTTGTGCGTTCAACAAACAAACCTTGGAATTCCTCCATTAGCTCAATTAACTCAACATGCGAGGTATCCTAACTAACAGCTTGTGACAATAGATAACTTTTTTTTTTATTTTTCCTTTTCAACTCAGTTTCTTGCAATATGCCAACAGAGTGAAAGAAAGGGATGCAAGATTTTTAGGAATTTTGTTCATTTTCTTTCCATTTATCACGGCTACTATTTGGGGGTGCATGCCCCTAAGAACGACCTTCTTTCCACTGACAGAAAATTCCATCCTAAGTTTGTCGAAATTCCATTTAATGTCACCCAAGGTGGCTAGCCATTGAACTCCTAACACCATATTGCACCCCCTAAGTGGTAAGGTCATCATGTCAGTTGTCAAGGCCTGACCCTACATTCTCCATTCAAAGTTTTTGCAAACATGAGTTCTTACCAGATTATTGCCATCGGCAATAGTGACTAGAAGAGGTTTGACACTTTCCATTCTACATCCTAATTTTTTGGCTATTTCAAGATCTAAGAAATTTTGTGTGCTTCTTGTGTCAATTAAGATGTGAATAACCTTGCCATTAGCACAACCATTTAATCTCATAGTCCTATAGTCATAGATACTAGCTAATGCATGTGCTAACAAGTGAGGAGATGGTTCCTCAATTTCTTCTAGCACACATTCGTCCTCTATATTTTCTTCTTGGACTATCTAGTCTATCTCATTACCTACTTTCTCCAACTCTAGAATGAACAATTGCCTCCTCCTAGGACACACATGGCCCCTTTCATACTTTTGATCACACCAAAAGCACAGACCCTTAGCATGTTTCTCATCTATTTCTTATGGTGTCAAATGCCTAGAAGGTACAATAGGTGTTGAACTGCCCATAACTATCATAGTTTTGTTACCTTTAGTAGTATTAATGTAATTAATGATGTTACCCGGAGTACCAGCTACCTGTCTAGGGGTAGAAAGAATAGGGGATGGTTTTGGTGAGTTTTGAAAAGGTTTTGGGTTAACACAGGAATTGATTTTTGACACGTGAGAATTAAAGCTTGTTCCAATAATTTGGCTAGGCTCAAGGCTTCTTGTAGATTTTTAGGTTTGAATATTCGAATGAGTACAGAGATTTCACTTTTGAGACCTGCTAAGAAACAACTAATTGCATATGTCTCATTCAACTCCAAGCAATTAACTAATTCATCAAATCTATCCAAATAGTCTTTGATTGTACTTGTTTGCCTGAGATTCATAATTTCCGCCATCAAATCTTCATAAATCAACGTTCCATACCTATCGTTCAAAGCACGGACATACTCCCAACCCAGTACATCTCTTGGCAATTGTGATTTCAGATAAATTTGGTGCCACTGAAGTGCTTTCCCCTCCAAATGAAGTGAAGCAAGCCTGACTTTGGCCTCTGATGGAGTTCTATCGACATTAAAAAAATTTCGCATTTGTAGACCCAACCGTGCAAATCCTCACCCCCAAACCTTAGGAATTCCATACTAGAACACCTCATAGGAATATGATATGCACCAATTCCATTATTTCCACTAGCAAATCCACATCTCATGGAATGTGATTCTCCCCCTGGTAGCTGTGACTTAATAGCCCCCTGAGATTGGATCGCACTCAATGTCACCACCATTGCTGTCGTCATTACCTGCAAGTCCTCAAAATTTTTCTCATTACTCGCATTGTTGGTACGAAATTGTTCTATCAATATATCAACATCACGGTAGAGCTTCGCTGTGTTTGTATTCCATTTGCAATTGTGATTGGGTCAAAGCCGCCGACGCAGGACCGACGGCTCTAATAACGCTTGTTAAGTACTAAATTGAATGAGAAAAGGAACCACAACCAGCCTGGAAGCTAAGGGATTGGAATTAGCCTCAAGAACTCTAGTCTCACACAGAATCTCAACTCAGTTGAAAGAGAACAAAGAACAACCCACGCAATTCCTTAATCATCGTCCTCTGTACAAATTCATTTATAGTGTATTTTATTGGCTAAGCCCGCCCTAACTAACTAACTTCTAATTATATCTAATATAATTAAAAACATTTAACTAGTAATAAAAACATAAAGAGAAAAAGGAGAAGACAGGCACTTTTGTTATGAAAAACATGCCAACCTAATCGCAATTTTAACAATCATGATAACAACGCTTCTTTAAGTGGAATGCGCTTTTATTAAAAATGTAATCAATTAAGAAACAAGTTCCAGTCTTCATTATGCGATTCTTCCATGCTTTTAATTAAATCCTTGGTGCTTCCTCTAGTCAGCTTCTGGATCACAACTCTTTAAATCAATTTGGTAAGTAACAGATAAGTGTTGGAGTACAAAATATTAATGATGAATGTTGAATTTAATGTTTTGTTTATGAAAATGTAGATATTTTCATATTAATAATAAAAAAAATATAGTGTTCATTAATTATGATGTTAATCATATCTAGATTATATTATGAAAAAAAAATCTAGAAAATCCCTTTTATAATTAAGACTGCAAAAAATCAGGCATAAATCAACATTGGCATGCCCATTAATTGAAGTGTAATCTCAAAATCAAGAGGGTAGAGTTTTTGTATGAGGACAAGTAACCATCAGTGACACATGGGAGGATGGAGAAGAAGTTTTCTCAGAGTTATCAATAGGTGGGATAGTGGATGAAGAGGTTGCTTCAATGATCGGAGATAGAGCTTCATCAAGTTTATGATCTATGATTCGTGAGGAAATAAGTGTTTGCTTATGTTGTTCATAAGCAAAAGACTTAAAGGCTTGCATCATAAATAGAAAAATAATTTCATGAAAAGTAACATCAATTGACACAACAATAATCTGATTGCGAAGATTTTATAATTTGTATTCATTTAGACCATACGAATGCATTAAGAACACTGTAACGACCTAGAAAAAAATACCCTTCATATTTTATTAAAATTAAATAATAACTTTCACATAAAATTTGTTCAAAATAGAAGAGTTACAATTTTCAAAAAGAATACGAAAGTAACTATATTATGTAAAAGGGTTCCAAATGCTTCTGCTGCGCCACTCTGATCTGCTATCTCACTTCTTTCTAAAAATGGTCACATTAAGAAGTATCAACACGACGGTTGAGTAGAAATTTCACTACATCACACAAGGTGCTCATGTGTATAATATGTGCACATAGTCATAATATCTTACATAATATTTCACATAATATTACCTTTTGAGTCACTTATTAGTGACTCCCTTATGTCTCCCACAGTACAATATTCCAACCATTCACATCATTAATCCCAATATTTCATCCGTCCACATCAATTCTATTCGTTCACATCGGTGGTCATATCTCGACACTATGCCAATTCTCTACAACAAATACATGGAATACTCCGTCCATGCAAAATGGAATTAGGACATGGATGGCGAGAACTGTTTTAAGACTGGCAAGCCCATTGCCACCCGGCCGAACTCAGCCCCATCCCCACCGATAACACATTTGGGCCCGGCATGCACAAATCAAGATTTTCACATAAACATATTCTCACATAATTTCATAATTTCATGCTTCAGGAGAGCATATATTGGACATAATAAGGCATGAGCATAAGCTAGAGCATATAAATACAATTAAGGAGTGCTTTAAACATGGATGCATGTAACTTGTAGTAAAACATGATTCCTACGCTTATTCTAGCACAATAGCACTTAAGTATGTAAAAGCATAGAATAACTAAACTTATGGAATTAAGCAAAATTCCTACCTTTTTCCAAAAGTGATTTATAAAAGTAGGGAGAATATATAAAAGGCTACTGATGTGTGTGTATATATATATATACATATATTTATAAGTGGAGGGATAGGTATATATATGTATATATGTAGGTTTTCAAAGACGTAAGAAGAAAGTGGGGTTTTGAAAGGATTTTGTAAATGTAAGAAGGTATATATATATATATATATATATAGAAAGGTTAATATGTCTATATATATGGTTAGAAAGAGGGGTAATTGTATATATATATATATATATGTATATAGGAAGGTATACTAATGATATTGTGTGATATATATATATTGAAAGTGCAAGATTTTGGGGGTGTGTGGGTTATAGGCGGGATTTGTGTTGTGTGTGTGAAAAAAATGAAAACATGCCTCCCCTATTTATAATGTTGAGCATGTGAAATAGATTTATTTAATATTAAGGTCAATTTGTATTTAATGCAATTTTTACACCTTGGTTGGGTAATTAATGAAATAATCCAACTCATGGACTTAAGTGTGCTCTACATTGTATGAATCATCCCCTAAGTAAATATGAGCTATGCAAGTGCACATTTTCTAGAACTATTGTTAAAAGAATTAACAAGAACCATGCAAGTGTACAAGTTGAAGAATCGTCTTAGAAAAATATCTTGTAAGATATTTTAATAAAATAGTAACACAAAATCAAATAAAATCTGATTTTTATTGTCAGAATCTTATAAAATCTGAAATTATATCTTTATTTAATTAAAAATTTGAATTTTTATTTATTCATTTTTGTAAAAACCAAAACTTAGGGTTTTAAGGCATAAAATCTGAAAATTGATAATTAATTTAGAAAAATTCCAAAATTATGAAATTTAATCTTTATAAATCTGAAATTATATGTATATTTCCCAGAAATTATAAATTTAACATATAACGTTTCAAAAATTGCAATTTAGGACATGGAACTTTGAAAATTGTGTTAGAATGTCAAATTCCTCTAAAATTTGGAAAATCATATAATTTATTCAAAATTGTATCTTCTCCATGCACAAAAGTCTAGAATATTTATTTATATTGTTTTTGAAAACTCATAAATATTTAATAGATGAATTTTCCAAGAATGGTAATCAAATTCGAAAATTACTACGTTACCGTTCAAATTGTAAATTAACCTCAAAATCATTCTAAAATTTGAAAATAACAAACAATAATGAACTTTTCAAGAAGCATAATGTTTTATATCAATTATTTAAATAATAAGGATTATCGGGTCGTTACAAATACACATGGCAAAGCCTATTCATAAAACTTATTAGCGGATCGAGGAAGTACGGAGCCATGTTACAAGTGGATAAAACTGCATAAATGATACTAATTGGATTTGGTTGAAAACTAAACTTCATAGAGACTCCTACTAAACAACAAAGAGGTAAGTGTGTGATTGATAAGGTAGGTAGTGGTAAGAACACACTCACACGAAAGACAGACAAGTAAGTTAGATTGAAATTGTAAAACCCTTGCAACATCAAGGATGTGCCAACGTTTGAGCTTTGCCACCCCATTTTGTTGAGAGGCAAAGACACATGAAAGTTGGCAAATAATTCCTAAACAAAACTCCATCAAAGAAATATTGTGAATTCAGTACCATTATCACTTCGAATGATCTTAACTATGTGACCAAATTTTCTATAAATCATGGTAAGAGAAGAAATCAAGATAGAAAACACTTTTAAATTTGTGTTGCAAAAGATAAACCCAAGTTGCTCTAGTGAAATCATCAACAATACTTCAGAAAAATTGGGCTTTATATAAAAAAGCAACATGATACTATCCCCAAACATCACAATGAATTAAATCAAATGGTCCTTTAGATTTTATTAAATTGGAAGAAAAAAGTTTTCAAGTTTGTTTAGCTCAATGGCAGGCATCACAAACATGTTGAAAAGAATTATCATCTAAGGCCTTAAATCACCAATGAAAGATAGACGCTAAAAAGATAACAGTCCTAAATGTTGATGTCATAAACAGGGATTAATTTGGGTGAATGAGGCCGAAACAACATGAGTGGTGGGATTAAGGAAGCAAAAAAGCCCATTTTTAAGTTGACCCATGCTAATTAACATCCTCATGGTTAGGTCCTATAAGACACAAAAAGTAGGAAAAGGTAAGTTATGCAATTTCAAAGAAGTTGTCAATTTGCTAATAGAATTGAAATTGCAATTAAACTCACATGTATATGAAGAACTTGATTTAAGTGAATAGAAGAATCAAGTACTACATCCCCATGTGAGGTAGAAGAAACAAGGGTACTATCAGGTATACGAACAAGTGAATTCAAAAGAATTTCATTGGTTGAAGCATCTTTTTGTTGTGTTATATGATCGGAAGTCTATGAATCAAGACACCTAGTCTATAGATTTATTGGATAGAGAAATTGTCATACCAACAAAGTTAGCCGTCAGATCATATTGCTCTTTGGACATGATTGAGTAGTGACACGACTTGATCATGCTGCCTTAGGGACAAACCTGAAATGGATGACGTTATTTATTGTCTATCGAGTTCTTTATTTATCTTATTGGCCATCTTATTTTCGACATTCTTCTATTTAATTTTATCCCACCAATTTTTTATACCTATGTATTTCAAAACATGTCTATTTTGTGTGCCAATATTTCTAGCAATTATCACAGAAAATATTGTTTTTGTCACGCGGACTTGTGACAATACGAGAACTAGAAGGTTTATCATTATTTTTAAAAGAAAAAAAGTAGCACCTTAACTAGCAACACTGCCTTTTGCCATGGTAGTCTATTTTTGGCATTCTTCTTGAGTGACAATCGCATATGCCTTTGCTAATGTTGGCAAAGGTCCAATGTTGAGGATTCGCAACCGAAAAACATTGTATCGATCATGCAAACCCATTAGGGATTGATGAATCCTTTATTTCTCCATTTTAGTAGCACCACATTGGCATTCGGGGATTTGGGGAAACGATCGATATCCATCGCAAAGACCCTTGAATTTGGTATGGTGAACAACAACGGATTGTTCTTTTTGTTGCATGTTGACCATATCCATTTTCAATTGATACATGTGTGGAGCATTACCTTGTAAGAACCTCTCCTTTAGATCCCCCCACACTTCCTTTGCTAAATCAAACAAAGCAATGATATCATGCAGTGGTGGATGAAGGGAATTAAGATTCAAGAAATTACCATGGAATTATTCTTGACCCAAATAACGAAATAAGGAGATTTCAATTCCAACTATTCAAGAGTTCCATCAACAAAAAGCTAAAATTGTTCTTGGCTAATAACACATTCGTTATTGCTTAACGCCATGTTGAATAATCGTCTTTTTTAAGTAAATAAGAAACAAGTGCTAAACAAAGATTATAAATAGAGTGTCAAGTGTATGATAAAGAAAGATCATCATTTTGATCTTTCTTATCTTTCTCCATTATGTATGGAATATTTTTTTTAATTTCCTATTCTAGCATCATGAAAATGACTCCTGAAAGCATGCTTTTATTAAAGTGAGCAATCAACTCTTTATATAGAGTACAAAACATAGAAAAATGAAAAGATATACACAAGAAAAGATCTGAACATAAAATAGATATACGCAAAACAGATATATATTAATAACAATATAGCGGTGAAGAATGAAGGAAATTATCTAAACTGGAAGATAATCTCATTATATAGTGATGCTTACGAATCAAAGTTCATGAAAAATAACAAATTAAGGTGATTAGTTTAAATGAACTGAAATACATAGACAAATTCACCATTCAGACAACTCTTTTCTTTTATGATCATTATATGACAATAAAAGTTGCACATGGTATGCAGTTTTTGTTGTTCAAGAGAGAGAAATAGCATTTCTACTTGGAGTGCATGCTAATCAAAAGGATGATTGATTTTCTTCAAAAGAGAAAAAAGAAAAGAAAAGAAAAGCAAAAGTCCTTACATAAAGAGATAGAGCAATCATATTTACCGTTTTAGCTTAATTATATATATATATATATATATATCCATACAGCTAGTTAATTAACATATAAGCACAAACATGAATTGATTGATTTTAAAAAGTTAGGCAAAGATGAACATGGTTGAGTAGTTGATTATTTTTCACTACTATTAATAGTATTATCAAAACCTTTCTTGATTTCTATTAATCGGCATTATATTAAACAAAATCCAAACCACGTATTCCTTTATGAAGTCCTTATTCATAATTATTAATGCACCCTCTCAAACATTTCAAATATCATTAATCGATACTAAATGAACCTGCTATTGACACTTGTCATGGAAGTAGACTGACTATTCAGCTTTACATATAGATATGTAAATATTTATATAGTAGTGTATATATTTTACTTTTATTTTTGTGAATATTTGGGTCAATTTTCATCAAAGTTCCGCCAAAATATTTTATATTTTTAAAAATATAAAATCAGTTTTAATGGAATTTTGGCGAAGCGCCTTTGGCCAGAATTTCCCGCCGAAAGTCCACTAGAAAAATGTTTGCGATGAAGGTTTCTCCGATAGAAAATTTTTCTCCAAGAAATTCAAGAATCCAACAGATTTGCTCTAGAAAATGGATTTTTTTTGTTGTAGTGCAACAAGAAGATCTCAAGGGTAGAATAGGTGAAGTGGACGCACAAATGTCATCTGAGTAACCTAGGAAACCCCATTGTGGGGTGAGGGCAAAGATCAAAATAACCATCTGCTTGGTTGAAAGACTACATATGTCACCTAACTCTCTCTCTTGTCCCATCTAAGCGCAACCAATTCAAAAAGGCACCCTAGGTAATATTATGTAACTTATTTTTAATTATGTTAATTGTGCCTATTTTTCCTCCATCCACCATTAGATGTTAGAATCTAATGGCCATGAACCTAAACCATATCAAGAAGTGTTTAATAACCCACATTAGCGGGTGGCAATGGCAAAGGAGTTGGTAGCACTACGGGCAAACAGTACATAGACCATTGAGAACTTGCCAGTAGAGAAGCATCTAACATGTTCAAAATAAATCTACAAAATTATATATCGAGCAGATGGAACAATGGAACGTTTCAAATATTTTCTCAAAAAATTAATTATGAAATGCATATTGATATATATCGAATTTAAAGAATGATAATGTATAACCATCTAAATTTTATTATGTCTTTGAATCTAAGTACTCGAGGATAATCTATACAAGCCACAATATCATAGCTTTATTATAAATACTCTCAAAACAATTATTATCATTCAGTATGCAGTTATTCTATTAGGTTGCTGTAGACAAATAAAATTTACGGCCAAATTAAATGCCGACATGCGGCAAATAATATATTAAATATCAATATTCTATTTTCTATTTTTATATTGGGAATTTAATTGAATTTAATTCCTACATAAAATAGTTAATTAAATGATATTTTAATATATATATTTTCTTAGCCAATCAAATGGTGCCAAGTGTAAAATTAGACTATTTTGACAAATAAAATAATATCTTGCAAACATATATGCTAGGTATTATTATTTTGGCAAGTAAAATAATATCTTGCACACATATATGCTAGGTAATATTATATTTTGGCAATTCAAATTATATCTCCTCATTAAGGAAATAAATTGCTACCAAATTTGAGCTGGCCAATCAAATTGCGCCATCTCGTCAGGTAAACATGGTAAAAGACTCCCCACAACACCTATAAATAGGGGTCTTCTCTACAAGCCAAAGACACAGACAGACACACATTGAAGCATAAGAAGTCTTCAAAGCAAGAGAAACGAAGGAAATCCCGTGATTCTGTCAAGAAGATTCAAAGTGATCGAGTTCAAGTTCCCGGCGTTCTTCACGAAGATCATCAAATTCAGGCATTTGATCCGCAATCAAGGTGCGAAACTAGCGAATCAACGTTTTCCAAAGTCAAATGCGCAACGATCAAGGCAAAGTTCCCGGTGTTCTTCACCAAGATCAACCAAATCAAGGCATTCGATCTGCAGACAAGGTGTTAAGCCAGCAAATCGGCGTTCTTTCCAAACTTACATCAAGTCAAGTCAACAGTTTTCACGGCAATCTTTCCGGCGTTCATCGAAAATCTCGTCTTTTGATTCATAATCAAGCTACAAAGCCTACAAATCATGTTATTGAAGACCAAATCAAGCTACAAGAAGATCAAACCACTAAATCCGCTCCAGAAGTGTTTGAATTTTCAAATTTCAAATTCGTGAAGGAAGAATCAGATGATCAAGCTTAGAGATTGTACCCACTTTACTTTAAATAATTTCAATAAATTCAATTTGTACGATTTTTCTTGTCTTTTAATTCAATAGACTCGAAATTTGCATTACAAATTTCTGGCATGCCCAGTGGGACCCTCTGCCTCTCATCTCTTCCTTTTATCAAAATCTTTCTTCAAGTATCAAATGGCCGCCTACAAATCCACGGAGTCCCAGGTCGCCATTTCAGAAGTTTCAAGTTTTGCAGTTACTACGAGAAGCATGTCCAAGAAGTCTCAAGCATCTTTTGAGAAGACTAGCTCGCTCAATAGCATCAAGAAAAGCCTGCCACGACTCGTCAACACCAACGAAGATGATGGAATTGATTTCGCGCCATCCACTCCTCGCTCAACATCAAGTTCTTCCAGCATAGCCCCTGCTATGGTGACAAATGCAACAACATTGGAGGAACAACTTGCAAGTTTGACGAAGGCTATTGAAGGGCTCGCCAGGCATGTTGAAGAGCAAGACTCTCAAATCACGAAGCTGATGAACAAGGTCGACTGTGCTGAAGTTAGTCATGTCATGGGGAGGCAGCCTAAACCTTAAGATGAAGCTGAGATGTCTATGAAGCAACAAGAAAGGGGAAAATCTATAGTACCAGAATTGCAAGTCTCATCATAGGGGTTCATTCCTATTGACCAGTTGAATGAGTACATCATGGGGACGAATAAAGGTAAGTTCGATGAAAACTCCAAGTCAACTATGTCATATACAAAGCCATACACCTATAGAATCGACAATTTAAAGATGCCAGCCGGTTGTCAACCTCCTAAGTTCCAGCAATTTGACGGCAAAGGCAACCCAAAGCAACACGTAGCCCACTTAGTCGAGACATGCAACAATGTCGGAACCTACGAAGACCACTTGGTCAAGCAGTTCGTTCGATCACTGAAGGGAAATGCGTTCGATTGGTACACTGACTTAGAGCCAAACTCAATCGATAGCTAGGGGTAACTTGAGCACGAATTCCTCAACCGCTTCTACAGCACTCGACGAATAGTCAGCATGATTGAGCTCACCAACTCTCACCAATGGAAAGATAAACCTGTCATTGACTACATCAACTGGTGGAGGAATTTGAGCCTCAATTGCAGAGATAGACTATCTGAAACGTCAGCCATTGAGATATGTATCCAAGGAACGCACTGGGGACTCCGATATATTCTTCAAAGAATTCAGCCTAGGACATTTGAAGAGCTCGCAACCAAAGCGCATAATATGGAGTTGATCATGAGCGCCAACAGATTTGATGGACCACCTGTCCAAGAACCTCAAAAGCCTAAAGAAAAGCAAGACATAAAGAAAGGAAGCAAGCCCTTTTCCAAAACTCAAACCAAAGAGTCAATGGCAGTAAGTGCGAAACCCTTCAAATTGCAAGGGAAGACAAATCAAAAGGGTGAAGAAAAGAAAGACATCGCCCCCGAGAAAGGATGGAGGAGATCAAGCCTAAAAGAAAGGCAGACCAAACAATATTTGTTCCTTGACTCTGATGTCTATGGCATATTCAATGACCTGCTCAAAGCAAACCTCATCGAATTACCCAAAATGAAGAGACCCGATGAAGCTGGAAGGACAAATAACCCAAAATATTGCAAATATCACCGCTTAATAGGTCATCCAATCCATGACTGCTTCGTGTTCAAAGACAAGGTGATGCAATTAGCCCAACAAGGGAAAATTTCACTTGAAGAAGATAGAGCAGCCACAAACATGGTTGCAATCCAAGCTTGTGATAAATGCACATGAGGAGGATTATGAAGTGTGCCACATGACAAGTGAAGAAGAGTACACTGATGCTGTAGTTGATGATTGTATGGCGGCGATGTCCTTCACGGATGAAGATTTGCTCCTTGGCTCTAAGCCTCATAACAGGCCATTGTTTATGACCGGCTATGTTCGCGAGGAAAAAGTAAACAGGATACTGATCGACGGCTGGCTCCGCCGTCAATCTCTTGCCCTTGCGCATGATGAACGAGTTAGGGATCTCTACAGATGAACTTTCAAGCAGTCATCTGATGATCCAAGATTTCAACCAAGAGGGACAGAGAGCCCTCGGCATCATAAGGCTAAAATTACTAATGGACGACATGCTATCAACTGCATTGTTCCATGTGATCGACGCCAAATCGTCATACAACATGTTGCTTGGTCTGCCTTGGCTACATGAAAATAGAGTAGTTCCTTCCACCTGGCATCAGTGCTTCAAATATTGTCGAGAAGATGTAGTGAATAAGGTGCTTGGCAATGGCAAACCTTTCACTTAAGTCGAAGCACATCTCGTTGATGCCAAGTATTACCTTAGAGATGCCAAAAGTGCAAAGATAAAGGAAGACTTGACATGTGAAGAGTCCAAGCCATAGGACGATCACAGTAAAAAGAACAAAAGTGTTGCCCTAATCCCAGCAGACCATGATCAAGAAGGCGAGTCATCCGGCACCAACTTAGAATCGTTTAAAGAGTTGATATTGCCTCTTACAAAGCTCGATATAAAGAAGCCATTTGCTCAGCTGCTCAAAGGATTTGTTTGTCCGATACAGGAAGCTGAGGTGGAGTATGGGAGTCCAATGGAACTTGAAAATGCAAAAGGCTTTGACCCAAAAGTGTACAAACTTTTAGTTAAAGCTGGATATAATCATGAAGAGAGCGACAAATTAGGAAGACTCCCACCAACACCAACCAAAGCACGTGGACAGGGTCTCAAGACAGCACAAAAGATACTAAAAGAAGGTGGGAATGCCATCGTAAATTCACGACAAGGACTTAGATTCACCCCACAAGCTCCTATTCGCATTGCCATCAAGAGAGTAGGTAAAAACAATATGACAGTAGGGGAACTTTCGTCAAATGATGCAAACAAAGGAGAATTGCCAAGAATCTCAGTCTTCAAAAGACTCGGGCCTCCTAAAAGGATTGCATGCAAAAAAATAAGGAGTCCAAAGTACAATAAGAAGGTCGAGACTCAAGCTAGCCAAAGATTACGAAGTCTTATTCCTTCCTTTATAAAGCGACAAACTACTTTGGCCATCTCGTGCGGTGTGGTCTTAAAAGCTAAATGACAGACCGTTGTCTTCACAAGCGCCCAAAGTAACGAGGAAGATGATAAAGAAAGTGTAGCTTCTTCTTACCGCGTTTGTGATTTTACACGCCAACCACCTCATCCGAGGACTAAAGACCATATGTTCAAGCATATTATCAAACTTATCAGAAGCGGCCATATCAAGGTAGGTGATGCCATAAGGATGTTGCGAGTAACCCAGGTTAGACGAATGAACGACCAAATCAGGGAATGCATAATCTTTGAAGAGAGTGAAGAAGATACTGTGACAAAATACCATATTACCTCGACCGAAGAAATCCCAAAAGAGGACGCCAAATTTGCTCCCCCTGAGCTTGAAGAAAGCATTAAAGCAATAGTTGATGAATTGAAAGAAATCAACTTGGGAGATGCTGACAGCCCACGACCAATCTACATTAGTGCACTACTAACTACTGATGAGAAAGGGGCTTACATCGAGCTTTTAATCGAATTCAAAGATGTGTTCAGCATGGTCGTACAAAGAGATGCCTAGATTAGATTCGAAGGTAGCAGTTCACCACTTTCCATTAAGAAGGGAGCTTGTCCGGTGAAGCAAGCCCAACAGCGATTTCGACCGGATCTAATCCCTTTGATTAAGGCTGAAGTGAACAAACTCATTGAAGTCGGGTTCATTCGAGAAGTCAAGTACCCCACGTACATATCAAGCATTGTACCGTTGAGAAAGAAATATGGTCAAATCCAAGTATGCATCGATTTCAGAGATCTAAATGAAGCGTGTCCGAAAGACGACTTCCAACTGCCCATAGCTGAGCATATGATCGACACCACCATAGTTCATGAAGCGTTATCATTCATGGATGGATCATCAGGGTATAATCAAATACGCATGGTGCCGGAAGATGAAGAACTGACGATATTTCGCACCCCTAAAGGAATATATTGCTACAAAGTGATGCCTTTCGGCCTGAAAAATGTTGGTGCCACTTATCAAAGAGTGATGTAGAAGATTTTTGATGATATCCTTCACAAAAACATCGAATGCTATATGGACGACTTAGTGGTAAAATCCAGGAAGCGAAAGGATCACCTTCATGATCTCAGGATGGTCTTCGAACGTTTAAAGAGGTATCAACTAAGAATGAATCCACTAAAGTGCGCATTCGGAGTTTCATTGGGTAAGTTCCTTGGATTCATCATTCGCCATCGAGGCATAGAGATTGAGCAGGCGAAAATCGATGTGATCTTGAAAATGCCTGAACCTCAGGATATTCATGAGCTGAAAAGTCTGTAAGGAAAACTGGCTTATCTCCGACAATTTATCTCGAACTTAGCTGGTCGATGTCAACCATTCAACCGCTTGATAAAGAAAAGGTACTCCCTTTGAGTGGGATGATACATGTTGTAATGCCTTCAACGGCATAAGGTCGTATCTAATGAAACCTCCTGTGTTAGTTGTACCAGTGCCGGGACGACCTTTAATTCTCTACATTGCTGCTCAAGAATGTTCTGTTGGAGCCCTGCTTGCTCAAGAAAATGAGAGTGGAAAAGAAAATGCCCTGTATTACCTGAGCAGAATGATAATGCCAAATGAGTTGAAATATTCGCCAATCGAAAAGATCTACTTAGCCCTTATCTTTGCAATCCAAAAATTGATGCACTACTTCCAAGCTCATACTGTTCGCCTTGTCTCGAGAGCAAATTCACTAAAGTACGTCATGTCGAGACCGGTCCTTTTTGATAGGCTTGCCAATTGGTACCTCCAGCTGCAACAGTTTGACATTGTGTATATACCTCAGAAGGCGGTGAAAGGTCAAGTTCTAACTGATTTTCTGGCTGACCATCGTATCCCTGCTGAATGGGAATTGTCTGACGATCTCCCCAATGAAGATGCCCTTATGATTGAAGTCACTCCTCCATGAAAATGTACTTTAACGGAGTTTCTCATAGAAAGGGGGCAGGCGCTGGAGTCATATTTATTACTTCCAATGGTTAAGTACTCCCGTATTCTTTTACTCTGACCCAAAATTGCTCTAACAACGTCGCCGAATATCAAGCTCTTATCCTCTGTTTGGAGATAGCGGTAGACATAAAGCAGCTTTACCACAAAGTATATGGAGGTTCTAAGTTGGTAGTCAACCAGCTGAAAGGGTCCTATGAAGTGAAAAAGCCAGAGCTAGTCCCATACTTTGATTATGCCAGAAGACTTGTTGGTTGGCTTGGCGATGTGACAATCGACCATGTACCAAGAAACGAGAATAAAGAAGCTAATGCTCTGGCAAAACTCGCTTCCACTCTCACAATGAATAAGGAGGAAGCTCAAGTGCCGATATGCATGAATTGGGTGACGCCATTGATATTTTATGATGAAGATAGTGAAAAAGTAGAGAATCACGTCGTGGAAATATTTGAGGGCGAAAAGGAAGATTGGCGCCAACCATTCATAGATTACTTGAAGTACGAAAAGTTGCCAGATGATCAACGCAGAAAGGTTGACATCAGACGGCTTGTGGTTCGTTTCATTTATTACAGAGATACACTATATCGGCGCTCGATTGATGGAGTCTTCCTGAGATGTTTGAGTGAATAAAAATCCATTCATGCTATGGAAGAAGCTCATTCCGGAGTCTGCGGTGCTCATCAGTCAAGCCCAAAATTGCATTTTCGAATCAAAAGGATGGGCTACTATTGGCCGTCAATGGTAAAAGACTGCATGGACTCACGCAAAAATATCAAGCTTACCAATTCCATGCGAACTTTATCCACCAACCGCCTGAGCCGTTGCACCCTACAGTGGCTTCACGGCCTTTTGATGCTTGGGATTGGATGTTGTAGGTCCCACAATCAAGTCTTCGGCAGGACACTTGTATATCTTGGTAGCCACGAATTACTTTTCCAGGTGGGCTGAGGCAGTGCCCCTCAAAGAAGTAAAGAAAGAAAATGTTGCTGACTTTATCCACATCAACATCATATACCGTTATGGGGTTTCACGATACATAATCACTAATAATGGGAAACCTTTCAGCAACATTCTGATAGACAAGCTTTGTGAGAAGTTCAACTTTAGGCAAAGGAAGTCTTCCATATACAATGTTGCCGCCAATGGTCTCGCCGAAGCATTCAACAAGACTTTGTGTAATCTATTGAAGAAAGTGGTTGCAAAGTCAAAGCGAGATTGGCATGAAAGGGTTGGAAAAGCTTTATGGGCATACTGAACAACTTACAGAACGCCGACACAAGCAGTTGTCCCCCTCGAGCAGCAGATTCCATTGCTGAGAATAGTTGTGCAGGAAGGGTTAACTAAAGAAGATAATGCACGCCTACGTCTGAAAAAGTTGGAAGCCCTTGATGAGAAGAGGCTGGAAGCACAACAAAGACTCGAGTGTTATCAAACTCGTATTTCCAGAGCATTTAATAAGAAAGCGAAGCCACCCTCTTTTCAAGTGGGTGACTTAGTGCTTGCTATGAGAAGGCCATCATCACAACTCATCGGACCGGAAACAAGTTCACCTCTAAGTGGGATGGCCCTTATGTTGTTAAAGAAGCCTACACAAATGGCACATACAAGTTGGTCGCCGAAGATAGCTTGAGGATTGGCCCCATAAATGGGAAATTCTTGAAGCGCTACTATGCGTAAATTATGTTGCTCCTGAGGCACGAGCCTAAACTGCATCAAACTCCTGACTTGCACGAGCATAAACTGTGTACGGTACCCACCAATGGTAATGCACATGGTTAAATTGCTAACATACTCCACTAAAGGTATTTCATGTGGTTAAATTTAGAAATACCCCACCTCGTCCAGGGTGGTTAAGCTATGGATACTTCTGGCCCGCATGAGTATAAACTGTGTACGGTGCCCCAACAAAACAATTGTTGCCTTTGAACAATGTTATGACTTGATCCCTCCATTAGGTATGTAGGCAGCTTAGATAATTTCTAAGTTTAGTCAAGATTCTTTGAAGATATACTTTTCCAAGGGAGTCGCTAACTCAAAGTCAAAGCGTTTGAAATATCGTGTTTGCAATAGATTTTATTTTCATGAAAGTTAGCAATTTATTACATAAAGTTTGAAATTTGTAGTGAATTGTATTTTCATGTTAATATTGATTTATTGTGAGAGACATGATAAGTTTTAAGGTTCATTGTATTGAAAGATAACAAAAGTTGTATTCACAACCAAGAGATTGCAAAGTAGAAAGTACATGAAAAGATTTCTATTGTGTAATCAAAAACAAAGAAAAAAGAGAAAACATTGTTCATAGCAAAATAAAAACATAAGAATGCAAAATCCTAACCTAATCTCAAGCAAAAGGACTCAAATTCTTCAACTCTTCCCTAGCAGCCTCAAGTCGTGCCGTCAAAAGCTTCATTTCTTCAATTTCTTAGTCACTCAGTGAAGAAGCACTCTGGAGGGCGGTCATTTCTTTTTCAATCTTGCAAATTTCAGCTTGAGCACTTTTTAGGAGTTGTTGTTGTCGCTTCAATGATTGAAACAAACTCTTCTTCCACCCATTCAAGTTATTGATCTCCTGTTGAATTTGATCAAAATCCTCTTTGGTAGACTAAATTAGATTAGCCTCCTTGCTTTCTTTGGTCTTGGCATTTAAAAGACACTCTTTGGCTTCTTCTAACTGATGGGCAGTAAATTCCTTAGATGCTTTCTCAGAGGATGCAGACCTTACCTTATCAAAAGCAGCTGCCTTAGCAAATAAAAGCTTGAGTGATCCTTCTACATAGGAAATGTCAAAGTTGATGAAGCTTTTCATCGAACTGAGCACTATATCAACCTCATCTTCGATAGAGGAAAGTGAGTCGAGAGAAGTGCGTGATATCTTTTCTATGAGATCCTTTCACAATTTCTGAAGTAACTCTTTCTGATGATTATGGATGAACTTTTTACCTTGAAAAACTGAAGCTTCAAGGCATGGAAGTGTTGGTTTTGATACATTCAACTTGGGTGCTCCTTTGCGCCCCCTCTTAGCAAGTGGAGGTTCTGCAGTTGATGAGTTATATCCCATAGTTGACTCTTGGCTATCTTCAGATCCATCATCGTCATCAAGGTTGAGCATCTCTTTCTCCCCCTGAAACATGGCATGTTTTAAAGTTAGAGAATTCAAAAAGAGGAAATAAAAGAAAGTTGAAGGGAAAAAGCGTTAAGAGACAACCTCGCCAACAAATTCATCAATAGAGGGCTTGGGATCTCTCTTTGGCCTCTTCCAATGACGATCGGCACTGCGACTTTGACTTTCTTCTACAGGATGAATGGCAGCTTTTCTTTTGTGTCCTTCATCTTGTTGCTCACGTGGGGCTGAGGCTTTAGGCTAACTTAAGTAAGCTAGCTTTGCGACATTCTCCTCGATAAAAGTTCCATGAGCCTTGTCCCACCATTTTTTGTAGTTGTCCGAAGAAAATTTCTTCGTATTCACGGGAATGGAAGGGAAACATACTTGAGATGTTGACTTGCAGTAAGTGCACAAGCGCCAACGTTGAATGCCTTCGTCTAAAGAACCTTTACGAATATCTCGCTCAAGAACTCCAGGAACTTCTTAATAGTACCCAAATTAGCAGCTAAAACAGTGAGGACTATAAGGCTCGATGATAAAACGCCCACCTTGTCGTAGAGGTAGATAGCTAGAACGAATGGCAATGAAGTAATCTTGGTCAAGCTCGTCAACATGCTCATCATCAACGTACGGGAAGTTGCGATGCTTTATGATCATATTGCAAGTCCAAGAGACAAGCTCCCCTTTGTCGATCTTCTTGCGAGCCTCCTTCAGGTTATAGTGTCTTGCCCCACCTTCACCGAAGAATTGAGTCATCTTGGGGCCACGTATGCTTTGACGAACTTGAGAATGAGTCTTGAAGTAGTGCGATAACCAGCCAAAGACGAAATGGATAGGAAAAGAGTAGTAGAAGCGCGTCGGCCATGGTAAATTCGAGATCTTGTTCAAACCATTGTAAATGCTCGCTAGAGTCGGGATTGCAAGACCTACTTTGTGCCCACTTGCCATGATGCTAGCAATTTTGAAAGTGCTTGGACGTATGGAGCCACTTGCCATGAGCAAAGCCAACAGGCTAGATGCGCCGCCAAGTAAGTCTCTTCTTTTAAACTCCCCGTGATGCTAAGCTTGGAAAACAACTCTTCTTCAGCTCTAGACCAGCCCTTGTGAGTGCCAAAGTCGCCGAGTGGATTGTGAGTTGACTTCGAACGAGCTGACTTCTTCCTGCTTCGCGGTGGTGGTTGGCAGTACTTGGTGTCTCTCTTGGACCAGAAACTAATCCACTCGCCGAGTGTGACTTGAGAGAGTTGACTTCCTTTGGTGCTCCTTTGTAGTAGGTGGAAGGCGTGAAACAAGTACTTGCAGCAGTTGGGAAGAAATCTTCGTCCCGCCTCGTTAGCTCCGGTAAGCTCCATGGCATCGGGAACCACCTCATCGTAGAGAAGTCCCGTCAATGGAAGGCCGACTAAAGTACGTAGATCCCACAACGATATGGAGAGCTCTCCGAACGAAGTCAGAAGGGTGTTGGTAGCAGGACTCCACGCTTCGCAAAATGCCTTGATGATCTCTGGGTGGCAATCATACGTGAACAATGAAGCAAATACTGCATCGTAGATCTTGGCCTCCACCAACGTACACTCGTACTGACTGAGGATGTCTTCTGTCCATTCCCAATAGCCTTTGACATACTTGAACTCGCCTTCAAACTGGATGGAGTCTCCCCGCTTGGCCTTGCCTTCAAGGATGATCCGCCCCAGTGTTGGAAAGATGCTTAACTCGTCCAAGTGCTTGTGATGAGTTGCTTGCAAGCACCATGCCTTAGACGCCTTGTTCAAAGGAACCTCTTGAGACCATTCTTTTGTGTAGAGTGGATTCGTCAATCTTGGCCACTGCTTCGCGTATCGGTCGACAAGTGGGGCATGGACCGCTAAGATTATACCCTTCTCGATGGGTTGTCTCTCGTCATCAAGGATAATCAAGTGCTTCACTCCAGAAGAGAATGAATGATCTTTGAAGCACACCATAGTGTAACCTGTCAAAGTCCAAACAAGAACACAAGCATATGAGTTAGTTAACTTGAAGGGGATTTTTTAAAAAAAATTAAAAGAAAAAAAAAAGATTCGGGCACTCGATGATAATTACTGTCGATCTTCTGAAGATAACAACTTGAATAAATGTGTTGCATGAAAAGGATATATCAAAAAGTGTACCACTATCAACAATTTGACAAACAAGTGGTGCGATGAATTCATCGAGCACTTGGCGTGCTAATTTGGGTGACTTTGAAAGATACTGTTGTCGATGGTCCTTTCTGCCATAATTATCTAGCATTTCAAAGCATGGCCTATTGTTGGCCAAACTCGAACTCATGGCAAAGCAATGGCAAAACAGCGACATATGACACTGTCTTACCGGGAATTCACACGGCAGAATGCAAAAAACAACTCTCTAAATTTGGGGCTCTGTTCTTGAAACAAACTTGATGTGAAGACGGTAGGCACTAGTCTCCTTTTATAGAAGAAAACCAGAGCCTGACCAAGGAAATTCTTGATTGAAAGATGGAAACAAGTAAATCGGTGGAAAGAAGAAATTTCCATTGATAAATTCAAGATGGAAAGGAAAGAAGGAAAATACTTGCTACAAAAGAAATTGCCCATAATCTCCCTTCATTAGGCAGATTTCGAAAAAAAGAAACATGGGATTATAGTGCCAATTTGATCAATTTGTTGCTAGAGTTAACAAAAAAAAGGGGGGAGGAAAGATGGGATTCAAAAAAAATTGCCTTGTGTGCTGTGGACGAAAAAAAAGGAACAAAAGACATAGAGTCAGCAAAGGAGAAGGAAAAGAAAGGAGTTTCTATTGCTGTACGTAATTGCAATTGAATTGGCATGCAATTGCAATTGAATTTTGCATGAAATTGGGCCTTGATTTGGGCTCAATTGAAAAAAAAATCTAGGTTGAGGAATGAAAATGAAGCCCACTTATATGTTTTTGGGTTGAAAAATGGGGGACCAATTCATGGGCCAAATTGAAGAAAAAAATTGGGCCATAAGTCAATGGACCGATTTCTTGTTTAGAAAAAAAGAAAATGAAATGGATTATGAAAATTCAAAGTTAGCCCATATTTATTAATGCAAATGTTAATTATCTACCCACATCTCAAATTTCAATTAAAAAAAAATCGAGACTCGTTCACTCTAAGGCGTGCCTCAAGTACTTTTCATGAACAAGTCTCGAGGGGGCATTTATAGACAAATAAAATTTACGGTCAAATTAAATGCCGACATGTGGCAAATAATATATTAAATATCAATATTATATTTTCTATTTTTATATTGGGAATTTAATTGAATTTAATTCCTAAATAGTTAATTAATTGATATTTTAATATATATATTTTCTTGGCCAATCAAATGGTGCCAAGTGTAAAATTAGACTATTTTGGCAAATAAAATAATATCTTGCAAACATATATGCTAGGTATTATTATTTTGGCAAGTAAAATAATATCTTGCAAACATATGTGCTAGGTATTACTATATTTTGGCAATTCAAATCATATCTCCTCATTAAGGAAATGAATTGCTAGCAAATTTGAGCCGGCTAATCAAATTACGCCATCTCATCAGGTAAACATAATAAAAGACTTCCCCCAACACCTATACATAGGGGTCTTCTCTACAAGCCAAAGACACAGACAGACACACATTGAAGCATAAGAAGTCTTCAAAGCAAGAGAAGTGAAGGAAATCCCGTGATTCTCTCAAGAAGATTCGAAGTGATCGAGTTGAAGTTCCCGGCGTTCTTCACGAAGATCATCAAATTCAGGCGTTTGATCCGCAATCAAGGTGCGAAACTAGCAAATCAACATTTTTCAAAGTCAAATACGCAACGATCAAGGCGAAGTTCCCAGTGTTCTTCACCAAGATCAACCAAATCAAGGCGTTCGATCTGCAGACAAGGTGCTAAGCCAGCAAATCGGCGTTCTTTCCAAACTTACATCAAGTCAAGTCAACGGTTTTCACAGCGTTCTTCGCGGTGTTCATCGAAAATCTCGGCGTTTGATTCGTAATCAAACTACAAAGCCTACGAATCATGTTATTGAAGACCAAATCAAGCTCCAAGAAGATCAAACTACCAAATCCTCTCCGGAAGTGTTTGAATTTTCAAATTTTAAATTCGTGAAGGAAGAATCAGAGGATCAAGCTTAGAGATTGTACCCACTTTACTTTAAATAATTTCAATAAATTCAATTTCTACGATTTTTCTTGTCTTTTAGTTCAATAGACTCGAAATTTGTATTACAATTGTATTTAAGTTGATGAATTTGAAGTAAAATAATAAGAAGAAGAATACTCAGTAAAGAATTTATTGAACTTGTTTGGATAAATTCATATTGCAATGGATTTAAAATCTCTTAAGTCTCAATTTGAAATATGTTTTTGAGTCATTGTGATGGATATGAAATCCATCAAATTTGATGTCATTTAAAATTCTTCCCCTTAAATCCATTTTTCAAATCCGAACCATTCAATCCAATTGAAGCCTTAAGTCATATTTTCAGAATATTTCTTTAATTCTTTATTCTCCGAGTTGTTGTTGATCAATTTTTTTTTTTCCTTTTGGTTTTCTGTTACGCCTTCTCATTTACATAGCGTATTGATTTACCCCTTATGATTTATTAAATGATTCTAAATCATAATTCATTCAAACGGGAACCATTTGTTTACAATCTCTGATCAATTAAAATGTTAGATAGATATGAAGTAATACTTTAACATAAATTCACAAGTTTCGAATCCTTCGATCGAAACAGAGCCTTCTCTTTTTTTATTCTAATTGAAATATTTTAAATTAAAATAGGTTATTAGTTTTATGGGTAATTTATTTACAATATAAGTTAATTTCAAAGTTTAATTTGCGTAGCACTTAATAGCTCCTTCTGGTTGGATAGCCTATCGAATGTTTAAAGAACCACAAAACTACCCTTTAATTACGTACATTTTTTTTTTTTTTTCTAATTTAAGTTTCAATGTGTTGGCAATTCAGGATCACGTTCCACAGCTTGGCTCAAGTTCTTGCTGCACTCTCACACTTTTTGAGACAATCATCCACTTTGTCCATATCTGCATTATAGATTAAATTTTGATTTAGTGTAACAACCTAGAAACACATATTTATAAATCTTAATATATATCAAATTTAATTATTTTTCATAACATTTGATCAGCAAAATACACGTGTGATGCATTCAATCTTTAACTAGTAAGATTGAAAGAAAATATTATCTCAAGAGTCATGTGCACAACACTGTCACTACAAAAATGAGAGGAAAAAAAAAGCCTAAATTTAAGAGATCATGATTAATATAAAAATATAAAAAAGAGCTCAGTTGTGGGATTAAAGATGAGATTTTCCTCATTCCACTTTTTTATGAGAATATAAATAAGTGTGTGTGTGTGATTTGAAGGACAGTGCAAGGGAGGGACAAAAAGATATGATGATCCTTGATCATGACCATATAAGTTTTCCTTTACAGTGAACTTGAAATTTCACTGGGCCAAACAGTACAATGGAAAATTTTTATACGAACCTAGCATTTGGACCCCACATTGACCAATTGCCTAAGATTGTATTGTATTTTGTTAGTTAATATTTTAGCAATATACTACAATTTGAACCATTCGACGTATGTATGGGATCCGGACAAAATGCAAAAAAGAATTTATTGTAGGTGCTACTTACCATCACCAAATCGAAAGCATTGATCAAGCGGACAACCATACTTGCTATGGCTAAGCACGTTGGCACTCGCCCCCTTTATGCACTTGGCAGTGCATTTTATTATGCACGACAAGCGCTCCCCTCCGCCGGCGAAGCAATCCTCAGTACAACTCGAATAGCATTTCTTGAAAGAAGCCGATGCTTGGCCTGCACATATTAGCATCAACAATGTTATCGCAACAATAGTTTTGCACATCACGTCCATGGCTGAAAAGTAATGATTAAGATCAATCAAAAATCCCCATGTACTCTTGCTCTTTATTTTAACTATATGGATTTTGATGTATGTCTCGTTCAGTGCATATATATATATAGACTATATCATACTTTAAGTTTTGTGTTGATCGGATCTTATATTGATTGCTAAAAGTAAAAGTAGATTTTTATTTATGTATTCTACAAATTATACTAAGGAAATGAACTTATTGATTGATTTAGTATGGCTAATTTACCAAATACTTTATGACGGCATTAAGGGTTGGTGATTACTAAAATAGAATATGGTATTAATATTTAAAAGTTAGGAAACTATTAAACTTTTTCAGATTTTAGTGATCGGATACCGGTAGGGGATTTGATCATTATGTAATCTAGTCATAATTAATTCAATTATAGTTTGCAGATATGTTACAATTCCATTTTGATTTTAGTAAATAGCCCATGGGATCAATTATTTCAAAATTATTTCTTTTGTATTTGTCACATTCCTATGATTTGCACTCGTGAATTAGACCTCCTAGAATTTGTTCTGAAAATTATACCTTATACTTTCATCAAATGCAAATATATTTATATAAACAACTCAAAATAATACCTTTAACCAACTAATTTCATAGAGTATGTTGACACAGTGATCATTTTAATATGAATTCTAAGGTAAAATAATGCGATAATATAATTTATGATGTGAAAGTTGTATATTAATTTTATACTAAATATTGGTTTTTATTTATTGTTAATATACATCTCAGTTTTTGCTTGATATAATTGTTTCAAAATTTTCATGCTCTTGAGTTTTGCTATAACTAAAAGGGCAAAAATACTGATCATCAATATCCAAATTTTTATCTTCTAAAGACTTTTGTGGTCGAATATTCAGTCACTAAATTTTAAGATCGGTCACAAAATGTTTTGTCCCGCTAAAGAAATTTGTGGCCAATGTTTCAGTCACAACCAATCTATGTCCTCTTTTTCTTTTCTCATATTTTGTCTTCTAAAAACTTTTGTGACCCAATATTTGGTTACTAAATTTTAAGTTCATGAAAGAACTTTTTGACCGAAATATCGGTCACAAAATGTTTTGTCTATGAAAGAATTTTGTGATTGATATTTCGGTCACAAAATAATTTTTTTTTTCTCACGTGACTTTTGCTGTCAAAAACATTGACGACAAGTACATTTGAGACTCAAATTGACAACATTTTGTAAATGTGAGACAATTGAAATGAGTGGAACCAAAATCAAAAAATAGCTAAGTTATGGGATCAAAAATGATAAAATCCTGATTAAATAGCTAACAATACTTCTTGTAATTGAGTTGCTGCTTGTTGAGTATGCACTTAAACTATCCGACTCAGAGAGTTCGAATAAGCCTATTAAATATTTTGAAACATTATAAATAATTAACATTGTTTAGCAAAATTGTTACAAAAGAATGACTTTTAAAATAAGCTGTTTTAGAATGACTTTTAAAATAAGCTGTTAGGTAATTAATAAACTCTTTTTTATCAAAACCCCGACATAAACTAATTTATGTTGAGATTACAAGAAATGCTTTGGGTTTGGCAATATGAATTACAAAAATATTATTAATAATTTATAAGTTGTCTGCTTTTATCGTACTAAACAATTTAAATATTTATAAATTTCAAAAATGTCATCGTTATTTAGTCTAAATCATTGTAGCCGTAATACTGTTGTCAATATTATGTCATAATTAAAGAGAGATGGCGCCGTCCGTTGGCTTATTGATTGCTTATGTTATAATTTGTGTTCATGGTGCCATTATTATAAAGTTGCCTTCAAAGATTATTAAAGCTATGCTATTCAACTATACATGATTGCGAATTAATAAAAAACAGGATATTCACAATTTAATTATTTAAAGGAGTGCTAATGATCACATATCACATTATAGAATCATGATTCATAATATATTTGCTCCAATGGATAGCAAAATACATTATCTTAATACTTTACATGTTAATTTACAAAAGATTTTTTGTAGTTCGACATATATATTTGCTTATATTTAAGATATATTCACTTTCTGATTTGGTTCGAAATAATTATATTCTTAATTACTAATAGAGAGTTGATATTGACACTCCCAAAATTGTTATAAGAACTTTAGTTTTACTTTTGTAATTAAAATTTGACTAAAATATCCATTCACTTTAAAATATGACTAAAATACACTTCGCCTTCAAAAGTATATGATATGCATCATTTATTGCTCTAAATAAATAAAAATATCACTTAACCCCTCCTCAATTAAAGATTTCAACAAAACTATCCTTAAAGAATTTACATATATTTAAATATATCATAATCTAATTTTAGTAAAAAAGTATATTTGAATCATAATTAATTAAAAGACTTATCCGTTTTTTATTTAAATTTAGTCAAACAATTAGAATAACTCTTTTTGCATGTGTAATTAAATTTAAGTAGTATTACAATAATTTAATAATTTAATTTGAATTAAATTTACTGAAACTATGAATTAGAATTGTTTTTATAGTAATAAAAGATTTGGAGTTCAATTTTAGGATATTAAGTGTAAAAAATATATTGAAGATTATATAGATAGAATTGTACGAGGGTAATTATAGGGATGGCAATTCGGGTGGGTTGGGTGGGTTGGGTTGAGGTAGGGGTATAACACAAAATCTCGCAACCCTAGCCCAACTCATGACCTGCCAAACCCATGAAACCTCAATCCTAACCCAACTTGGTTGGGTTCGTGTGAACTCACGTTGACCTGTTTTAAATAAAAATTTCAACTTTTAGAATGGAAAAATTAAAGCAATTATAATTTATTAGTTAAAAGTTGATTTTTTCCCCTAATTTTTCATTTGGCTAACTATATTATATATACATTTATTTTTGTATGCACCATGAAAAAGCACCCCTTCACTAAGTCTACATAAAATTTTTCGACAAAGAGATTTTAAAATTTTGTTATAGTTTTAGAGTATCATCAAATCATTTGATGATTAATGACAAAATTCAATATAAAATAGAACTAAATAAAAATTAGTAACAAGCCATTTACTAACAAATTTGTTATAAATGAAATCTAGCATAGAAAACTAAATTCCTAATTAGTTTGCCACTAAAAGGTATACATTCGTGTAGTGATGATCGGCCACATATAAAATACAAATTTGGAATTTACATTATAAATTAATGAGTTCATTTCCTACTCTAGTTTATTTGAATTTTATTTATGATATACTGTAAAAACGTTTGATAAAAACATTTCATTCAATATTAAAATAAATCAATATAAAACTTCAATGAATGCAAATAAATAATTAAAAGAAGAAAATATACTTTTTTGGAAGGAAGAAGAAGATGATGATAAGTGATAACTAACATAATTATAGTTTTTCATTCAAACTGATTTTGCACTTATTTAAAAGATTTAACGATATCTTATATTTAAATATCTAAAAGTTTTTGTGTATTTAATAATTAAAACAAATTCATATTCTCTTTTTCGTAATTTTTCTTATATTATATTATTAATGATTAATTATAGCCCATCAAAATATTATGATTTATAATTATACATAATATATTTTTTCTCTAAACGAGAGGAAAAGGAGGAAAAAAGATTTAAAAAATTGATTTGGGTCAGGTTGGGTCGTGTTGGGTCAGGTTGTCGGTTAACCCATAAAAGAATTCGAGTTGTTTGGGTAACCCACAAGTCAACCCAACCCAACCTATATTTTTTAGGTCACTTTCGGGTTCGACCCATTTTCAACCCAACCCATGAACTCTCAACCCTAACCCGCTATTTTCATGTTGGGTTCGTGCTGGGTTGTCGTGTTGGGTCAAAAATTGCCACCCCTAGGTAATTATTAGTTTACACAGCATATACTTTAGGGGTGGTCAAATGTATACAGTTCTATTTTAAAATAAATAGACATTTTGCTCAATTTTTCAATATAAAAGTAAAAGTGGAGTCCCTGTGACAATTTTGGGAGTGCTAATATCAATCTGTTTCATTTATAAAAAAAAAACCAACTGATTCAATTTTGCACCAAGTTATAATTTCATTTTAAAATATATACATCTGGACAATAATTATTATATTTATCTAAACATTTATTTGCTTTACTCAATCATTACTTGCACTAGCACCGCTTAATTAAGTCATCCCCAATTATAGCCATCAACAGCGAAGATAGATAACGAATATTTCTCCACTTAATTGCCAGAAATTCTAGCAAACAACAATTGTTGGCCACAATGAAAAAAGACGAACAGTCACAAAACTAGTTGACCAAGGGCCGTTTGGATAGATTAAGAAAAAAACGCTGATCAAATCATCCTTTTGTAGTAGATTTTTTTTTTTTAAAAGCCAAGTAATTTTACGTTTGCATACAATAATTAAAAGACTAAAAGCTACTCGCTCTGATTGGTCTGGTAAGGTTCCTTTTGAGGCCCTTCCCACCAACACGTTTTGTGATAGGGGTCGCCCCCTTTGGTGTGATGTTTTCATTTAATTGAATTTTTATTTACCTTATAAAAAAAATTGAATCTATTTAGATAGCTTTCTAAAAAGAGTTATTTTTAAACTTTTTTTGGCTTATGCTTTTTTTTAAAAAAAGCTAGCCGAACACAATTTTTTTCCCATTGAAGTAGTTTGTTTTCAATAGATAAGCGATTCACTTGTAAGATGAAAAAAAAAAAATTCATCCAAACGAGCTCTAATTCAGATTGCTATTGTTTTAGTTGTTGTTGTTGTACATTTGACATGTATCAAAATGAGATATGTTTTAATTACAATGTTATTTTAATGGTATAACATTAAATAGTCATTAAATTTTCGATTAATTTGTATGACTGTATATTTTCTTAACTATTTTAATATGTTTATTAGATTATAACAGTTAAAAAAATATAATTTCAAATAAAATGAGATAAAACTGTATGATTAAAATAAATAAAAAAAGAGAAATTAAGTATAAAAAATCTAAGATAAAGCGGAAAGAGAAGAATAGAAAGAGAAATAGCGGGAAAAACACGAGAGAATGAGAAACAAACCCTCCGTTTGGTTCTAGAATTTTGGTAAGAAAAATAGGATAAAATTTTTTTTCTTTGCTTCAAATGATAGTACTCTATGTTTTCAATATTTTTGATCCTTTTTATTTAATTTTCCTCCCACTTTTTCTCACCAAAATCATTTTTCCAAACATAATGGAAGGGAAAGAAAAAAGAGAAATGAGACAAGGTGGAGAATAGATAATAATTAATTAACTGACAAAAGAGACATAATAGTGACTTTATTAAAGATAAATTATATTAATATTATAATAAGTCACTAAGAACGACAATAACTATCGAGTAATTTTTAAACAACGGCTAATATATAGTTTATAATTGATAACAGACAAATTTTACATAACGGCTAATGATACTATTGCTTAATTTTAATATTCTACAACGTAACAGCGATATATATAATGAGTCACCAATCTGTGGGAGCTCAACGTAATTATTATTGTCACACCCCTTCATAGTCGAGGTCGTATGAGTGAACAATTAATCAAATAGCTATTCTATCTCAAATTTGCACATTTATGTTTATCTAAATGACTTCTTTTTAGCTCAATGCTAATACCATCACACACTATAAAAAGAAAAAATGAAAAGAATTTATAACAATATAACAAATGAGAATGATAAAATTGTTCTTAGTTATAAATATTTTTTGACAACAAATTTATGTTGTTACAAAACATAATTCATACAATGTCAATAGTAACAACAAAATATAAAAAGGTGACAACACAATGCAAAATCGATAATTAGCGATACATTTTTTTGTGGCAACTTAGTAACAATGAGAAATTGTCACAAAATTCTAATGATAATTTTTGTTGTCGTCAAATTCTCACTATAGATATGTCACTACTTGTTAATGATGACAATAAAAATATTAATTCTAATCACCATTGAGTGATATTGTAAAAACATAAAGATTTTGCATCATAAAAACAAGGACTTGCCATTTATATAAAATGACGAAACAAAATTCCCTAGTGAACATGCAAATAGGCACATATCAAACATGGTAATTTTAATATTCATTTGAATGGTACTTCCTCCCTATCCAAAATTGAGAATCGAAAATAATTTAATAGTGACATTTTTTAATTGAATATTTGTATCTTATTATTAGAAATTAAATTTTAGGCTTTGAACTTAAATTTTAAGGACTCAACTGGAAAACGAGAAATAATTGATTGTACAATAATTGAATGATTTTGTGTTAGTTTATAAGAGTTTGAATTTATGAACCGAATTGAAGAATTCATGGTTAAAATGGTCAAAAAGAAACTTAAGAATCTTGGAATTTTAGTGATGGATCAAAATGAAATTGCTATAAAAGGTGGAGGAAGATTTTGAATTTGAACATATGCAAGTGACATAAGTCATTGCGAGGGGTATTTTGGACACTTACATTTTTTTTATAGAAAATTGTCATATAAAAGTGATTGGAGGGATGGAATTGAAGAAATTGAAAAATTCAAGGACTAATTTGTTTTTAAGGTGGAAAATCACGGACTAAAATGAATTTTATTCGATATAATTATGATCAATTTTTAGCACAAAGAAAAGAGAGCACGAATGTTGCTTGATTTCGTACTCATTATTGAACATTAACTTGACCGCATTTACTCAAGATACCTTACTATATATTTATATCCATATTCATAAGCCAAAGCTAAGAATACTATGAGCGACATGGACTTAGTTCCAACTCCGAATATAGCAACTGAAATTAGAAGCATACTGATGAGACTTAAATACAATTTCAGTTCCACTTGTTAGATTTTTTTGTATTTTTGGTCCTAAGATTGTAAATTTGATCATTTTTAGTTTCGTATATTAATTGTCATTGCAAGAACAGAACTCCCCTGAAATAGTTAATGGAGAGCCCACATGACAGTTAATCTAGTAGAGTAAAAGTTTTGGGGGGGGAAAAAGAACATGCTCTTTTGATCCCATACAAAAGTCGATTTTGCAATATTGGTAGTAATGGATCAAGAGGGCTCGATGATGATGGATTTGCTTTAACCACACCGAAAAGTAATGGATCAAGGAGAATTTGACAAAATATTTATGTATTAAATTAGCATACATGAGTCAGTATGATTGAGCTATTTCTAAAAAAGAGCTTTTGTAGGATCTATCTAGAGTTGTTGGAATGTACCTTCAACATAAGTAGTATTAATCATTTTTAAAGTTCTAAAGTATTTGATCAATCTTCATTAATATTAGTATCGAAAAAGGCATTCTTTTATTTAATGTTTGCATGCATTGTACTCTAATTTCATATATGGTCTAATTAACTCAACTACAGCAAATAGTTAATAGACATAGCATAAGTGTCAAATATATTATTTATCAAAGTAGAGACCATTTCTGTGATTTTCAAAGCATAATTTTCAATAAAAATGATTATCAATACACTACAAAAAATGTAATGAAGGTATTACAACTATAACAATATCATTATATCGTATTTGGGCCATTTTTTGTGATTTTTAAAATTTTAGTACTAATATTGCAAGATCGACTATTGTATGGGACCAAAAATACACATGTGTTTATTTCCCCAAAAGTCTTTTATCCTACTAGACTAATGGTCACGTGACAGACATGTGGGCTTTCCATTAATTATTTGACGGAAGTTCTGTTCTCGCAATGACAGTTAACATAAGGGACTCAATTGGACAATTTCACATCCTTGCGATCAACGCACAAAAAATTTAACAAGTGAGACTAAAATTGTACTAAACTCTATTGATCATGTATGTTTTTTTTTTTTTTTTGTGATACAATCAATTCGAGACTCCTTATAGATATAAACCGAAATGCCACACACGTGCACACACACTCACCTGAAGGGAAAATAGGAGAAAAGAAGAGAGTTGATAGCTAAGAATATCACAAAAATTTTGCTCATGTGTCGTTTTAGAAAGTTTAAACATGGAACTTTGCTCTTAGAATGAAAAATTTTCTGCCAAATTCACCTTCCTATTTTAAATAATAATGTCAATACAAAACATATGCATTTAATTTTAGCTATGCTAGGAAAATTGTACACTATAGGAAAACCACCGGATTTTGGCGGAAATATTTCGACAGAATATTCCACCAAACTAAAATCAGGGGAATTCGGGTGGCATTCTTGCAGAAGGAGCGAAATGGTCGATCCCATAGAAAAGTCCGCTAGAATGCTACTGGACTTGGTAGTGCCAATTTTTTTGTTTTTTTGTTTTAAATTAAACCGGGGGAAAACCTAAGGCAAATTTCACTCAATTTTTTTTTGAATTTTTTTCTAATTAAACTGGTGGAAAACTAAGCAAATTTTCCCCCATTTTTTTTAGTTTAACCAATGGAAAATCGGGGGAAATTTTTCCCCCGTTATTTTTTTGAATTTTTTTAATAAAATTGCGGGGAAATGGTACCCCCCCCCTCCTCTTCTTCCACTTTTCTTCTCCTCCCCCCTCTCTCTAATTTGAAACCCTTCCCATTCGACGCCACCGCCGCCCCCACGCATGCCGACCCTACCACCGCCGCCCCTTGTGAGGCCCCTTATCAGTTTGTTTTTTTGTTTTTATGGTTTTTTTTTTACACATTAATTGTTTTAGTGTATAAATTTACGTGTTTTATGTGTTATATGTTGTATAATTTCATGAGTTTTAGTATAGTTGTAAATATTTTTTTAATGTATATATGTTATATGTTGTAATATATATATATATATTGTAATGTATATATGTTATATGTATAAATTCACGTATTTTATATGTTGTATTTTGTAATGTATATATGTAAATATTGTGTAATGTATGTATTTTATATGTTTTATGTTGTATATTTGGTTGGTTTTTAGTTTATATAAACTATTGAAGGCAATGTGTGTTGCATGTCGTATACATAATCAAAAAATGCAAACTATAGGCAATGTATACTTGGCAACGGTTTGGCATCTATAGTAATTGTAGCAGTGACAAATATTTGACTAATATATTTAAATTGATTGAGGGCTACATAGAACAACTTAATAAATACATTTTAATATTATACTTGCAAAATATAACTACATGCACAGCATTTCCAAAATTCTACATTCCTTTTTCCAAAAATATTTTAATTATTTTTTCACTAATTTTCCATATTACATTTCTTACCATTGAAAAAAAAAACCAAGCGATAATTTGAAATTGCCTTCGATTTTTCTATAAACTGTAGACATTTCTAAAATTATTATTATATTACGTACAATAGTCAATTTATAAGCAATAATTAAGTATTTCTTATGTTTTAGAATAAAAGCGTAGTTTTTTTTTTATATATTTATCACTTACTGTCATAAATATATAAGCAATATTATAATAGTGTTTGCAATTTTGGATCAAAGCATAGACAATTATTAATGTTTAAGATCACACGTATCAAAGTGTAGTTAAGAATTTAATCATTACGATTTGGTAAGAGTAGGCAAAAAATAGGCGATTTTTCTTGTAGTGTGTGAAGTCATGAAGTTTCGTTTAAAAATAGCAACATCAAATAAAATATTCTTATTTTTTATTTAGAAATTCGTGATAATTCTTAGGGAGTACAAAATTTGTCTTAGAAGAATCAAACTACTTAAGTATTCAAGAACTTAAGCACGTTACGCATGCTATGTCCCAAATTAATATTATTTTTAATTCTAGATATAGAACAAACCATTATTTTTAATCCATCACATCAAAGCTTTTTTATTTGGAATATTGATATAAATTAATATTCACTGTCTTTTATTGTTAATTATTTTATACTTTTGAGTGGTCGGGACATGAACACCCCACATTCCCCCGCACCAGAAATGATGCCAAATTTCAGAAAACAAGGATTAAAATATATGCGCAAAATCATCATTCATGTCCACTAGGCAACACAGGATTACAATAAATGATGGCCAATCTTCAGCAAACTTGGATTAAACAAATTGTACTTGTACCCACATAATAATAATAATAATAATAATAATAATAATAATAATAGATGTATTAAAGTGGAAACAAGTATTCTTAAATTGATAACTAAGCCCTACCATTATTTGAGGATCCAAACTGCAACTTGAAAAATTGGATTGATGATTTTGCCTTCTTAACTCCGGCCAAAACATGCCGGAAAATTAAGAAAATGACTACATTGAAACTAAATTTACACATCCGGAGATTAAAATACTTCTTTTTAAAACATTAAGGACTAAATTGTTATTAAACCTAAATTTTAGGGACCATTTATAAGATTCGAATTGACCCTAAACCTTATAATCAAGCTTCATATACAGGAGATCAATTATACTAGTGAGGGGTTTTGATTTATTTATTTATTTATTTTTTGGTGGTACGTGTAATTGTAGTATTTTTAAAATATTCCTTTAACTATTCTATCTATTTTCGAGTGTGCTCTATAGACTAATTATTAATAATTTCTTTTTAAGTTTAAGTAACCAAAATATTTTCGAGTGTTATTATTATATTATTTTATCAAAATATGTTGAAGTATTATTATATTAGTTAGATAAAATATTATATTATTTAATTTAATAAGAATTAAATGAATACTCAGCAACAGCGTGAAAGAGTGTAAGAGCAACAAGGGGCTTGGGAAAAGCGGAAGTTGTTGGGTGCCTAGTGTCGTGGGGTTTTGCTTAAGTTTAAACTTTAAAGCAAATGCCACCTTACCTTCAGCCCACTCTTCACGTTTTCATGTCGTCTTTTTTTTTTTTGGCCTTTTTCTCACTGCTTTCATCTTTCAACCGTATATAAAAGTCCCCTTTGGCTTTTACTTCAAAGTTAATACTTTTTCTTTTTATCTAAATCATTCACTCTGTAATCTATATTCTCATCCTCCAACAAGCGAAATACGAAATGGGTTCGTCCAGAAATGCGCAAAAAATGCTTCTTTATCTGTATCTCTCACTGTGTGTTTTTCTTGCAGCGATTAGTCCATCCTGTTCTTCCAAGGTAATGCTTGAGTTATAAGTGTTGTAATATGTGCTGTGGGGTTGGTTCTTGATTTCATGTGTGTGTGTTTTGGTGGGATACCTTGTCTGTTATCCTGCTCCAGTTGTATGTGGTGTACATGGGCAGCAGAGGTAGTGATGGCCCAGATGAGATTTTGAGGCAAAATCACCAAATTCTTACTGCTCTTCATGGAGGAAGGTTGGTGTTTGATTCTCTGTTTTTCTTCTGCTTTTTGGGTCCTTTTGATTTATTTCTGTTTTTGTCCTGTTTCTTGTTATGATCAATTGATTGGTTTTGCTTTTTATGTCAATGTGTGGTGTTGTGCTATTAATGCAGTGTGGAACAAGCCAAGGCTTCACATGTGTATAGCTATAGACATGGTTTCAGAGGCTTTGCGGCCAAGTTGACCGAAGAGCAAGCTTCTCAAGTGGCAGGCAAGTACTTTGCTTTTGCTATTAAATGCTAATTAATGACATAATTTTTGAGTGATTTTGAAATAAACCTATATTTACTTGACAATAATGTTCGTGTAATTGGATTTCATGAATGAAACTCAGAAATGCCGGGAGTCGTATCGGTTTTTCCCAACACTAGAAGGAGCCTTCACACTACTCATTCTTGGGATTTCATGGGCCTTGTTGGTGAAGAGACTATGGAGATCCCAGGATATTCCACCAAAAACCAAGTGAATGTCATCATTGGTTTTATTGATACAGGAAAGTACTAAACCGAAAAAAGTTAAATTGTGGAAGAAGCTTGATATTATTTTGGTGCTTCATGTTCTGTATCTGTAGATAAGATGGCCTACCCTCTAAAAATTGGTGAAATATAGCTAATTACTCTTTTGTACGCAATATTATTGAATTATTGCCGTCGAGATTTTAAGTAAGAGTAGAGTTTCTATAGAAGTATATTTATGTGATGAGTCATGCTCTTTTCTATGTGTTGCTGCTCTCACTGGGGATATATAGCTGAGTAAAGCAAAGGAAGGAAATAAAAAAGAACATGAATCGAAATTTTTGCATCATTAATGTAATGTTGACATGTTAATTTTCTTGATGATCAGATAATGCTAGAACTTATCTCCTATTTCTTCTCTCTGAAATATTAGAACTTGCAATTGATGTAAAAGAACTTACATTACAGGGATTTGGCCTGAGTCCCCAAGTTTTAGTGATGCCGGCATGCCCCCTGTGCCGGATAGATGGAAGGGACAGTGTCAACCAGGGGAGGCTTTTAATTCCTCAACATGCAACAGGTCTAAGAAATACTATGATCCCACTTTGAGAATATTTTTGTTGGTTATGTTTGTTCTTTTCTTTCCTTTTCTTCTTCTTTTCCTTTTTGTTTATTGAACTGGACTGAAATGTTGTATTCCTATAGGAAAGTGATTGGTGCAAGATACTATCTAACTGGCTATGAAGCTGAGGACGAAAACGAGAAGATTGTGTCATTTAGATCTGCAAGGGACAGTGCTGGTCATGGGAGTCACACGGCTTCAACTGCAGCAGGTCGTTTTGTTTATAACATGAATTACAAGGGGTTGGCATCTGGTGGAGCCAGAGGGGGTGCACCAATGGCTAGGATTGCGGTGTACAAAACTTGTTGGAGCACTGCTTGCTATGATGTTGACCTGTTGGCTGCATTTGATGATGCAGTTAGGGACGGGGTGCATATTATATCACTATCTTTGGGTGCAGATGCACCACAGGGAGATTATTTTAATGATGCCATTTCTGTGGGATCCTTCCATGCGGTTAGCCATGGAATAACAGTGCTTGCTTCGGTTGGAAACGAAGGAACTTCAGGGTCGGCGACAAATCTTGCTCCTTGGATAATCACTGTGGCAGCTAGTTCGATGGATAGGGATTTCACATCTAAAATCATTCTCGGAAATGGAGCTCACCTTTCGGTATAACCCATTAATCTTTATATGGGTCAATTATGCTAAATGCCCAGAGATTAGGCCCTTTTTCACAAAACTACATGTGGCGTAAAAACTTACAGGCACCCCCAATAATGTTTGGTCCTGTGTTACAGATACCCCCCCCCCACCCCATACCCCACCAACACCACCCACACACACACACACAAAGAAAAAAAAACCAAAAAAAAGAAAAAGAAAAGAAAGCTGCTGGTGGGATTTGTAGTACAAAACCTAACATTAATGGCCTATTTGTAATTTTTCCTACTATGAGGAGTTTTGTGGAAACAGGCCAAACCCGGTGTAGGTTTTCGTAACTAACCCTTTAAACTTTTAAGTGTTGTCAAGTATACTTTCGGTCCTTAAATAGAGCCTTTTGTGTTCTATAGGGTGAAAGTCTGAGTCTTATGACGATGAATGCCTCAGCTAGGATCATATCTGCGGCTGAAGCTTACGCAGGATACTTTACTCCTTATCAATCCAGGTGAAGCAAAAGGTAGTTCATTTGTGTGTACATTCTTGGTATCTATCTTCTATTTGAAAATCTCAAGTTATTTTAGTCTTTCATGTTCATGACGCCAGTTACTGTTTGGAGAGTTCTTTGAATACCACAAAGGCAAAAGGTAAAGTTCTCGTTTGCCGACATGCTGGGAGCTCAACCGAGTCGAAGCTTGCAAAAGGCACAGTAGTTAAAGATGCCGGTGGAGTTGGAATGATTCTTATAGATGAAGCAGATAGAGACGTCGCGATTCCTTTCACAATACCAGCAGCAATTGTTGGAAAAACGACAGGCTATAAGATCCTATCTTACATAAAGAAAACGAGGTTCATGCTCTAGTTTAATACTCTTATGGTTTTCTCGGATTTTTTACACTTATTTTTCTTAACCAGCTCGTTCATGCGAACAGAAATGCTACATCAACCATTCTCTCTGCAAAGACTGTTTTAGGATCCCAAGTTGCGCCACAGGTCACCCCCTTTTCTTCAAAAGGTCCCAATGCATTAACTCCTGAAATTCTTAAGGTAACATGGTATGAATGTTAGGAGAATAAGTTGTAACAAATACACTCTCTTGGTAACATGTTTTACATGTTTGATGAATTTGTAGCCTGATGTGATGGCACCTGGACTGAATATCCTGGCTGCCTGGTCTCCGGCAGCTACAAATATGAATTTCAACATACTCTCTGGAACGTCCATGGCTTGCCCCCATGTAACAGGAATTGCAGCATTGATAAAATCCGTGCATCCTTCTTGGTCTCCGTCTGCCATCAAATCTGCTATTATGACAACCGGTAAACAAAACTTGAGTGCTGCTTCGTTTATGTTCGTAACATGTGAAGATGTTCCAGGGCAATGTACATCTTTTCTGATTTCATAATTTAATCTGATGCTCTCGTTCCAAAGTTGGACAAGGTTTTCTTGTTACTTTCAACTCTGGATAAACAATTAGCGATAACTATCAAAACACCAGTGAGGTTTGGTCTATTTAGAAAGAAACACCTCCATCTATTGAAAAATTACGAATACCCCCGTAACTAATGGATATCCGAAACTAGTGAAGTTCTGTTTGTCAGATGGAAGCAAAAATCAAGCATGATCTTGTAATTTTGACACGTAGCCCTAACCTTTGGGGGGGGGGGGGGGTTTGATAATTATCCCGATGATCTCCTCCAGAAACATATTTCACAGAAGCATAAAAGTTCTATCATGAATCTAACTTTAAGAACTTTTGGTGCAGCTACCATGTTAGACAAGCACCGAAAACCGATCACAACAGGTCCCAATGGACGGAAAGCGAATCCATTCGATTTGGGATCTGGGTTTGTGAACCCGAGAGATGTCCTTGACCCTGGTCTGATATATGATGCAACATCCACTGATTACAATGCTTTTCTCTGTTCAATCGGTTACACCGATAGATTGGTGCAGCTGATCACCAGAGACAACAGCACTTGCAGTAATCAACGAGCATTCGCCACACCATCCGGCCTTAACTACCCATCTATCACGGTTCCCAATCTCAAGAACTCGTTTTCGGTCTCCCGAACCGTGACGAATGTCGGGAGGCCACAGACGGTCTATAAAGCTGTAGTATTCCCTCCGCTGGGTATCAATGTCACTGTGGTGCCTAAAAGACTGGTTTTTAGTAGGTTTGGCCAGAAGATGAACTTCACTGTGAAATTCGAGGTGACTGCCCCATCGAAAGATTATGTTTTCGGGTCTCTGTCGTGGAGGAATAAGAGATCTTGGGTGACAATGCCACTGGTTGTGCGTGCCACTCATTCCAAGTTTGGTTTATGGGTATAAGTTGAGAATGTTTCGCGTGGATGCAGAGAAAGAAGCATACATAGGGCAAGACACATAGTTAAGAGTGATTTTTGGTTATATCCAGAAGGGATCAGTCTTTTCTAAGAATTTGCTGTGTTGTTTACATATGGACTAGATAGACATACATTTATTTTTGGTCATCAGCTTCAAGGAATGGAAGAATTAGTTGTTGAAACTATGATAAATGTAGTGAAGTTCAAATTTTTATCTAATCATTCTTTCTTTTCACTTTTTCCATTATTGTCTGGATTGAGCATGCATGTGGAATCACTAAAGCAAAACATGAATTAATATGCAATAAGAATATCATAGTTGTAGTTAAAACCTGTTGTTTGTGTTAATGTTCAAAGTGATCTTGATCAACAAAGTTACAAAATGAGCTTCTGAACCTATTTACATCGGGTGCATTGTGTATCGACAGAGCTGGAAGGGGCAGTCGTTCCCCCGCCCCACAGAAAAAAATTAAAAAAAAAAAGCTTCGAATTTCCTAAACATACAAATTTTTGGTGTAAAATACCACGGGTAAGCATCTGATTGGTAGACTTAACATTGTGCATAACTGAGGGTCCACATTGTGCATAACTGAGGGCAAAAGAGGATTGTCATAAATTAACGAGGACAAAAATGTCCAAAGTTATTTAAAAATAATAATGAAAAGATAATAGCTGATATAAAGCACCATCATGGGAGCTTATACCCTTCCAAATTTTAGCTTTTCCAAAGTTATCTTAAAAGCTGAAGTTGAGAAGGCAAACACTGTCTCACTGCTTTTATGTAATTCAAAAGGCAAAAGCAGAAAAATGATTCTTTCAAGTGGTCAAAAACGAATATATTTTCGGGTGGCTTCGGGATTGGATTGAGGTAGGGAGATAACACAAAATCTTACAATCCTAATCGAACCCATAACTTGTCACACCCATAAGACATCAACTCTAACCCAACTTGGCTGGATTTGTGTCAACCCAGGTTGACCTGTTTTAAATAAAAATTCCAACTTTTTATATGAAAAAATTAAAACAATTATAATTTACTAGTTAAAAGTTGATTTTTTCCCCCTAATTTTTCATTTGTCTAACTATACTATATATACATTTATTTTGTATGCGCTATAAGAAAGCACCTCTTCATTAAGTCTATCGATAATTTTGTGGCGAAGAGATTTTTACATTTTGTCACAGTTTTAGAGTATCATCACATCATGTGATGATTAATGACAGAATTCAATGTAAATAAAACTAAATAAATAATTAGTAACAACTAACAAGATATTTACTAACAAATTTGTTATAAATGAAATCTAGCATAGAAAACTAAAAAGTATATATTCTTGTAGTGATGGTCGGCTACGTACAAAATACATGTTTGGAATTTACATTAGAAATTAATGAGTTTATTTCCTATTCTAGTTTATTTAAATTTTATTTATAATATACTGTAAAAATGTTTGATAAAAAAATTTCATTCAATATTAAAATAAATCAATATAAAACTTCAATGAATGCAAACAAACAATTAAAGGAAGAAGATATACTTTTTGGATGGAAGAATAAGATGATAACTAACCTAATTATAGGTCGCTTCGGGTTTAACCCATTTTCAACCCAACTTATGAATTCTCAACCCTAACCCGCTATTTTCGTGTTGGGTTCAAGTTCGGTTGTTCTACTGGATCATAAATTGCCACTCCTATATAAAATGTATTTTTTATTCTCTTTTTAAGCGAAAAAATAATTGTAAGTTAAAAGTAATTTATATTAGGAGAGTGTGCTTTTAATTTTTAAGAAAAAAAAAAGAATTAGACGTACTTTATACTCATTTTTAGTAGGTGCTAACTCTTTTTACAAAATTCTAAAAAATTATATATATTAGCAGCTGTGGCACACTTTATATATGTGCAATATAAAAATGTGATCACTTGTTAATAAATTTATAATTTTATATATTACGAAAACAATGATTGAAAAATAAATTTATATATTATGAAAAATTAACAAAAATGATTGAAAATTAAATTGAGATTTGTTATTAACAAATAAATAAAAAGGTAAAGTAAATTAATTATTAAAGATAAAGATATAAGAGAAGAGAGAGAGAGAGAGAGAGAGAGAAAAGAAAATAAAGATAAATAATATATATAACATTGAAAAGAGGAGAGAGAGAAAAGTGAGGTAAAAAAGAAGAGAAGAAAGAGAAAAAAGAAAAATAGAAAAAGTTAGACCAAAAATATCAAGTAGTTATTAGATGATGCTAGTGCTTTATAAAAATTAGTGGATGTGGCACACTTTGTGTGTGTGCAAAATAAAAATGAAATATAATTTGATCACATGTTAAATAAATTTATAATTTTATATATTATGAAAAATTAAAAAATGATTGAAAATTAAATTTATATATTATGAAAAACAAAAAAAATGACTAAAACTTAAATTGAATTTTATTACTAAAAGAATAAAAAAATAAAGTAAATTAAATTTGAAGATAAATATATGAGAAAAGAGAGAAAAGAAAATAAAGAGAAATAATATATCGCATCGAAAAAAAGGAGAGAGGAAAGAAGAAAAAGACAAAAAGAAAGACAGGTCAAAGACACTAAACTAATTATTAAATGATTTTGTTTCTTTATAAAAAAGGTATAGATATATTATGAAAAATTAAAAAAAATTAATTGAAAATTAAATTTATATATTATGAAAAAGAAAAAATGACTGAAAATTAAATTGAATTTTATTATTAAAAAAAATAAAGTAAACAAAATGTTGAAGATAAAGATATGAGAGAATAAAGAGAAGAAAATAAAGAGAAATAATATATCACATTGAAAAGAGGAGAGATAAAATTGAGAGAAAATATGAAAGAGGAAAGAGAAAAAAAGAAAAAGAAGAAAGGCAGAACAAAGACACCAAGCAGTGTTGATGCTTTATAAAAAGGTATAGATGTGTGTATATATGTGTATATATATATATATATATATATATATTAAAAAATCAAACTTTATTACCAACAATTTAGTTTAGAATTTTTGAATCCTCATAGATTTATTTGAGGCCCAAATCCAAATAATATAAAAATAACTATTAATAAATAACTAATGATAAATTTAGAGCAAAATTCATAATGCCTAAGCAAATTTTAATTAATAACTATTTTGCCATTTTTAGTCAACCATCAATATTGCATACTTTTTTTATTTTCTACTATAGTGATGCTGTCTAATATCTGCTAAAAGTGAAAGAATTCTCTATTTTTTTTTCTTTAATTATTTCTTCTCACTCACCTAATTCATTAATGAATTTCTTATTCTCTTCTTGAAATATATGGTGCTATTCAAGAATTTAATTTCACCTATTTTTACATTAGTCCTTTTAAAATTTTAAATTTTAGTATTTTTATTACTTAGCATTTTGATTGTTGATTCAGAAAACTCCTCTAATTATTTTTATATTATAATAATTGGTTAGATTTATTAGATTTCTTTATTCTTTTCTTTATTACATAATATTTTAACTATAAATTTTGAATGTTTTTATATATATCTTTCAATAGCTCAAATTATTGCCAAGATTTATAATTTCTCTAATAATTAATATTAGTGATAGGTAAATTCTCCCGATATAATATTAGTGGCTAATTCAATCTTATCTCCTTTTTTTTTCACATGTTCTAATACTTTTTAAAATTTTAATTTTATAGGATATTATTCATACATATAAAATTCAAATTTTAATTATTTATTGAAAAAATTCACTATTCAATAATTCAATTTAATATTGTGATGCTAAGAGTGATTAGATTATACGATAGTTTTTTTTAATTTTTTTTAAATATCAAATATCTCATCTAATTATTTTATTAATTTTCTTTTTACTTTTATAAAAGACAACAAATATTAAATAACATTATTCAATATAGATACTCACAAATAATAATATAGAGAGGCAATTAAAAAGGAATTTTGTTATTTATATTAATTATACTGGCTATTATATTAAAAAATAAACTTTAATATAATTTAATTCATTGACTATTGAGTATATAAAATTAATTGCTCTAACATTATAAATGTTGCTCACAATTTATAACTAGCCTCAACATATTGTTATGGGTGAATCTGAACCATCAGCTTGTCATTGCCATAGATATCTAAAAAATTTCATTTTCAAATGGAAAAAATCTGAAATTGAAAACCCCCACCCCCCCCGTTCTCTCTCTCTCTCTCTCTCTCTCTCTCTCATCGTTGAGGCTCAACGGGCACTGCCATGGCCGCATGTGCTTCTTCTCTCTCTTCTTCCCATTTATCCAAAGCAGTATTAAGTCCACTTCACCAGAATTCATCGCCTTCACATGGATTGCTACTCAAAGCAAGGGCTTATCCAAACAAGCAGGATTTCAAGCCATTTTGCCCGCGGAGGCTGAGAGTGATGGCTGCCACTGAGGGCTCTGCTAAAAACCCTAGCAAAGCTAAGGAAGATAACAATGGTGAAGACCCTTCAGTTCCTTCATGGGCCCGGCCCGGTTCCGATGAGCTTCCTCCGTGGGCCCGTCAAGAGGCCCAGCAAGATTCCTCCACCTTTGAGGCTCCCTTCTATGTTTACTTGCTTGCATCTGCTGTCACTGCCATTGCTGCGGTAAAAATACATTTTTGTTTTCAACAATTGTTTGTTCTTTGTTTTTCCGTAGTCCTCGCGAAAGTGAAATCTTTGAGGCTATTTAGTTTATAGTGTGCCTACTGTAGATTTTCGACTAGGTATATGATGTGGTTATTCTTTGATAAAGGTTGTTAATATGAACAATTTGGGACTTTTTACCTATTTAACACAAAAAGGCGTTCCTTTTGCTATTTAGCACAAAAATTAAAGTTGTTACCAAAGTATGTCTACTTTGGGATAGTAGACTTCTAAATAATATTTTTTTAGTACATACAAAATCAAAAGTTGCATAAGAACTCTTAATATAATATCAACTTACTTTAATATTAACATACCTTGACACGATTGCAAATACTTGGCCCCAAGCTTTACGGAGGAGTAGACTCCTACATCAGGCCCATAACGAGGTTTTGATACTAGAGCTACAGAGTGCGTGACTTATTAGCTTAATTAACTAAAAGGTAAACAACTTGGAAGGAATGATAGTGCAATTTTTATGTTCTTATATAAAGTTGGAAATGTTACATAGACAAAAAATTGAGAAAGATAGTTGGTTCTCAAGAGAGTATAGAATACAATATTTTCTTTGATGCCTTCTCTATTTAAGGTTGCCTCTTTTTATAGGCAAATTTTGGAATTTAATGCTTTCTTCCAACTTGCTTGAGTAAAACATAAATGAAACATATAGTGATTCTGCAGGTTCTATCATCTTTTAGCAAGTGGAGTTTGTAGTGGTACTTGCAGATTCTTTTATGTTTGATAGTGAATCTTCAATTTTTCTTTTTGAATGGGGCCACCGTGCTTCTGAAGTTTTATACCTCTGTCATATTTTCAATACCGTGCCTAGTAGGGGAATCCAATGTGTTCCAATAATCACTTTTATTCATATTATAGAATAGTTCAAATTCATAATGGCTATAATATTCATCAAGGTTTTCATTTACCACTTTAAGGACACGTTCCTTAGTTGGACTAAATAATGTGATATTAAAAAATCATCTTTTATCTGTAACAAATTTGGGTTTTCGAATAATTTCTTTACAAAGATTATCTTCAAATTCTCTTTGAATGTTTGGACAAATATCATATAACTTGACCCATGACCAGATAAGAATTTCCTATTCAGTCCTTCTTCAACAAGATATGTTTCTTTTTTCTTCTGTTAATTTTGGAATTGGTATTTTTTTAATGTTCATTTTCAAAGTTTATGTTTAGAACTACTCTTCTAATAAACTGTTGCATGAGCTAAATTTTATCACAAGATTCTTTTAGTTCTTGTGATAATTCTATCATAGCTCTCCTAGAATCAGATCTTTTTTCTACTATATTGGTTTTCCATACTTTGTTCAAAGGTTCACAAAATTTTCTACGGATTCCAGGATTATAAAAATCCTTTACCACTTTAATATTTTGAGGAATTGAATTATTAACAACATTTGTATATCTGTAAAGGGTAAACCAAGATTGATTGTCAAAGATGTATCAATATCGATAGTTTGGAGGATACAAAAATTGATTAGTTGGCATATGTTTGGTGTTTCTTTTGGTGTAGAGTTCATTGTTGCTCTTGAATTAGAGACAACATGTTTTTTTTCCCCTGATCTATAACAATTTGAAAGGATAAATTAGATTAATACCCATTTGGATGTCTGCTAATATAATTTGCAAAAACATTTTTATCAGAATTAATATGAACTACTTCTGAGAATTTTAATTTAGCAATCTCACTCTTCTAGGATCATCCTCAATCTTTCTTTTAAGAAAATCCCAGATAACTTGATTAGTTGGTATCATGTTTGGTACATCTTTTGATGCAGAGTTTATTGCTCCTCTCAGATTAGAGATAACAAGGTTTTTTTTCTTTGATTTTGTGACAATTCAAAAGGATACATTAGATTAATATCCACTTGGATGCCTACTAAGTAATCTGCAAGAATATTTTTATACGAATTAATATGAATTACTTCAAAAGAAAATTAAGAGATTTAATTTGACCATCTCAATCATCTATGATTATACTCAACCTTTTTCTATTTTAGAAAATCCCGAATAACTTTATTATCAGTTCTTATTAAGAACTTGATTGGTGCTAAGTATATCTGAAATCTTTTAATATCACTTTTTATGGCTATAAGTTCTTTCTCAAAAATAATATACTTCAACTCATATGATTTTGCACTTGTTTCCAAAACCAGGAGACTTGTGGAGACTTTAGAAATTGAGGTACGAAATTCTCATTTAAATAGGTTAGGAAGAATTACACTCTATGAAGAAGCAAAAGAAAAATTGCCAAAAGAAGTCTTTGAAAACAATCAATGACTTAATACATGAATCAAGGATTAACTCAATTCTTGAAAATTCAATTATTTTAACATATTTTAAAAATATCATATCAGAGAAATCAATTATGATCCATAATTATATATTTTTTCACTTGAAACTATTGAAGGGGGATTAATTTGTTAGATGGATCCCATGAAATATTAAGAATTCCATATCACGATCAAACACATATATATGAAATTCCTGGAGAACATGAGAGAGCAACTCTGGCATTCAAAATTGTAAGCTCTATTGGGTGGAAAGAAAAAGAAAAGTTTTTCCAACGATATCAAATATGGAAATTGGAAAATACCAGTTCCAAAATTACTAGAAGTAAAGGAAATATATCCTGGAGAAGCAAGGACTGAAGAGGGAAATTCTTTTTGGTTATGAGTCAGATTATATGATATTTGTCCAAACATTCGAAGAGAATTTGAAGACAATCTTGTTAAAAAAATCATTCGAAACCAAGATTTGTTACGAACGTAATATGGTTATTTAAGACCAAATTATTTAGTCCACCTAAGGAAAATCTTGGAGATGTTAAAAAATTCTTGTCTAAGAATCTATCCCTAAAGTAGTAAATGAATTTGATAAATGTTGTAGCCATTTTGAACTATCCTATGACATGGATGGAAATGATTATTTAAACATTTTGGATTCCTCCATTAGGCATGATATTGAGAAATATGATGGATGGATAAAACTATAGAAGTATGGTGGTTCTATTCAAAAAAAAAAAAAAAAACTAAAATTCCTTACCAAATATAAAAGAATTTGCAGGTACCATTATAAACTCCACTTGCTAAAAGATAAAGGAATCTGCAGAAGCACTATAGGCTTCACTTATCTTTTATTCAAGCAAATTGAAAAAAGGCCTTGAACTCCGAAGTTTACCTATAAAAGGAGACAACCTCAGATATAGGAGGCATCGAGAAAGCATTGCATTCTTCGTTCTCTTGAGAATTAACCATAATTCTCAATTTTCTTTTCTATGTAATATTTGCAGCATTGTATAAGAACATAAAACGTGTTCGATCATTTCCTCTCAAATGGCTTTAAATTTTAGTTAATTTCGGTAATCAGACGCGCACTCTGTACCTTTGGTATTAGAGTCTCGCTAAAAGCCTGATTCAGAAGTCCACTCATGTTTAAAGCTTGTGTTCAAACGTTTGCAGTCGTGTTTAAGGTATGTTACTATTACATTAAGTTGATATGAAATCTTATGTGTTTCTTTTAAAATACTCACATAGTATCTCTTTATGTCACTTATTTAAAAATATTGGGGTTCTTTTGTAATTTTTGATTTTGTTTGTACTAGCAAAAAGAAATACTTTTTAGAAGTCTGCTGTACGTCTACTTTGGTAACAACCTTGGTTTTTTGTGTTAAAATATACTATATGTATGCTATAAGTCTACTTTGGTAACAACTTTGCCTTTTGTGTTAAAATAGCAAAAGAAATACTTTCTTGTGTTAAATAGGTAAAAATTCCAACAATTTGCTAAGAGAATCCAAGAAGTATTCCGGGAAAAATCCTCCAATGATGAACTCAAATCGAGAAATAATCGAAAATAGAGTTGGATGAATGTCAAAAGGGAGCAAATGTAGGGCTATTGCAAAATAATGAATAGTGAACATACCAAAATAATGAATAGTGAACATACCTCATGGTATTCGACAGTCCCACTTGGATATATATTGAAAGGACAGCTTAGAGTGGGAGGAAAAATTTCTCCCTTTGTTCTGGTGAATTTGTTAAGGCTGGTAGCACATAAATGCTCCCACTTACACATTTCCCTTACCTATTCCTTTCAAAAAATGCCACTGAATTTGGTTCATGGGGAGACTGGCTAAACAAGGTAAGGATACTCTTTATTCCCATATTTGCTGCCTTTCGTATCTGATTTAAAGTTTCTCTTCTTTCAATTTCACTTTTAATCGGAGGTCTAATATGGGGGAAGACTAAGAGTTTTACTAATGGTGGGTGTGGGGTGTAGTGGTTGGTCAGTCGAGGTGTGGTCATGGGGCGCAAGTGAGGACCTGGGTGGGGCTTAAGCTGGAAGGAGGCTGGAGTGGTCAATGATGCTGGTGTCTTTGGAGGTTGGATGAGGGAGAGGCATAAGGGTGATGGTGGGCAGTTCCGTGAGGCAGTGCTGTGAGGCTCCTGCACCAGAGCTCGAGGCTTGAGCTTGGCAAGTCAAGGCACTGCCTTGACCTGGCGCATGGGTGATGCCTAATGCGAGTATGCATAACCAAACCTTGGCTTCCTGGAGCTTGGGAGTGCAAGGGAAGCTTGCCCAGTGAGCTCTCTCCTAGAGGGGGATGTGCAGAGTTTGAAGAAATGGCTGTTATGTTTTTGAATTGATGTTTCTAAACTCGTGCCTTGAGCATGCAAGCTCAAACTCACGTGCCTTGAGCTCCCCAGCACAAGACGTACGTGTCATGATCCCCAGCCTGCCCTTGCTTTAAGAAGAGAGCTGTTCTCCACTTCTAGCTCAAAGCCGGTTTGAACTCCAGCCAGGATGGGTTGGATGTCTTTGCCTGAGGCACTAGGGGATGGAAATGGGGGGTAAAAACTGTGTAAAGAGAGAGAACTTTTACCTTAGGCATTCTATCTATAAAACCAACTTGAGCAGCCGCTTTGAAATGAGTGAGTGTGAGAATTGAGTAGGTTGAAGTATTTATGTGCTATCAAATTGATATTCACCCCTTGTAGAAAAAGATATACTTTAGATGCCCTTTCAGTGAAAACCTACCTGACAGTTAGCAGCATATTGATGGATGATATGTCCATCTGAAGGGTCATATAGTCACCTCAACAAGCTCAAGCCACATGAGCGGCAACAGGAAACAGCCTCCATTTTCGACAGTTATTAATATCATTATTTCACACAAATTTAATGAGTTCGCTATTCATTACTTTATACTACCCCTGTATATTCATTACTTTATACTACCCCTATATATTCATTCAGCTTTGTTTCTGAAGCCTTTTCTCGATTTGACTTGGATCATTATAGGATTTATACTGGGACGCTTCTTGATGTCTCTAATGAATTTTTTTTTTTTTTTTGAGCCTTGGATGTCTCTAATGAATTGTGTTGTAGGCAAGGTTCCACAACCTCTATCAAATGACAATCTCGACTAGATTTGACCATTGCGACCATCCTTAGTGAAATAACCACATCAAGATGAAAACCAAATGAAGAGAGGATCAGTTTTATTAAGCATTGCCGCATCCCTCTTTCCCATACACGGCGGTTCCAAGCAAGAAGATTTTAGTTTTTATTTTTTAACTTATTATTCTTATTATTTATTTATTTTATTTGTTTTTCTGGGGATCCATTGGGGGTGGGGGTGGGGGTGGCGGCAAGAAGGGGATTCTCGACGACTAAATTCAGTTAAATTAGTTATGGTGCAATTATTTTTTTTGGGTGATTACTGAAGTTATTTGGGGCCTATTTGCTAAAATATTGGGCTAACAATATGTCCATTGTTTAGTCAATATTAAAGGGTTTTGATTGTTTATGCAGATTGGTTCTGTTTTTGAGTATGTGAATCAAAGACCTGTTTTTGGAGTTTTGAACTCGGACAGCGTGTTTTATGCTCCGTTACTTGGATTCTTTGCATTCGCCGGCATCCCATCTTCGGTACGTTGTTTCCTTCTGTAAATTTGTTTTGCCTTAACTCTCTTTCATTGCTGATTGCTGCAAATAGATTGTATGGGAAAATTGCAACTTTAGTAATGAATATCAGATTACTGTTGGAGTCTTCATTTCCAACCAAGTTGTAGTACACGAACTCTAGTTATATGCTGTTGGAAAATGATCTATCAACTTGCTAATTTAAATTTTTTCATTTATTATCTAAATCCAGGCATTTCTTTGGTTTAAATCTGTTCAAGTTGCTAACAAAGAGGCTGAGGAACAAGACCGGAGGGACGGATATCTTTAGACGCATCTACATTCGTATCCATGGTTCGCAAGTATAAATTATATCACTTAGTTAATCTCAGACAATGTATACAGCCAGATTAGTCCACCAACAGGCCATATTTTTTTTTTTGATTTATATATCAATGCTTCATCGTAAATCAGATTCTCTATCTCAATTCAGCAGTTCATATTGAGTAGAGGTTACTATTTTTGTTTGTTTGTTTGTTTGTTTGTTTTTGTTTTTGTAGTCCAAAACAGACTGAAGAACTGAATAGCCTATGCAACATAAACGACATGAAATCACTGTCTTGTAGGATAGTTTTTTTGTGAGAGCTATTTTTTTGGATCCAACTTTTTGGGTCCATTTAGTAGCCTCAGAGCCAAATATTGAGAGCCACGTAAATCTGCTTAGTTTCTATTAAGAATAAATTAACGGCGGCCTGCTTTTATCAAAGTTTGTCGAACTAAAGTTCCAAACTCAGCATTATAGACTTAATGGTACCTTAACCATTTCTTCCTTAGGGCCCATTTACTTTGTGAAGTTGGGTTAACTGTCTTGTTATGTTTGAGTTGGTATAGGGCTGTTTAGAAAGTGATCAAATTTATTAGGCCCATTGTTTACTTTGACTGTTGGGGGCACATTGTTTTATCTTTAAAGCTGTGATTGTTTACTTAATACGTGAATTTTGACTGGTAAAAAAGTTTCTCTACCTAACTTACCCTTCCTTCAAATGGGACATATCTCTCCTTTATTCTGTTTGTAGATCCGACGAGTTGGCTCTCAAATTTTCTGGGTATACATTTCCAGGTCAGTAGTTCACATCTTGTGGTTAATCGCATTGTGTTTCGTCTGGATCTATGAAGATTGGCTTTTTTTTTTCAGAAATTTTTGTTTCCTTGCTGTTGTCTTGAAAAAAAGTTTCCAAATTGATATGTTATTTTCTCTTCTCTCGCCGTAAATTCATTGGTTTCCATAGTAGAACCCTTTAAAAAAAGTTTCCAAATTTTTGTTTCCTTGCAGCTGCTTCAAATCACAGCAGATACACTTCGCGATTTGCCGTCCTTTATGTTTTCCTGAAGCCGCTTCAAATGGCGTAAATTAAATGGGATTTTGATGGAATGTTTCGAAAAGAGTTTGGAGTTCTACGCCATTATGTAACAAACAAATTTGCGAAATTAGCCTTCTGAATGAATGTCTATTTCTTCAGTCGGCTCTCACCTAATAAAAACCCTAGCTGCGGCACAAAGAAAACAAAGATGGGGATGAAAAACGTGAAAATGTGGAAAGTCTGTATTATAGGGTTTTCAATGGCACATCTATGTAATTACGTTCAAGTTTTGTCCCAATCAGTCTTTTACCAACTCTTGTCAAAATTCTGGTTTAATTAGACTCGACCCCCCCACATGTTAATTTTGACTGGACGAAACTGTAGTTAACCCGGGTTACCCTGGATTACCCGGGTTTAACACATGGTGAAGTAAACGATGGATAATGGCTGATAACTATGCCCAACCAAGAGATAACCCATGAAGTAAATGGGCCCTTAGGATATAACGTCTCATTTGTATCCATCAGCGCCACCTAAGAAAAAATGCTTATCCTAATTGTTAGAATATCTCTAGAATTCTAAATCTCTTCAATTACGTATTGTATTAGGAAAAGGATATTATTTCCATGTATATATGTCTAACTAATCTCTATTTAAAGGGGTTCGATTAATTTAAAAAAAAAAAAATCAAAAAACCCTAACCTTTTTTTCAAGGCTGAATCCCACCCTCCCAAACCTTAGATCTGCCGCCATGTGCCTCGCCAGAGCACCTCCCTCCGGCGCCTTGCCCTCTTCTTCATCGCGCGTGCCGCTGCGCTCTCTTCCCTCTTTACTCCTGTGCTGCCCAACCATGCTCTCCTTTCTTGCTGCTCGTGTGCCGCCCAGCCGCGCCCTCTTTTCTCGTTCCTCGCGCACTGCCTAGCTGCGCCCTCTTTTTCTTTCATCGTGCGCCGCTCAGCCGCGCTCTCTTCTCTTGTTCATTGCGCTGCCCAGCCGCACTCTCTTTTCTCGTTCCTTGCATGCTGCCCAGCCGTGCTTTCTTCTCTCGCCTCGCGCCTCTGCCTTTCTGCTTGTTTTTTATTTTTTGCTCCCAGTAGTCTTCTTCTTTTCTTTTTTTCTCCTCTTTTTTTTTCTTCTCGTAATTGCCTTTTCTCTTCCTTTTAGAATTTTAGTCTTCTCTTACCTTATTTGCACAATTGTCCTCATTTTTTTGTATGGGCATCAGATTTACCTCACACTTCTCATGGTAACTTCTTGGGAACCCAAACCTTCCATGGGTACCTTTATTAAGTTGAACGGGCGCAATTATCTTCTTTGGGCCCAATCCTTTAAATTATTTCTTGGGTCTAATGAGAAATTAGACCATATTATTTCGAATCCTCCAGACTCCAAGGATGATAAATTTAAAGAATGGCAAAAGGATGAATATGCTGTCATGGCCTAGTTATTGAATAGTATGGAAGCATTTGTCGCCTCGAATTTGATGTTTTTGGCCTCTGCTAAGGAAATGTGGAACCCCGTCCATGCTATGTATGCCAACGAGAAAATTGTGTCTTGAGTCTTTGAGCTGTATAAGAAAGTGTTTTCCATGAAACAAGATGGTAGAAATGTGGCCGACTACTATTCTCTTATCAAGGGTGTTCATGATGAGATTCTCCTATACCACCCGTTGAGCTATGATCTCGAAACCCGCAAATCTCAGTGGAAAGAATTTTGGGTGACCAAATTTCTGTCTGGATTAGACAGTTCTCTTCAACCAGCCCATGATCAGATTTTAGCCAGTGATACTGTTCCGATATTGCCCACTGCATTCTCCCAGGTTCTGTGTGTATCTATGGGCGCCTTCAGGATCCTACACTCCTACTGTTGAGGCCTTTGCCTTGGCTGTTCGTGGCTAGTGCTCGCAGCAATCCCCGGGGTACCACATCTAATACTGGACGCGATCGTGGTGGTCGTGGCAAATTTCATCCCCATACGTATTGTGGTCGTACCAATCATGTTTCCGATCACTGTTGGCAGAAGTTTGGTAAACTAGAGTGGGCCAACGCTGTTTCCACTGATACTTATGCCTTTTCACCTGCCTCGGATCAGGTCATCTTAAGCCAGGAAGAGTATGACAAACTCGTTCAAACTCATTTAACTTACTCCACTAGCTCTGCTGTTTCCCAACCTACAGGTGCATTCATAGCATCTCCTAGTGAGTCTTGGCTATTAGATTCAAGTGCCTCTACCCATATCACTGGTATTAAGTTCCATTTTTCCTCATTATCTTGTTCTTCCTCTCTCAAACTTGTTCGCTTAGCAGATGGCTCATATTCTCATGTATCAGGTTCCGGTGTTGTTACACCCAATAAAGCTCTTACTCTAAATCATGTCGTATTTGCTCCAAATTTTCCTATTAGCTTGTTATCCATTAGTCAACTTACTAAATCCCACCATTGCTCGGTAACGTTTTTTAGGATCTACACACGAGGAAGACGATTGGTGGCGGTCGTGAGTGCGGTGGTCTTTACTACCTACACACAGCCGATATACCTGTGGACCCTCAAGCTCTCTTTGCTTCCGTTACCCCTTTTCAATAGGCATTGTCGGTTAGGTCACCCGCCTTTGTCTGCATTAAAATGTTTGTTACCCATTGCATCTGCTAGTTTAAATTGTGAGTCCTATAAGTTAGGAAAGCATCACCGTGCTTCTTTTCCATCTTGTGTCAAAAAGCGTTGTTCTGTACCTTTTGAATTAGTTCATTCGAGTCGAGTCTTTTGGTGGATTTCGGTACTTTCTTTGTCTGAAGTCGCTTCTGTAATCAAGTCTTTTTATCATGAAATAAAGACTCAATTTTCTGTTAATATTCGTGTTCTACGCACTGATAATGCCTTGGAGTTTGTTCAAAAACAAATGTCTATCTCTTGTGACCAAACTGGTATTATAAATCAAACAACTTGTCCGTGTACATCTTAGCAGAATGGTGTAGCTGAGTACAAACATCGACACCTCTTGGATGTTGCGCGTACCATTTTGACTCAAATGAATGTTCTTAAAAACCGTTTGGGGGGATGCTGTCCTTACTGCTTGCTATCTTATCAATCGTTTACCCTCTACTGTTCTTTATGGGCGTATTCCCTATTTAAGTCTTTATCCTGATCGGCCTTTGTTTCATATTACTTTGAGGGTTTTTGGGTGCGTTTGCTTTATCCACATCTCCTTGCCGGGTCTTGACAAACTTTCACCCTGCTCTGTTAAAGGTCTTTTCCTTGGGTACTCTCGTACACAAAAAAGGTATCGCTGTTATGATCCCATCTCTCGTCGGTTTTTTATTTCCGCTGATGTCACCTTCTTTGGGTCGACAACCTACTGTTCTACTGATGCTACCTCATCTCCATCACTTCCTTTACCCATCCCAACCAAATTGTCTCCTGCTCGGTCTTCTTCCGACGGTCGTCTACCTCTGCAAGTATATTCACGACGACGCCTACCACAAACCATTGTGCCTCCAACCACCACTAATCCATTTTCCTCTATTGTAGATCAATCCTCCTCCATCCCCTCTTCTTAGGACATGGATTTACCCATCGCATTGCGCAAAAGTAAACGTTTGTGTATTGTTCATCCCATCACCAATTATATGTCTTTTGATAACCTTAGTCCCTCGTATCGTAGTTTTGCTCTTTCTCTTTCTACAGAACCTATCCCATCTACTCACCATTAGGCGCTATGACATCTAAAGTGGAAACATGCAATGGATGAGGAGATGTCTACTCTTATTGATCGGGGAACTTGGGAACTTGTCACTTCCCCGTCTAGTGTTGACATTGTTGGTTGTCATTGGGTCTTTACCCTCAAGTATTGTGTAGATGGCAATATCGATCGGTATAAAGCTTGCCTCGTTGCGAAAGGCTTCACTCAAACTTATAGCGTTGACTACTTCGAGACATTTTCCCCAGTTGCTCGTCTTAACTCCATCCGGGTGTTGTTCTCCTAGGCTGTTAATCAAGATTTACCTCTGTATCAAATGGATGTAAAAAATGCCTTCCTCTATGGTGATTTGCACGAGACAGTCTTTATGGAGCAACCTCTTGGGTATGTTGCTTATGGGGAGAGGAAAGATATGGTATGCCGACTAAAGAAGGCAATTTATGGTTTAGAACAGAGTTCTCGAGCCCTGATTTGACAAGTTTAGTCGGGACATAAGTGATTTTGGTTTTCACCGGTGTCAAGCAGATCACTCCGTCTTTGTGAAACGTGGACAATCGGGTATGGTTGTCCTGATTGTATATGTTGATGACATTCTTGTTTCTGGCAGTGACATCGAGGGAATAGAAGTCAGTAAGGAGTACTTAAAACAACAATTTGTTACTAAGGACATAGATCCTCCTTGGTATCTTCTAGCAATAGAGATCGTGCACAACAAGTATGGGGTTTCGTTGTCTCAGAGAAAGTATGCTCTTGACTTGCTACAAGAAATTGGCTTACTTGGGACCAAACCGGTTGACACTCCTATAAAATTAAACTTGGATTTCTGGGAGGATGATGGTACGTATTTAGAAGACAAAACAAAATATAGAAGGCTAGTGGGAAAGTTGATCTATCTAATCGTGACTAGACCATACATATCTTTTACAGTTGGAGTTGTTAGCCAATTTATGGACAAACCTCGACCTGTCCATCTTGACGCTACTATGAGAATTTTAAAATACATAGAAGCCTCTCCCGGTAGAGGATTACTCTTCAAGAAACATGGACATCTGAAGATTGAAGCCTATTCCGATGCAGATTATATTGGGTCTAAAGGAGATAGAAGGTCTACTTCTGGCTATTGTACATATGTTGGGGGAAATCTAGTGACATGGTGGAGTAAGAAGCAGACAACTATGGCTCGATCTAGTGTAGAAGCTGAATATCAGTGCTATGGCACATACCACAAGCGAAATGTTGTGGCCTAAGAGCTTACTAGGAGAATTAGGATTCACTTATAATGAACCTTTACCTATGCAATGTGACAATCAAGCAGCTATTCACATTGCAAATAATTTAGTGTTTCATGAAAGGACGAAACATATTGAGGTCGACTGTCATTTCATTCGAGATACCGTAATGAGCCGCATTATTAGTACTCTATTCACTCCATCCTCAGAACAGATTGCTGATATATTTACTAAACCTTTGGGGGAAATAAATTTAAAACTCTAAGTAACAAGTTGGACATGATCGATATATACGCTCCAACTTGAGGGAGAGTGTTAGAATATCTCTATAATCCTAAATCTCTTCAATTATGTAGTGTATTAGGAAAAGGATATTATTTTCATGTATGTATGTCTAACTAATCTCTATTTAAAGGGGTTAGATTAGTGTAAATAATATACACAGAATTTTCTCTCGTTTCTTGTCTTTCTCTTTTCACACTAATCATTATCATTATGATCGAATTATATATTGTTGCCACACGCAATCAGCATGTCTCAGGTTGAAATCTACACTCCCCCAAGAGGTCAGGATTTTGAGATTCCATGGCGGCTTTTGTTGAATCTTGTGCTGAAATCTAGCTCTTAATGCCGGATGAAGAAGACACGAAACAGGCTGAGCTACTGCAACGGGCGCAGTGACTGAGAGCAACCATTCTTGGAGCAAACAACGGGCTGCTTTCCACGACATCCCTCATGTTGGGGTCGGAGCTGCTAAGGAGGATCACAAGCTTATGATAATCACGAGCCTCAGTTGGTGCTCTTGCTAGGGGCATGCAACATAGTTGTTGGAGAGTTTGTGTCTGTGTCCACTCAGAGAGATATTCAGAGGATGACTATGGACAAGTGTAGTGAGAAGTTTAATGATGCTGAGAGTGATGTCAAGCCTCCAAAGTCAATGTTAAGTGAGGCTGACTTAGCTATGTCAAGAGTTCATCAGAGAGTCTCTCCGACAAGATCACCTTTCATGAAATTTGTTGTGGGGAGAGATACGAGTGCGGATGATAAGGTGGATAGGAAGCGCTGCCAAACCCGTATAACGCTTCCAGAGCATCAGGTTTGGCGTTTTTGTGTGGATCACTGGTGCCCTTGCTCTCAGGAATGGTGGTATCTGGAGATTACAAGATGAGAGTTGTAGGTATGGTAGTAGTGGACTCTATAACACTAGCCATATTCGGGGGAGTTGGAGCTAATCTTGGCCGTTCACTAGTTAGGGTTTCTGCTATGAGAGTTGTGCTTGGAGAGTGGATTTCAATGGTTGTCACATATGACATTCTTAAGCCTTTGGATAGAGATGATAAGTGTCATCGAACAGATTAGATTATGGTACATAACAAGTTCTTCATGTAATTGGACACGCATGTTGTCAAGAACCCTTGAAATTAATTGAATAATTGCTATAGGCAAATATGTATCTTATGGAAAAATATTTATGTGTGTGAGTTGTCACATTTCACTTGTTCTTTTTCTTTTCTTTTTGATCCATATTCTATTTGTTTTACAATATTACTACTACTAATATGCCTTATTTGGTGGAAGTAGTTTATTTTGAGATAATCATACATATATGTCTCTTTAAGTCATATAAAACAACACAATAAATTGTGTCAAAGTTCGTGTATAACGTATTGATGCGAATTACATATCAAAGTCAGTGTGTTACACACTCATGAGAATTGCACACTACAAGAATACGTGCCTTCTCACTAATAAAAAAATTGTAATTGATTCTAATAGATTCAGTTACAAATAGAAGACATTTATAATGAATTTATAACAAAATCTTATTAAATTAAAATCAAAGGAACAATTAATCACAAGCAATTTGCTGATAGATTTGTGATAAATGAAATCATTAAAGAACTATATTATGTGACGAACTTCATTTTATTAGTGATGGATTATTAAGTTAGTAAAGGATGTGATTTCTTGTATGCTATAAAATACTAGCAATGTCAAGCGTGAATATCCACGAGTTCAGTACTCGAAAATGAGTATTAAGGGGGTGTTTGGAGATCTACTTTTGGAAAAATGAAAGTTGTAAAAAAAAATAGTGTTTGAAAAGAAAAAAATTAAAAGTAGTGGTTGAATTTTAAAATAGCAACCGGAAGTTGGAAAAAGCAACTTGAAAACTACTTCTAACTTTTAGTTTATTTTATTTTATTTCTTTTTTTCCAACAAAAATAGCAAAACAAAATGCTAAACAATTGTTTTTTTTTTAGCAGAAGTAATTTATAATGTTTGCAAACACCCCCTCAATCTAGTACAATTTGCTTTTAACATGTTCTATTACAATCATATATTAATTGAATGAATAACCTTTGTTTTTATTTTTGGATATATTAAATTTTTATAAATACAACTGTAAAGATTTAAAGATGTCAAATAAAAAAATGAACCATGTGAATTATTTTTATCAATAAATACACACGTAACTATTTTGGATTTTAAAAAATAAATTTATCTTCAAGTTAGCTTGATAAGAGAACTTTGCCCCTGAGCATAATATCTAAATTTGATTATAGGATTTAATGTATGTATATATAGTTTACGTGGCTCGATTACTTTTCTAACATGAAAGCCATCGCATTACTTCTTCTCCATAGTATAAAACTACCTGTAACTACTTGAGAATAACTATTGTTAACAATAATGTCCTTTAATTTTACTCTTTACAATACTTTTGTTTATTTTCGTATTTTCTAAGTCGATTATGATGTTGATAAATTTAAAATTTTTATTCTGGTACACTATAAACACGTAGTTCTTATAAAAGTCATCCTGAGGAATACAAGTGCAAATAATAAGATGGAGGAGAGTTGTGCATATAGTGGTGGTGGCTCCTATAGCACTAGCCATGTTTGGTGGTTATATGAAATACTTTGGTCAGTTCACTTGAATCAATAAAAGATAAGCATGTGGAAGAATTTTCCTTCTTTGATGGAGTTGTCAGGCCAACTTCATCCTCTTGTTTGAGGATATCTCTCCTCAATGTCTTCGTTTGCCTCGACCCTCTCTCCAATGACTCGAAATACATTTCTCAACTAGGGCTTGCTCAGGAAATATCCCAAGTAGAGCAAATTCTTTGACATAACCAAACTTTGGAAATCTAGGATTATTTTGTGGTCCCACGTTTTTGTATGCGGCCGTGCATTACCTTCTGATGCATAACAGTCTTGATAGTCTAGTGAAGGGACCACTCTCAACACAACTCTTCTAGATCCTTTATGTTAGCCCTAAATTAACAGATATGCTCACCATCCCTTACCTATAAGTACACCATACAAAGCTTCCAAAGAAAGTGCTATTCATTATCTTATAGTGACTATGAACGAAATACTTTCTCTATTCATACTTTCGCTAACTTAAGTATTAGAGGGTCCTCATCAAAGACGTTTTTGGTTAGGCTCATGTGTGTTCTGACTTAGCAAATTGAGGAGCCCACCAACATCTCATTGGATCCAAACGTGTTCTCCTTGAGCATGTGTCCAAGACTAGATTCCGACCTCATCATTTTGGCTCTAGAGGAAGGGCTTCCTAATTGTTTGACAAAAAACTGGTAAACACATTCCGAATCATGGTTGGTATGGGACCTTCACATGTCCTTGTTTGTGAAGACAACCCCAGAGAACCTCAAAATGAAGCTTAGAGTCACCTCCACCAAGATCCACCAAATGCCGAAGTAGCCCCAACTCCTCAAAATTTGGTTAAGATGACCTAGGACCAACTTGCCATGCTCTTGAATGGTTGCGTAAGTCAAACATGCCTTCGAACATGGAAGGTGCAAGACTGATCCATGCTCCCGCGGCCTCGTGGACTCGATGAGATTTATCAGTTATAACCCAAGTGTCTTCTCCACCTCTACCACGAGTTTGGGAGAGGACTTCCTATGCCCCTAGGCATCGACTTCTCGAGGAGGTACTCAAGTCACAAGATCGGGTTTTTTAATTGAATCAAGAAACCCAAGGCAAATCCACAACAAACAACGCTCCACTGCCTGTCCACAGTTGCAAAGGGATGATATCGAGGAGATCTCTCATTTGGTCTTTGAGATGAACCAAAGGGTGGAAGAGCTAAAAGGAAGGGACTGCGCTCGAGCGGACGCTGTGGAGTTGTCCTACTAGATGGAGGATCTAAATTTTGTTACCTACTCACTATGAACAAAAGGAAATAAAGTCTGAATAGTTATAGGTCCTTACTCCTATATCTGAAACATACTCTGCTATTTGTACTCCAAACATTAAACTATCCCCAGTTTTTCATGTCCCTCACTTTCATAGTAATTTTTTATATGTCAATATATCACTAAAGCCCTTAATTAAAAGATCAAATTTTATACCAATTATTGTCTCTTTAAGGACCTTCAAACGAGGAAAAGGATTTGCATTGGTTGACTACATGACGGCTTATAATTTTTGGAGGGGAGCTAAAGTTCTGCATTATATGGTGAGAATAAGGATGTTAACAAAAAAAAAAAAAAATAGTACAGTAGCATAGACGATTAGGGCATCCATCATTTTTTTTCTTAAAAAAGTTGTATCCCACTTTGTTTGCAAAGATTATGAGTGATGCATTATTTCTGTGATGCTTGTGAGTACGCTAAACCTATTAGAAATTGTTATTCTTTAAGCAATAATGAAAGTATGATTCCTTTTATGACATTTCATTTTTGATGTCTGGGGACTCACACAAAACACTTCACTATTTGATAATCAATGGTTTGTCACATTTATTGATTGTTGCACTAGATTAACTTGGGTTATTTGATGAAAGCAAAGAGTGATGTGTTTTCTTTCTTTCATTTAATAACATGATCAGTACCCAGTTTAATACTAAAGTTAAAATTTAAGAATTGACAATGGTGGGGAGTGCATGGATGGTGGGTTTGTACTTATTTGGAGTCTAGTGGGATAATATATCTGACGAGTTGTCCTTATACTAGTGCTCAAAATGGTGTTGTTGAAAAGAAAAATAGACACCTACTAGAAGTTGCTCTATCCCTTATGCTCACTATAAATCTCCCAAAGCCATTTTAGAAGATGCAATCCTTTCTGCTGCTTAATCAACATAGTGCCTTTCAAACTAGTCAACTTTAAAAGCCCTTTAGAGGTCTTACAAGGAAAAAAAGAACTCTTATACTATTCCTCCAAAGGTGCTTGGGTGTGTTTGCTTTGTCTATACTTAGAATTGTAGGAATTGGAATTTAGAGCTCTTAAATGTGTGTTTGTTGGGGTACTCTCCAACACATAAAGGCTAAAAGTGCTACCACTCTCCTTCAAGAGAACATTTTGTTGGTATGGATATTACCTTTAGAGAAACATGCCCTTATTTCCATACACCCCAATTACTTCTTCAGGGGGAGAGTAATGAGAGAGAAGAGTAGTACCTAGTTCGGTTACTCTTGGTGATCTCATTCAAGGGGATACTAATCCTATTGAGGGGGAGAGTTCTAGTTCTAGTGGATGCTTGGATGGACAAGCTTTAAGGAGATATTCGGGGAAAGACAAAATAGAAGAAGCCATCATGCTGTCTAATCCTTGTCTAGAATCTTTCTTTCCTGGCGACTTACCCTTAACCTTTGTTTTAAATTATTCAGACAAACTTTTTGCTCAGAGGAAATGTGTCAAGTTATGTAATATATGACTCCTTGTCCCCTTCCTATAGAGGACCTTGTCTTGTATGTTTCCTCTGTGTCTATTCTACATGATTGGGAGAAGCTCTTTAAAATCCTAAGTGGAAATGAGTGATGGTTGAAGAGATGAAGGCCTTGGTTGAAAATGAGACTTGAGAACTTGTAACTCCTCCATTGGGAAAGAAATCAGTTGGCTGCAAGTGGGTGTCTACTGCAAAATACAAGGCATATTGTTCGATCGAAAGACAAGAAGTAAGATTTGTGGCTAAGGGGTTCACTCAAACCTATGAAGTGGACAGAGAAATTTGCCTTGGTTGCCAAGATGACCACAATCAAAATCTTGTTATCTTGTGTAGCCCCCTTGATTAGGATTTGCATCAACTTGATGTAAATAATGCTTTTTCCTTCATGGGGATCTAGAAGAAGGGGTGTATATGGAGATTCCTCCAGGTTTCGATGATGAAAAAGCTAAGGGAATGGTGTGTAGGTTAAAGAAAGCTTTATGTGGGTTCAAATAGTCATCTAGGGCTTGGTTTTATAGATTCGGTAAAGCTATGATCTTGTTTGGATGCAAACAGAGTAACATTGATCATAGCTTGTTTACCAGACTCTGTAACGATAAGATCGCATTACTTATAGTGTATGGCGATGATAATGTGTTGACTGGAGATGACATAGTAGAGATAACTGAATGAAGAGGCTTCTTGCTTATGAGTTTGAGGTCAAGGATTTGGGAGGATTACGATATTTTCTGGGAATCAAAGTTGCTAAGTCGAATAAGGGTAATTTTATTTCTTAAAAGAAGTATATTCTTGATCTTTTAACAGAAACCGGTATATTAGGTTGTAAGCCTACAGAATCACTTGTCAAATGCGGTCACAAATTGTAAGAAAGGACAACCAAATTAGTTGACATAGAGAGATATGAAAGATTAGTGGGAAGGCTAATTTATCTCTCATACACAAGGTCGGATATAGCATATGTCGTTAGCTTGATGAGCTATTATATTTATGATCCTCGTGAACTTCACTTGCAAGCCTGTGTTTTGTATTTTGAGGTATCTAAACTCGGCTCTTTGGAAAGGTCTGCTTTTCTCCAAAAATGGGCACCTCCAAATAGAAGCTTTTATAGATATAGAATGGGATGGTTGTCCGAATGATCGTAGGCCGACCGTCGGTTACTGGACACTTATTGGAGGGAAGTTGTTTAGTTAGAGAGTAAGAAGCAGAGTGTGGTTGCTTAGTCAAGTGCAGAAACCGAGCATAGAGCTATGACTTAAGGAGTTTGTGAGCTACTTTAGTTGAGAAAATTAATAGAGGAGCGAAAGTTGATGAGAATGAGTACTCCATCCTTATTTTTGCAATAGCAAAGCTGCTAATAGTATTGTTTATAATTCGGTACAACATGACCGAACAAAGCATATGGAGATTGATTGGCATATTATCAAGTAGAAACTGAAAAAAGGTTCCTTGAAGATTTTTCATGTGGCATCTAAAAAATAATTGGCCGATGTGTTTACTAGAGGGCCTAGTAATCTGACCTTTCATACATAGGTTGCGAGTTCAGCAATGTGATATCCATACACCAACTCGAATTAGGGGAGTGTTGACAGATTTTATGTAACTAAACAAATGTTTAGGGATGTGATGTATATATTCCTTTCTTAGATAAAATTTACTCTACACTCCTATCCTAATTAGATTTTCGTTTTCTATTTCTATTCTAGTTAGGATTTATTCTACTTGTATACATAATCTTTTGTACTGTTGTAAAATAACACAACATTGGAGATTTTTCTCTAAAATCTTCAACGACAAAGGCAATTGCAAAATGAGAAAAAGCTCCAGAAGGCAAAGATCGAGGACAACTCCATTGGTATCAATGGCATAACATTTAGTGATGCTGATTTAAGCCACATCTAGTATCCTAAGGAGGATCGAGGAGCCGTCGAATTATACAGTGGTTATAACTCTAGACGTCGCAAATTATGCAATTGTTAGGACCCAGATCACCAATAGGAAGTTCAACACATGTTCTCTTCTACTCCACCATGCTCAAAATGGATTTAGGTGGTTATAAGTTGGAAATAGTCCGAACATCAGCGGTTGGGTTTGTTGGTTCTAAGGTTGTTTTGCTCAGACAAATTTGTTTGCCCATATCGTTGGGTGAAAGATCGAGAAAAAAACCCATCATGGTTTTTTACATTATTGTGGACGCCCTATTCGCCTACAATATGATTCCAGTTAGGACTGATTTGAAAAACTTTCGAGCTGTTGTTTTAGCTTACTGCTTGAAAGTAAAGTTCCCTACACCGATCGGGATAGGGCAAGTTACTTGTCGAGTCCTTGATGCCTTGATGTGCTATTCCATTTCTATTGAGGACAAGTGAACTCCTTCTCCCCATCTCTCAACGCAAGTAGCTCCGCACATTGATTTTTTGAGTGCTTGGAGGCTGGTTTTGCTAAGAGAAAGAGAATGGTGGAACAGAAGATCAAACTTGTGACATCCCAATTTTTACACATAAAATAGGTCTAACAAATATATACTAATTAAAAACCAGTTCTTATGATTATATGATATACGTATGAAACACTAAAATTTTATATATAGCATTTATAATGCCTCAGTATTTCCTAATATTTTAAAATTAATTATATATTATTACTTTGCGTTTATATGTATGTTTTATATGGTCATTCTCCTATATGGTCCTTATGTTTATGAGAATTATGTGAAATTTAGAAATATGGTAACCGTGTTAGCAAAGAATGGATATGTAATTTTGTAATATATAATTAGTACACATATAATTTATATAAATTCAAAATATAGATATGAATATATATTATCTATATAACATATTAGAAATTATTTTATATAATACATATATGCTAAATATTTATATATTTTCGCATACATATACATATATATATATATATATATAGATACATACAATAAAAATGTGATATAAATTTTATATATATACACATTTTCATATATATATATATAATAAAAATGTTTCTCTTGTATTATATGAAAAATGTCATTTTCTCTTACCTCATGTCATTTTCTCTTAATAAATGTAATCTTACACCTAAGCATGCATGTATAAATCTTATTTAGGTTAATAACCACTTGTAGGGTTGATTTTAAAGAAAGAACACTTGTTATCATCATTTTAAAATAGGTTAACATACATGCAATTTAGGGTAACACTTATGCGAGAATTAGACTAACACTTGTAATGATCTTCCTACTTAAAATCACACATGTATGAATCAACTTGAATTAAATAACACTTGGCTTTATCATCTCGACTTAGGCTAACACATAAGCGCATTAGGGTAAACACTCGGGCTATTTAGATCACTACTTGTGTATGAACACATTTAATAACTGGGGTGAGTTGTGCCTATGCATAAATATGTTCACATAAGGGTTGTTCATATGCTTATGCACATACCTACATATTTAAAAGATTAAACTTGCTTTTATGAACCTATATATATATATATGCAGTTAAAGTATGTTAAAAGTTAAGAATATATGCATATGTGTAAATATAGTTTATTTGTGCATTTGCAAAGTATTGTTTTTAAAGTAGATACTAGACACAAGTTAGATCACTTGTCACCACTAGTTATAAGGTTATCAATATGCAAGTGTTATACGTCTAAGTTAGTTACTCCCTCAGAGTGACTACTAATCATGAGTAATTGCAATATAGTGTTCTAATCTTACTTATTAATATGAATTTTAGGTAAATGCCGAGTAAACATAGCTAGCCCGATCAATAAACTTGGATGTGACAATAAGCTCTTAAGGTGAGTGGCTTTTACTTTCTTTGTTAGCGCAATGAACTATATGTTATAAATATTATTATTCGTATAGCCTACCCTATCGGATTTATGGAATTATATTTTGCTTCGCACATTTCAACGAAATATTTCTCCAAATTATAATTTAAGTTATATTTGAAAATATTGCATTTATGATATTGTCAGTTATACCTGTCCCGAAATGATTTATTGACACATTTAGGATATCATATTTTAATTATATTTTTATGTATCCCGAGAGTAGAAACAAACTATTGCTTTATTGAAAGCTTGTGAGCCATATCTGTTTTGTTATATGTGTCTACCCTTGGAACACCCTTGGGAAGGTCAGGGCCAGGTACATGTAAGAGAGATCTATCAGGGTGGAACTGGACCGTTGATGGAACCTTTTATATGATACTATTTCGTGAAACCAATTTCTACCTACAGCCAGAGGATGACTATAGTATAGTTGGAGCGATGTATTGCACAAATGCGTGATACATCTCTATCTTGCTTAATGTCGAGGTGGCTTCTCGACGAGGGAGGCATAAGCGTTTCTATCATGATTTATCTATTTTGGGCAGTCATAAGGTTGGAAATTCTATCTATGTTTCACTATCCGTCTTGTTCAGGCTGTATATACACACTTCACACGACAACGTACTTTTCCAAATTCATTATTGGTTTTATGAATCTTATTTTCGGTATAAATATCTATATGTATATTTCTAGCCTCACCAAGTTATTTGGAGTTACCACCCCAAGTTCTTTCTGTTCATTGCCTTAGTTTCAGGAAAATAGATTGAGGGGACTCAGTTAAGGCGATTCATAGTCCTTTATCGTGTATAGCAACTAGCTTATTTAATAGAAAATAGAAGATCACTAGTTGAAGTGTTGTACTTGAATAGTTGTACGCTATAGTTCTATGTAAGTTAATTGCAATTTTCTTTATCTCAATCTTGTTATTGGGCAGAATCGGATTACCGATTGAGAAATACGTACTCAGGAAGACCGTTAAGTGAGCCCTACTCGTATAGGATGGTCCTAGCGAGGGGGGTGTCACAAAACTGGTGAAGGAATACAAGACCATCGAACTCGTGGAGGGCAAGCCGAGCATAACCATACATATTGGGTCTGAGATCAATCTTGAAAAAGAAGTAATGCTAGTTTAGTTTCTCTATGACATTGTTAACGTATTTGTTTGGAAGGAGTCAAACTTCTAGAGAATTGATCTTGAGGTGATCATTCATCAGCTTAATGTTGACCCGAAGTTTCACTCAGTAAGACAGAAAAAGAAGGTGTTATACAAAGAAAGGAATATATTAATAATGGGTGTCGAAACCACTAAAAATAAAATCATACTCTTCTTAAAACCAAAATAAATTCTAAAATTCACAGGGAATAGCTTTTGATCAAATTCTAAAATAACCAGGATATTAAATAAAAAAATGAAAGTAAGGAAGGTTTTAAAGATATTACAACTAGAAATGATTTAAACAAAAATAAATGCAAGAACTTAATTAAATAAAATCAATATGAGAAGATCTCAGTCGAATGTAATTCTTAGTATGATGTTCATTGAATTGATCATAATTCAAAGATAACTTAATAATTTCAAGCAATAGACTAGTTATAGCTAGTGGAAAACTCCTCTGATTGGTTATAGCTATTGGAAAACTCCTCCGACGTAATCCATTCTTAATATTAAATTAAACACATAAAAACAATAAATGATTCTTAATTAACAAATAACACCAATCAAACGATGGAGTTCAATTTGTTAACGACACTAAGAACTAGAAAGACTCGATTATAGCTAACAAACTGCAAACGCACATTCATTCAAGAACTAGATTGTATATATATACCCATAACATAATCGAAAGTTTCGACATAATCGAAATGTGCTATTTTCCACTTAGTATTAGTTCAGTTAAAAAATTATGGATTTAACTTCACTAATTGGATTTTTGCTGTTCTATTACTCAAACAACTAGCCAAGAATTGCATAAATAATGAAATAGCATTAAGGGCTGGTATTTCCCAATAAAAATAGAAAATATATAAATATTACTAAATTGAAGAAATATAAAAGAATGTTTAGATCTCAAAATCCTTGTAGAACATCCACTTCAAATTCACCTTCGACTGAAAAAGAGAGAACTTAGCGACACATGGTTAAGAACATTACTAAAAGAAAAATACAAATGATAGAACTAGAGCTAAAATAAAACTAAAATAGAACTTGGATTAAAACTTGGATACTTTATACAATCCTCCAAGACCTATTTGTAGGATTTTAGGAATACTCTAACTTTCTTCATATCCTAAAAGTACAAATCTTGAAAAGATTACAGAAGGCAAATCTTGACAACATCTAGACAACTTTGAGAGACAAATCTAGGTAACGTTTTGGAGGCAAAAACTTTGACCTCTTTTTGGCAACTCACATCTCACTTTTTGCAAGACACCAATCTTGATCATCTTTTTGAAGATATAAATCTTGCAAGTCTTGGCAATTAAATGGAGAATATAAATCTTGCCAATTTAATTGAGCATGCAAACTTTGACAACTTGATAAAGCATGCAATTCTTGACAATTTGTGGCTTGCCATAATTGGCTTGAAAATCTTCCAAATAATATCCAAAAGAAGAATTGGATATTGATAAGATATGCTCTTGATTGATCACAATTGTTTCAAGACAATTTGATGAACTTTTGGGGAAAAGATAATTTTAACTCTCAAGTGCTTTTCTTCACAAATTAAGCTCCAAATCATTCTTTTTCACCATTTTCAATATATCCTGGTCAAAATATAAAAACATAGTGAAAATTCCTATTTAAGATAAAAAAAATAATCCAAAAACATATAACTAAGGTGTCTAAAATTTAGCCAAATATTCATCTTAGCAAATTCCCCCACACTTAAACAATGCATGTCCTCAAGCATGCCATAACTCTTTATTATCAATTCATTCCTTTTCAAAATATAACTGATCTCAAACAACTCAAAATTTTATTGTTAAAAATTCAATTTAGCACACATAAGAAACAAACATTTCATATCGCACATCCCTATTAATCCACATATGTAAGCAATTACTCAAATAACTTTCTTTAAATATATACTATGTTAGGATTCACACTTTTCACTACGTCCCCAACAAATAAATTTAGTTTATTTAGTCAACCATAAGAGGATATTATTTTTTAAAACTTGCCAAGACCTTATTTTCCTCAATTCAAGAGATAAAGAATTGGATGTAAAACTTCAAGGATAGCTTCTTTTTTTTTTTTTCCACATTTTTTCACCTACGACAAACCCACTAGCGATATAAAAGTTCTCACTTGTGCTTCTACAACCCATTTTAGAAGGTTCTCAACTCAAGGGTTGCCCCATTTTTATTTATTTTTTTTTTTTCTCTTTGTTTTCTCTCTCTCTCTCTGTTTTTTTTTTTTGGGTTTTTTTAAGCAACCCATAAATCATTAGAGAACACCTTGAAATTCAGCACGGAACAATCAGGAAGGAAAATAATCTAATTACGTACGTACTTAACACGTATTTCAAATTAGGTACATAAAGGAGTTTTTTCTTTTCTGTTTTTTTCTCTTTTTTGTTTGTGTGTGTGTGTGTGTTTTTTTTTTTTGTGTGTAATATCCTCAATTTTTTTTCAATACAATATCTTTTGATTTACATGTGTATATCAGGGCAAGAAGTAACAAAATCCTCACCATGCAAACCACTACCCAAACATATCCATTAATTTACATAATGATCTACGTATTTATCCCACATATTTCATATTCAAGACAACTATCACAAGCAATTTAATTATTGTGCAGAGAAATATGAATAGTCTTACTAGTGCTCGTCTTTTTAGTGTAACGACCTCAAATATTAACACAAAAGTTGAAATTGTCTAAAGATAATTCGCAAAAGTAGGTTCAAAAATCCAAAAAAAAAAAATAAAAATGATTGACAACCTAGTCAATCAAAACAAACATATTGCCTAACACTATACTTTTATTCCCCACAGTTAAAACTTCACATTATCCTCAGTGTGATAAACAAATAAAGAACCAGAAAAAGGAACAAGTGACTTCCCCAAACATGATGCTACTATTGTGGAGCAATAGGCGGTTGAAATCTGATTTGGGAAAAATATGCGTATAGGTATTTTATGCCCCATCATTGCTTCATCCTTTTGAGCTATCTACAAAAGTATCTCAAAATTATCCCGAATAGCACAATTGATTTCCAGTTTAAAATAAATTAATAATATATGTATATTTTTTTTTTTGGTTTTCGTGTTTTTTTTATATATATGCAGATAAAAAATAAAACAAAATCAATTCAAATCAAAAGCAAAATGGAGCATAAAAGAAAAGAAAATTTATATATATTTTTTTTCAGTAAATATGTATAAATATATATATATATACACACAAATATATATATAGATATATACATATATATATTTATATATATAACAGGTAGAATTTAGAAAGTGAAAAAGGATAACTAAAAATAAAAGAAAAATGAAAGAAACAAAATTAAAGTGGATGGTGGCACATGTGATCTATTCTTTGCGAGGATTGGGCCGCTGGTGAAATGATGTGAATTGAGGATTTCAATGTGGAGAGAAAGTTAGTTAAGGTGTTGGTGTTTCAAGGGTGTAGAAAGAGCAGTAGGTGTTGTATTGCCATTCAGGGGTCGCTTGCGATGTGGTGCGAAGGAGAACCGGCCAGAGTTGACGGAGAAAATAGAGGGGCAGCCACTGGGTTGTGATGTGCCTAGCCGGCGGCGAGGGAGTAGAGAAGGAGAGAAAGAGTGCGATGGCGAGATAGATATGTGATTGGGGTAGTTGCACGCTGCGCTGGAGACGAGGAGTGACAATGACTATAGTGGTGTAAATCACGGCCGAGATGTCGTGTGTGGCGGATGGCGGTGTTAGAAAACCTAGCTGCGGACTGGATTAGAGATAGAGAGAGAGAGATACGGAGAGAGAGGGAGTTGTGTTAGACGGGCGACTCGGTCAATTTGTTTCAAATCTGGGGTTGCTTCACTGGCAGCGAGAATGTTCGCGTGCGTGGCAGCGAGAGAGAGAAGAAGAAAATGGTGAAGAGAAAGAGAAGGAGATGGCTGGTGATGTTGGGGAAGATGATGGAGCATGGCGAGAGAGAGAGAACAAGATGATGATGGAGAGAGAGATGGTGAACAACGGGGTAAGAGATTGAGAGGGGGGGGGGGGGGTTTCAATTCTAAAATTATCTTTGTTTTATATTTTTTCAATCAAACTAGCAACACCACACATTCTACCTGTGTGCAAAATATAAAAAATATATATTTCAATTTAGTACTTTATTTTTTTAAGAATGAAAATATAAATATATTATTAAATTTCTTTCATAAGAATACTTTTTTAAGAATTATTTGAAATAATTTATTAAATTATAATAATTTAAAAATAAAATAATTATACAAAATAAAATTACCTGATAAAGAATAAACACAAAAAAAAAATCTAATAATTGTAATTAGAGAAAGTGGTTTGTTGGTTGAGAACATGAATTTTTTTAAATTGGATGTAATATTACAATATTGACCTTTTTATTTACTAATTTATTGCACGTGTTTACTAATTAAAAGGGTAAAATTGACATATCAAAATTTGGTATTCCAATTGAATTGATTTTATATGAATTTGCAATTTTAGCCAGAATCTTACATATTTCTATTTATTCCACATAAAATTGAAGGGCAAATTTTTGTAAATTCACATAAATAATAGCCATTTGTAAGACAAATATGACTTTCTTTTTATAATATACTAGCAACACTGCACTACTCTACGTGTGTGCAAAATATAAAATGTATATATTTTAATTTAGGGATTAATGCGTTTTTCGTCCGTTAACTTTAGCATATTTGGGTTTTAGTCCTTAACTTTAGGGTTTTCGATTTTAGTCCTGTATTTATTCAAAAACTTGTAATTTTGGTCCGATTTGGCCGAAATCCGGCCCAAGTTGCTGACATGGCAGTCAATTTGGCCGGAATCTGGCCCAAGTTGCTCATTTGGCATATGAATTGGGGAATTTTATAGATGTGGCTGCCATGTATATATTTACATATATTTTCTTTTTTTTAATATCCATTTAAATATTTTTACACAATTCAAAGCAAAATTTCTTAAATATTAAAATTACAATATTTTTTCTAAAACAAAAATCCCATCTCCACCACCAACCCTCCCTCCCCCACCCCCACCTTTGCACCTGCCTCCCCCCCTCTCTCTATCTCTCCCCGCAACCCCCTCTCCCCAACCGTCCTCCCCCCACCACCAACCGCCCCCACCCCTACTTCTACCTTGGCAGATAGATCCAGATCTGGTGATGGCGAGGGAGGTGGCGATGGAGGATGGCGATGGCGGCATCGTGGTGGTAGAGGAAGAAGGGTGGCGGTGATTGGTGGTGGTGGTGGGAGCGGCGATGAGAGAGAGAGAGAGAGGAGGTGGCGGCGGCGGCGGAGATTAGCGGTGGTGGTGGTGGGAGCGGCGACGAGAGAGAGAGAGGAGGTGGGGGTGGCGGCGATAGCGGTGGTGGTGGTGGGAGCGGCGACGAGAGAGAGAGGGGAGGTGGGGGTGGCGGCGATAGCGGTGGTGGTGGTGGGAGCGGCGACGAGAGATAGAGATAAGGTGGGAGTGGCGGCGATTAGTGGTGGTGGTGGTGGGAGGAGCGACGAGAGAGAGAATTGAAGGAGTAGGGCGGTGGCATGGTAGTGGTGGAGAAAGGTTGGGGATCTGCCCAAGGGGGGAGATGCATGTGGTGGTGGGGGGTGGAAGCGGCGTGGTGGTGGTAGTGGTGGAGCAAGGTGGAGGAGCCTGCTGGCGTGGGGGGGGGGCAGACAGAGAGAGATGCAGGTGGTGGTGGGGTAGCTGCCCGCGGGGGGGGGGGGGAGAGACGCAGGTGGTGGGGGCGTGGTGATGGTGGTGGTGGAGCAAGGTGGGGAAACCGCCGGTGGGGGGGGGGGGGGAACAAGAGAGAGATGGGGAGGGGGTGGGTGAGAGTTTCTTTTGAAAAAAATATATAATTTTTATTTTTAAAGAATTTATTTTTTAATTGTGTAAAAATTATATATATGGATATTTAAAAATATGTGTAAATATACACATGTCAGCCACATCATCCAAAATTGTCCACATCAGCGAATTCATCGGAAAGCCCCAATTTTATTGTCCAGCTCAGCACATTTGATCAGAAAATTTTAAAATCGGATTGAATATGCAAATTTTTGAATAAATACAGGACTAAAATCGAAAACCCTAAAGTTAAAGGACTAAAACCCAAATAGGCTATAGTTAACGGACTAAAATGGCATTTTTCCCTTTTAATTTAATACTTAATTTTTTTTAGGATGAAAATATAAATATATTATTAAATTTCTTTTTTAAGCATACTTTTTTAAGAATTATTTGAAATAGTTTATTAAATTATAATAATTTACAAATAAAATAATTATATGAAATTAAATGATAAAGAATAAACAAAAAGAGAAAAAAAATCAAGTAATTGTAATTAGAGAAAGTGGTTAGTGGGTTGAGAACATGTATTTTTTAAATTGGATGTAATATTACAATATTGACCTTTTTTTTGCTTATTTATTGCATGTGTTTATTAATTAAAAAGGTAAAATTGGTACATCAAAATTTGATATCCGAATTGAATCGATTTCATGTGAATTTTTAATTTTAGCCACAATTTTACATATATCTATTTATTCCACATAAAATTGAAAGGTAAATTTTGTAAAATCACATAAATAACCGTCATTTGTGAGACAAAAATAACTTTTTTGTTTATAATAATATAGATATTATAGATAAGGCATGTAATTTGACGAAGAACAATGTGAAAATAAAAAGAGGCTTCGTATAAAACTTTTCTAAAAAGAGCGATTTCATGTCAACTACAAGGTGTGGGCACGCGTGAGTGCCAATGCACTTCTATTCAAAACAATTTCTCTTGATAAAATGAGACATGGGCACGTCTTAATCAATTTGTACTCACACCCTAAGTACCTGCAAATAGAACACATGCATATTAAAAGTAGAAGATAAATAATAGTAGAATAAACAAATGAAAAACACTAAAGAAAATATAAGTAAATAGAATCGGGTTGAAATAGAAAATATAATATAAATAAAATGAATAAGTAATTGCTGGGGAGATTATTGTGAAAATTTTTAAAGTCTCCAATAAATCAAGGATAATAATTGTCTGTTAGGGCTAAATTACTTATTCCACTCAATCATCAATTCAAAATTAGAAGAATCAATTACTCCAAAATGAGTCTCCTTTATATTAATATAAACTTATAAAGATTGAATCAAGAAAATATGCAGCAATATATTCCCGATTAATCATGAAAGCACAATCAAATGAAATGATTCAATTATAAAACCCACTAAAAATAACTAAATGTAGCCAATTTGAGAAATTCATAATTAGTATTAAAATCTTATGGGGCAAATATAGTATCAAGCAAGAGTTTATTTTCCCAGAATTCCATGAAAATAGTAAGATATTGTTGTGATTGGTTCATGAATAAAACAATCAGTCAACAAGCTAATGATCAATGTGGAATGTGAGAACTATTCTCATATCAAAAATACATTAACCATTTAATATTCCAATTTATCAAAAAACAAAAAGTTCCATCTTTTACTTTTCAATCAAAATTTACAACCAAACCACATAAAATCATAAGTGGGGAATTAACAAGTTCATCATATTATAAACAAATTTATTTAAAATCAAGAGAGTAATGGATTCATCCATATCGACAATAGGTTCAAATCTTTGTATGTATTTGTAATTACTCTTGAGATGGGTGAAAGGGTTGTGACCCATCTTTTAAGTAATTACTATCTTTTGTGACTTATGCTTATAAAATTAGCATATATTTTATTGGTTCGAATTTGATATTTGGTTTGAATGTGGGAATCTTGTATTTTAAGTTTGTGTTTAGCAATATTGGGTTATATAGGTCAGTTTTCGTTTAACGACCAGCCCGAGGTCTTTTGCTTCAGATCGGGGCGTTATATGTGGTATCAGAGCTTGGGTTTAAGAGCCCAATCTTATTGGGATAAGATTCTTGGAATATGGGTTTTGGATGTGTGTGGAGTATGAGTTTGTGTGAGAACTTTGGATTAGGTGTTGAATTTTTTTAGGATAATGCTCAATATAGAAGTTTTGACCCATTACTTCTAAAGTATTGAACTTTTGGTTCCTTTTGTCTTGGGTGGAGGATACTTTGTGAGTTAGGTGATACTCTGATTTGATTGAGAATTTTGCTAAGAATTTGTGTTCAACTTTAATTGTTGAAGGAAATTTATGCATAGTTCATCGCATGCTGGTTAGCTTAGTAGCGAGATTTAATGTTGAATTTGTAAACTATGGGTAGTAATCAACTCCTGAGTTGAGAATGTTTAAGGCGAATGTAAAGGATGGGTTGTAGTGTCATTTATATTGAATTTTAATGGAGGAATCCCTTAAATGAACATGGAAGTGAAAAATCGAGACTTACTATAACTAGTTTCGATTGCCAGTTTAATTTTTCAAAGATTAAGTTTATCACAAAGGTTGAATGAAGTTGCATATTGGGATATCGATAAGTATCAAGTTGCAGTTTTTATAGTGAGAATGTAATAGTGAGTTTGTTGTGCTATAAGTGTTGTTGCAAGGGGAAGTGCCGTAGTACTAGTAATTCATTTGTAAGAAGCTGACATTTCCCTTGTTTTGATTAGGTTAATGATTTCGTTGGTTCATTTTGATTGATATCTTACTCTTGACTTAAACTCAGACCCTACTATTTCCATTTGAATTTGTGCTTATTTGATTCTCTTTCTTTGATGCTTCCATAGAGACTATATTTAGTTGTGACATATTCTCACTTTATTAGTGATCATCTATCCATTAAACCATCTTTTGTCATATTTTCATTTCTAGGCCCATGCAAGTCTTAATGTTTGGTGAGTTAATTTTTCTCTACAATGAAAATCTACCAATATTCCTACATGGCATTTGATACGAAATTGTTAATTAGTTCTTTAAAATCTTGCTACATGTATGTTTTACTTTTTCCAATTCTTTACTTGCGGGACCTGCGGCGTAGCCTAAAAGTCGAGGCTCTTTTTGGGTTGGCCACCGAGAAGAGTTGGGGACATAATGTGGAAATGATATTATTTTTAAAATACTTCCATATCATTTTGATAAAGTAGAAATTTTGATTTCAAGATAAATCATTATAAAGTGTTTCTATCTTATTAATCAGTTTGTACAGTGTTGTTCTAAATCATTACGAGTCTTTGCTTAAATATTTTCACTGTTTATCTTAAGTGCACCCTCTCCCCTGAGTCACTTGGACTCACCCTCTTGTTTGACCAGTTCTACTTTATAGAATAAGTTGGTAGTGCACTTATTTGATAACAATGGAGTTTCGTGGTAAAGGATGTGTTGGTAGTTTTGTATTAGTGGCACGAATATATTATTTCACTGCAAGTTGTATGTATAGTTAACTCGTGATGAGGAACTTTAGTTAACTTTTCTCTTTTGGAGACTGATCGTTTTTTGTGTGCATATGCGTGTGGTAGGTTCAAATCCTTGTATGTATTTGTAATTACTCTTGAGATGGGGAAAGGGGCTGTGACCCATGTATTAAACAATTAATATCTTTTGTTACTTAGGCTTATAAAATCAACAGATATTTTATTGGTTTGAAATTTTTTTTTTTTTCGATTACAATCAACTCGGGACACCCTATAGATGTCAACCAGAAAGACCCCCACACACGCACACACTCACTCAAGGGGAAAGGGGAGAGGACAAGAGGATTCGAACTCAGAACCTCACTGGTACTGATTTGAACCCCCACCACTGGGCTACAACCCCAGTGGCTTTTTTTTTAAATTTTTTTTATATTGAAATTTGATATTTGGTTTGAATGCGGGAATCTCGAATTTTAGGATTGTGTTTTGCATTATTGGGTTATATAGGTCGGTTTTCATTTAACAAGTGGCTTAGGGTTTTCGACTCCAGACTGGGGAGTTATACCTATACTTAAGAAATTTTATAAAAATTGTGAAACTTGATTGTTGTTTTGTACTAATTTTTTGACAGTGTCACATTTGCAAAAAAATTTCAGGTAGAAAATCTCCTTGGAAAAATCTGGAAAAAAAATCCTCATCATACTTTAAGGTGTTTGCAGTTCTTCCGTACGTAGGATTCAATTGCATTGTAACCACTACTGAATGTTTCATAAGTTTTAGAAAACTATTACAAACAGATACCGTAGAGAAGAAGATCCTCCAACTCCTAGAATTATAGGCTTTTAGAGGTTCCAGTTTGGTACTTGGTGATGAAGCGATATTAATTAGGGTAATTACTTAGCAGGTGAATCCAGTTAGCTTTTGGCTGACCATTCATTAGAAGATTTTGTTGAGTACTTTTAAGAGTTCCTAAAATTTATATTAATTTGAAATTGGAAGGAAATACCTCAAGTACCTTTCAAATGATATATGAATATATTTTTGGATGCATAAAAGCTTTTGAATTGCATACCTTGAAGTTTTGAAATACTTTGGGATACTGGATTATTTCTTAACTGAACTTTCATATGTAGAGTGAAGTTATGATAATCACACTTGTTCTGTTGTTGTTCTATTCTTTCTAGTTGATTGGATCTAACTCAGCTTGGGTGTAAAAAGGTGTCACCGAACAACGGCGGGCTCTATCGATTGGGCCTTGAGCCCCCATGGCCTATTCCCCCTCAACACACAATAGAAGGCATTTGTGGTTGTGTGAGGTCATAGGTTGGCATATACCAGGGCATGCTTGTTCTTTTTTTTTTGGTTGGTGAGGTAACACTTTACCTAGAGCAATAAGGGACGATCGTGGCAAGAAAGATAAGGTTGTCTGGCATCAACAAACTCAGTGTGATGATCATCATAATTTATTGCTTCATGAACTACTGTCTTAAAGAGTTGGTATCATTTTATTTGATATTATTTTTGACTCATAACATTTTAAACTGATGTTACTTTCCGCTCAAATATTTTGTGCTTTCTTTAAGTTACAAAAACTATATTTTTTGAAAATGTCTTGCACACACTACGAACAATCATTGAGTCCACTACTAAGTATTTTCAAATGTTTTGCTTCTTTCCAAAGAACGAGGGAACAAGTTGGGCCTGAGTAACCCTCTATAACAGAAGATTAGTGTGCAACTTGTTGTTTATTGCATATTTCGGATTTAGACTTAGACTTTACTAACTAGCACTTTTATTATGTTCTAGATGTGTGTGACTAGTGACAAGACATATATTGTTCCTTTATTTATGTTGAAAGTTTAGATTTTTATTTTTTTAAAATTTCACTTAGACATTCAGTAAGTGTTTGATGCTTGTTCAATATATTCAATTTGGTTATATGTTACTTACTCATTGGAAAGTTTTGAGTGTGTCGCATCCATTTTGTGCTTTGAGACTATGCTTTGAATGGGCTTGTTTGGGAGCGTAACAAAAATCCACGAATTAGAAGAAAAAAAGAGGAAAAAGGAAAAAGAAATATACAAATTAACAAAGAAGAAGTGGATCGAGTGTTTTACAAAAAAAAGGGTTATTCAAATAGATGCGTGAATGTGAAACTGAACTATGCTCTTTGCTAAAACCAAAGATAAATTTTTTATTAAAACATTTGATGAATTCAAGTGATTGATTATAGGAGCCAAAGGGTAAAAAAAATAGATGAACCTAACAATAAAACACTAGAAAAAGAAGACAAAAAAAAAAAAAAAAGAAGCAATGGAAAAACTTTCAAAATATGGTGATAATAATCAAATGTCAAGATGATAAAATTAAATATGAAACTATTCTAAAACAATTAATGACAAAAAAAAAATCATCAATAAAATCTTAATTCAATGATTTTATATGTGGAAATGACATGCTTTTACACAATAATATTATACAAAGTATTACATGGAAATGTTAGAATAATAAATATAACATCATAACAACTAATAAATCCTTGTCGTTCAGGACTTCCCCTTTCAGAGCGGTGCCCGTCTCCGGCTTTCCTAGTTGATGACCAATCTTTCGTGTGGCCTTTAGTGGAGTAGTGGTGATGGAGGGAGAACTAGAGTTGATGAGGAAGGCCTTAACACTGGTGGAGGGAGGGGAGGCATGAGATACATTACCCACGCAAGAGTGGTGTGGTGTGGCAGGACAAACGAAATATTATGTGGTTGGCCGTGTCTTAACTTCACGGGATCTCACATTTGAATACTTTAAGAAGACAATGATGGGAATAGTGAGACCAACTAACAGAATGAAGATGAGAAGATTGGCGCATGGGCGGTTCATGATAATCTTTAACCACAAGGTAGACCGAAAGCACTTCCTTGAAGGTGGACCCTGAGCTTTCGAAAAGTGCCTTATTGTCATAGTCGCATTGGCGGCAGGTGAGGAACCGCTTTTGGTGGATCTATATTGGTGCCCATTTTATGTCCATATCCATGACTTACCAGTTCATAGAATGAATCAAGCTATTGCGGAATACATGTGGAACAAGCTTGGCTGCTTAATTGAGGCTGATTTTGATGTTGCTAATAAAATTTGGGGTGATAGTGTCCAGATCAGAGCCTATTTGAATGTCTCCCAACCATTGAAATGTCTGATGAAATTACAAGGCTAGAATGGTGAAGATTTGATAGTGGCATTCACATATGAACGGCTTCCGAACTTTTGCTACCTATGTGGCAAAATTGATCATATCTCGAGGGATTGCGAATTATAGTTGGAGGAGGACTTCGTCGACCCAGGGGGCAACAACCCATATGGTGCTTGGTTACAAAACATGTTATCTGACTGAGGACAGGGATGGCCGAACACCCAATCCATCTTTGAGAAATGTAAGGACCCGATTTTCTTACATTTTAAATATACTATTATTTGATGTTTATATGATTATTATTCTACTTATATTATGTAAAATTTTCTTTAAAGACTTGATGATACATGCCTATGCTTATTTATAAATGCATAGTTATAACAATTGAAATCAATTTTCTTTCTTCTCTTTTTTTATTAATCATAAAATACAAACTTTTCAATTATACATATATATAATTTCCAAAATTCATATATATATATATATATATATTAGGTTTGGATTATTTTAGAGAAATGATATGATTATGATAAGATTTAATGTCATTTTCCCTATATTAAATGATATGGTTATGATAAGATTTGGATAACATTAGATAAGATTAGGATAAGATATGATAATTTAATAATATTTAGAAAATGACTTAAAGTATATAATAATCCTATTTTTTGCCTTAAACTCTGCAAAAAGGGGCATTATCTTCATTTTTAACACACACTCACTAAATCCCGCCTAAAACACACACCCACACAATATTGCACTTTCAATATATGTATCACACTATATTATTAGTATGCCTTCCTATATACATATATATAATTACCCCTCTTCTAAACATATATATATATATATATATATATATGCACATATTAACCTGTCAATATATCTATATATACACTCTACACTTTATACTTATAGAAAAAAAAATACCCTCTTGAAAGGTAGGAGTATTATTTAACTTAATGAGTAAAATAGGAATTTAAGTATCTCATAAGTCTTAGATATTATATGCTTTCATTTTCATTATAGTATTATGTGAAATTATGTGTCTACGTGCACCTATTACAATACACACGCACCTTATGGGGTTGAATAATATTTCTACTCAATCGTCGTGTTGATTATTCTTTATGTGACTATTTTTAGACAGAAATGAGCTAGCATATCAGAGTGGCGCAACAAAAGCCAAAAAAAAAAAAGAAAAACGTTTGGAAGCCTTTTACATAATAAAGTTACTTTTGTATTATGTACAAATTTTATGTAAAAATTATTATTTATTTATAATAAAATATAAAGGAATTTCGGGGACGTTACAAGAAACCAACACTCAGGCCGACTTTCATGGTAAACAGAGGGAAAGCAATTCGGAATGATCCCATGAAGATGAGCGAGATTTTGGGAACATAATCCGCAATGATCATGGTATTTCCTTTTCAAACCCGCCTTCCCATATGAACATTTCATATGTTTTCACACCCACTTCCAATTCAGCTACCTGAACCCCGCGGCCTAGCTAGTTGTATATATGATCACCAACCAATAACCTAACACCCTGGAGGCCCTAACACAAGCCCAACAATTTCATACCCATAGCCTATACCTCGTAGGCCACCACACCCAGTGAGCCCATTGCTCGACTTCACGCCCAATTTGTCTCCCTCTACTGAACCTAGCTTGATAATCGTATCTTACACATGACATACTAGTCTTGAGATCATAGTTGCCCAACCCAGGCCCAAGTCTGATACACCCACCCTCCCCGTTACTCTATTAACCTCCATACCCGAACCCATAGCCCCACCCCCAAGAATTACCCACCCTATTGTTTACACATTTTTGTATGAACTTAATACATTAGATAAGGAGAATATGTCACCCTCCCAGCTAAACCTCACAACCATCCCACTACAAGTCCATTACAACCATCCTCTCACTATCTATAACCCTAGACGATTCTCACTTAAGCCGAGACCAACCACAAAGCCTAGAAACATCATCCAAGTTAGTGGCAAGAGAAAATCCTCCAAGATAAGCTTTGCAACCTCTACAATCCTACCTGCTTGCAAGAAATCATTTAATGGTGACGGATGTGCATGAGAGTCTGGACTCTGATTTTATATCGGCAGCAACTGCTTCGCAGTCCTGCTGGTCATCATGAAACTCTTATGTTGGAACTACAAGGGCTAATAGGGCCCTAGTCAATTTGAGGCCTGGTGAAACCTCTCTAGGAACACGATCCTTCATTGGTCTTCTTATCTGAAATAAAGTGCAAAAGGTAGCGAATTGAGAATTTGAAGGCTAGATTGAATATATATGGTATAGGGATGGAAGTTATTGGCCAGAGTGATGGTTTGTGTTTACTATGGAAAAAAGACATCATGGTTAATCTCATGTCGTACTCTAGGAATCATATTGATGCCCAAATCGTTCCGGAGGAAGAAGGCAACAATTGGTGCATTATAGGAATTTATGGTAAGTCGCTGGCCCAAAGTAGAATGATGACATGGGACCTTGTCTATAGGATTAGTGATCAACCATATGGTGCTTGGCTTTTCTGTGGAGATTTCAACGAGGTACGGTTTGATGTCAATAAAGAAGGGGGCACACTGAGGGGCAGAAGCTACATTTGACCATTCAAGGAAGCGGTGGAATATGTAGATTTGAGAGAGTTGGGTTTCGAGGGCATTCGGTACATATGGTGTAATAATCGTGAACGACTGAATGCTATTTGGGAGAGACTCAACTATGCTTTTGCGAATGGTGAGTGGCAATCCAGGTTTCCCTTTGGCCGAGTTGTTCACTTATCATTATTTTATTTAGACCACTGTCTACTGTCGATATTGGGTAAATGGCCATGGCGTTTCGAAGCCATTTGGATTCTAAGTGCCAAGTGTGGAGATATAATTGAACAATATTGGCATGGCACTGAAGCTAATGTGGGCCTAGGGACAGTTGGAGCCACCTTGCAAGATGCCATAGAGGATTTTCTCAATGGAGCAAAACCATGTTCAAATAGCCTGCAGCTGAAATAAAAGAAATTGAGGAGAAACTTATTTGGCTAAGGGAAGGAGTGATCCACTAAAGTCAAGAAAATGGAGGAAGAAAGATTGAAAATGTGGCTAGAAGAGCTTTTTGGTCAAGAAGAGGTTATTTTGGAAGCAACGAGGGAAATTGCATTGGATGAGGGAGGGCGATCTCAGTATTGCTTATTCCAACTCAAGAGCATCTCAATGGAAGTGGCAAAATCATATTTCAAAATTGGGGGATGAGAATGGAAATCGGATGGATGACCCCCAATGGATTTAGGAGGTTATCATTTAGTACTTTGAGGAGCTACTCAAGTTTAAGGACCCACTACTCCACGAGGTTGAGGTTGTGCTTGAGGGTTTTGGGCCTCGGCTAGATGTGCACGGGAGACGGGTGCTCGAAATGCCATTCACTGAAAAAGAGGTATCGGAATTCCTTTCACAAATATTCCTCCTTTAATCGCCGGGAGCCAATAGATACCCCCAATTTTTTTGTCAGAAATTTTAGGAATTTTTTCGTCTTGATGCGGTGTCATGTGCTCTTAATGTTCTTAATAATTTTGCTGATATATCAAGCATTAATTCCACAACTATTGTACTCATCCCAAAAATTGATAATCCTAAGTCTCTCACCCAATTCAGGCCTATTAGTCTATGTAATGTTACTTATAAGTTGGTGTCCAAAACCATTGCAAATCACATTAAACCGTACCTTCGTGCTATCATTTATCCGATGTAGTTGACTTTTGTTCCCAACCGATTGATCTTTGATAATGTTTTGGTTGCTTTTGAAATAATCCACTTTCTGAAGCATAAGAATAAAGGTAAGCAAGGGCTTATGGCCCTGAAGCTCGATATCAGTAAAGCGTAAGATAAAGTGGAATGGGCTTTCTTAGAAAGAGTTATGATAAAAATTGGCTTCCCTCATCGTATAGTACAACTTATTATGTCATGCATTACTACAATCACATTTTCCTTTATACTTAATGGTTATCAATTTGGGTTTTTGTAGCCGGGGTGGGGAATTCGTCAAGGCGACCGCCTTTCCCCGTATCTTTTTCTAATGTATGTGGAGGTGTTGAATCATTTGATACAAGTGGAGGAGAACAAGGGTTTTATCACGTCGGTGGTGGCTAGCAAGCATGGGCCTCGAATATCGCACTTGTTTTTCTCCAATGATACATTCGTATGTTACGAAGCTAACGAAGATACGATGGGGAGCATCAAAGGGTCCTTGAACAGTATGCGGTGATATTTGGCTGGGAGATCAATGCAAACAAATCATTCGTGGTATTTAGCAAGAATGTTGAGGTACAACGATGACTACAATTGGCGAGCATAGTAGGTGTGTGTGTGGTGGTTAGTCACGACATGTATTTGGGCCTTCCTTCTATTGTGGGGCGATTGAAATGCATTGTATTCACATCAATTAGAGACAGGGTATGGAAACATATCTAGGGTTTAGCTATGAAGACTCTTTCGGTAAGGTGGAATGAAGTGATAATCAATGCAGCTCTCCAGTCTATCCCAACATATGCAATGTCATGTTTTAAACTTTCAAATGGTTTTCTTAGGGAGCTTGAAGGAATGGTTCGACGATATTGGTAGGGCTGAGTGGATAACAATAAGATTTATTGGGAAAATTGGAGTGAAATGTGTTAGAGCAAAAAGGAAAAAGGTTTAGGCTTTTGAGATTGGCGGGCTTTCAACTTGGCCATGCTCAGTCAACAAGCATGGCGGCTGATCTAAGAACCCAGTAGCCTATTGGCTTGAGTATTACAAGGTAGATAGTTTTTGCACCTAATTTCTTGAATACGAAGCTTGGATCTGGACCCTCATACACTTGGCGAAGCATCTTTGAAACCCAGAAAATGATGAGACGGGGGACAAACTTGTGCATTGGGATAGGGGAACAAGTGAGGATTTGGGAGGATAGGTGGATCGTGAGGCCACAAACTTTTAGACCTATCACTCCGTGTGAGCCATCGAGCGCCTTCAACTTAGTTGGCCAACTTATAAATCAAGAATCAGGTTAATGGAATATGGACCTGATCTGGAAGATTTTCTGGGAGGACGATGTTGAAGCCATCTTATGTATCCTACTCAACTGAAACCCATATCCGGACATGTTAGTTTGGAATGCATCTATGAATGGCCAATTTTGAGTGAGAAGCGCGTGTTATATTACACGAGAGATGCTGCTCGATTCGGCCTCGACGTCCACACAAATCGGGAAATGATGGGTTGGGGTACATTATGGCATGCTGGGGTGCAACCCAAAATTTGAGTGTTTGCATAGTCTTTGTGTCTGGAAGCCCTACCCACAGGGGACAACCTGATATGCCATCACTGTTTGGAGGATGCCTGGTGTCCTCTTGTGGGAAAGCGGATGAAAGTATCGAGCATAGATGTCATTTTTCTAGGTTGGTATGGGTATGCGCTAATGTTCCTGCTAGTATTGTCTTTGATTGGCAGGGAAGTAGTCTAGACTTGGTGCACCACATGAAATGGACAGCTGATACGAGTGACTTTGCAACATTCGTGGTAACTTGTTGGAACATGCGGTGGAGTCCGAACAAGATATTGAAGGAGGGAACCTGTATAACTCTCCTAGAGACAGTGGCCTTAGCGAGAAATTTCCTAGTTGATTTCAATAATGCCACAATGATCAAAAGGAATATGGAGCGTGAGTAGCAGTAGACAAAATGGCAACCACCTGATGGGGGTTGGCTTAAACTAAAATTTGATGGGGCTTTGTTCTGAGATGAGTGTGAAGTAGGCATTGGCATGGTGGCTAGGGATAGGTGGGGGACTTGTGTTGGATGGCTTACATGATGAGTAACGGGTGTAATAGATCCAGAGCAAGTTAAGACACTAGCACTTCTTGACGCTTTGCACTTAGGCTAGTGGAGTTAGTGGAGAGAGATTGTCCTGGAGGGTGACTGCATCAACTTGCTTAACAATTTGGATAAAGATATGTTTTCCTTTGCTCCCCTAGGGAACTTGCATATGGACATTAGAAGACTACGTTTCTTTTTAGAAGTTATATTTTTCATTTTACGCAACGGTCGGGCAACAAATTAGCCCATCTTTTAGCATGGAACACTTCACCTTCGGATGAAGGTGACTCGAATATCCCGACTTATGCATTACAAACTTTGTATTTGCACTTGATTGGATAAATGGTGGATGATGCATTTTCAAAAAAAAAAAAAAAAAGAATTGAAATATTCTTGGTTTGAAGGCCACATATGGCCGAGGTGGTGGTGTTCATTGATTGGTGGATGGTTGATCCTATAATGTTGATGTTAAGAGTCTGTACTTCTTGGAAGAAAGAAAATCTAAGAGATAAAGAAAGGCGTAATCGTATATTAAGGGGAAAGTGGTTGAATTGATGAGTTTTAAATGATTAAGTAAATCAATGGAATTTAATTATTTAATAAATCAGTTTATTTCAATGATTTAGAAAATAAAAAAGTCAAAATTAATATCAATCAACCAGTAATGCTATTTAAAATTTTAAATTTTAAGAATTCAAAATTTGGTCAAAATTGAAATTGAGTCAAAGAACCCCTTTATGTATGTGTGTGTGTGTATATATATATATATATATAGACAAACATGCACACTATGTGCTAAGTACAATTTAATCAATTATAATTAAAAATATAATTCATACCTAAAAGAATGTTTAAATGAAATATATATACTTATATTAAATTAAATAAGAAAAGAACGATTAAGTGGATAAAGTATAGGATTGCATATGAATAAAAAGGTTTAAAGTTTTTCTCCACAACATTGATTGGAAAAAGAAAAAGGGAAAGAAAAGGCAATTGCACTAAAGGGCTTTCTAATTTGTCTAATCTTGAAGCGCATACTATGAATACAATTCTCAAATTGACAGTGTTGTCTAAACCTTGTGTATTATTTATTAATTAACCTCACATATTACTTCATCACCACTTTAACCTGAAATTTCAATATGATAAAAATTAGAATTACGAAGAAGATACATGTAAAAGATTATAAGCAACATGAGCAAGTAACGTCTCAACATCCTACATCCTACCATAGTTGTGGTTTTTAATTTAAATTCTCAAGGTCCTGTAATAGGCATCAACAAAAAGTTTGGATTTTAGTTCAAAATCATCTCATTTAGTATATATTATCTAAATCATAATCTTTTTAAGTGTACCTACATTCACAACAGTGAAAAAGAGAAAAACATTATACGTTTTGAAATTTGCTAATGTATAAAGATAAAATCAAATATTTTTGTCATAGTTTACAAAGCAACACATGATATATATGTCACTCTATGCATTCTACACTAAAATCATATTCATTCAAATCAATAATACTTTTGAGTCTATTCGAGTTCAAGCAGAAAAGGAATACCTTCATTTCTTCGATCTTGAAGCTTAGGCAACAACACCACCAACTGCAATTACTAAATTATCTCTTCTAGTTAATACAGACAATTTTAAGAGGTCTAAAAAGAAATTTTTTTTGTTTTAACCATCTGGTTTCGACTCATTGGTCGACTAATCCGGATCGGGTACTGCAGAGGTCAATTATAGGGTTGACCCTCCCAACCCAGTTGCTCCATTCATAACACCAGAATTCGAACTTTGAACGTTGCTTAAGGAATCTAGCGCTTCACCCTGCTAAAAAGCATAATCATCATACATAGTAAAAGAAATTGTAGATGCATGTAATCAAACAAATGGCATTGCCAGTTGAGTTACTTAATCAATTGTGCAAGTTGAAAAAATGAGAACGCAACAATATCTTGAAATATGATCAAACATAAATTGCGATCCAAACATTTTTTTTATCATTAATAAGTAGTTTTTTCCACTAACGGAAGTTGCCAAAAATTTAATCACATCCTCTAACTACACAATCCACATCGTACTGAAATTCGATCAGGTCAATATTAAGAAATGCATAAAAAGAAAAAGAAACCGAAAAAGAAGAAACCATATATACGAATTACGTGTATCACCTAATTATCTTTCTTGTTGTTTACCTGGAAGCGAGTGGTACCACGTTTAGCAACCAAGATAGAATAATTATAGTATTGTGATATACAACAAAAGTTAGGTGGCGTCAATCAAAAACTAAGAAAGACACTGTAATGCAAATTTCGAGTCTATTGAATTAAAAGACAAAAAACATCGTATACATTGAATTTATTGAATTTATTTGAAGTAAAGTGTGTACAATCTCTAAACTTGATCTTCTGATTCTTCCTTTACGAATTTAAAATTTGAAAATTCAAACACTTTCGGAGCGGATTTGGTAGTTTGATCTTTTTGGAACTTGATTTGGTCTTCAATAACGTGATTCATAGGCTTTGTAGTTTGATTACGAATCAAACGCCGAGATTTTTGATAAACGCTGCGAGGAACACCATGAAAACCGCTGACTTGACTTGATGTATGTTTGGAAAGAACGTCGATTTGCTGGCTTAGCACCTTGTCTGCAGATCGAACGCCTTAATTTAGTTGATCTTTGTGAAGAACGCCGGGAACTTCACCTTGATCATTGCGTATTTGACTTGGGAAACGTTGATTCACTGGCTTCGCACCTTGATTGCAGATCAAATGCCTAAATTTGATAATCTTCGTGAAGAACGCCAGGAACTTCAACTCGATAACTTCGAATCTTCTTGAGAGAATCGCGGGATTTCTTTTGCTTTTCTTGATTTGAAGACTTCTTACGCTTTAATGTGTGTCTGTCTAGCTTGCTAATATGACCCCTATTTATAAGTATAGGGGAGAGTCTCTTGCCATGTTTACTTAACGAGATGACGCAATTTGATTGGTTGGTTCAAATTTGCTAGCAATTCATTTCCTTAATGAAAAGATACGATTTGAATTGTCAAAATATAATAATACCTAGCATATATGTTTGCCAGATATTATTTTCATTTGCCAAAATAATAATATCTAGCATATATGTTTGCAAGATATTATTTTATTTGCCAAAATAATAATATCTAGCATATATGTTCGCAAGATATTATATTTATTGCCAAAATAGTCTAATTTGACATTTGGCACCTTTTGATTGGCCAAAAAAATATATATTAAAATATCAATTAATTAACTATTTTATTTAGGAATTAAATTCAATTAAATTCCCAATATGAAAAATAGAAAATGTAGTATTGATACTTAATATATTATTTGCTACATGTTGGCATTTAATTTGGCCGTAAATTTTATTTGTCTACAAATGCCCCCTCGAGACTCGTTCACGGAAAGTACTTTGAGCACGCCATGACGTGAATGAGTCTCAATTTTTTTCAAATTGGGCTTGAGATGGGAAAACTTCAAATTTGAGACCACTAAGATTTGGGCCAAAGTTTTAGTTCAATGGCCCATTACTATCCCTTTTTTTTTTAGCAAATTGGGCCTTTTGAATCGGCCCAAATCAACAATTAACTTCAATTCTTTTTTTTAGCAAATTGGGCCTTTTGGATCGGCCCAAGTCAACAATTAGCTCCAATTTTTTTTTAGCGAATTGGGCCTATTGAATCGGCCCAAATCAACAATTAATTTCAATTTCAATTGCAATTCCCATTACTGAACGTGGAAGCAATTGCAGCAGTGGCTGAAAATGGAAACAATTACATTCTGCGGGATTCGCCATTCTCCTAATTCCCTTCTTTTTTTTTTTTAATAACTTTGGCAGCAAATCGCTCAACTTGGCACTAAAATCCAGCCCATGCTTCCCTCTCCAAAATTGCAATATTTGTTGCCGATTTCCGCCTGCTGGAAGGAGATAATGCGTATTTTTTTTTTTTGCAGCAAATATCTTCCCTCCTTTTTTTCTTCTTCCCATCTTGAATTTATTTCCTTTTCTTCATTAATGGAAACTTCTTCTTTCTATCGTTTTACCCTTTGTCCATCTTTCAATCAAGAATTTCCATGGCTCGACTTTGATTTTCTTCTATAAAAAGGGGAACTAGTGTCTACCGTCCTCACACCAGTTTTTAGTTCGAGATCAAAGCACTAGACTAACTTAGCGAGCAGTTATTCGTATTCTATTGCATGGACTCTCGGTAGGATACCTATAGCAAAAAGGGCTTTTTTTTCATATTTTCTTTTTTACTCCTTTTTCTGTTTAACAGTGCTTTCGGATTTTCTTTGGTTGCTTTTTCAAATTACATGTGGTGTGGTTTTGGCAAGAAGAAAACCATGTATTATATATTTTCAAAGCCACACCAATTAGCACGCCAAGTGCTCGATGAATTTCTCGAGAGAGCTTCTCATGGATTTTTTTTGTTTTCTTCCTTTTTTTTTTTTGTTTTTGGCCACCGAATTAGCAATTCGCACCAATTTTCTTCTAATAAGCATGAAAACAGCCACTATTAGAAAAAAGGCATTTAGCCACGGATTTTAGCCACGGATTTGGCAAAAAATCCATGGCCAAGGAGATTAGCCACGGATTGGCCACGGATTAGCCACGGAAAAAATCCGTGGCTAAAAGTGGCGTGGCTAACCTTCGCCACGGCTTTTTAGCCACGGCTGGGCTTAGCCACGGCCAAGCCGTGGCTAATAGCTACGGGCAAACCGTGGCCAAGTTTGGCCACTTTTTTCTAGAAATGGCCTAGCCGTGGCTAAGGGCCACGGATTAGCCACGGCCGGGCCGTGGCCAATCCGTGGCTAACAGCCACGGATTAGCCACGGTTTGACCGTGGCTAATCCGTGGCCACTGGAAAAAAAAAAAAAAAAGGTAATTACACCCAAACCCGCGCCCCAACCCGGACCTGAAACCCGCGCCCCAACCCAAGCTTTTTTTTTTGCGCTCAAGGAGATTCGAACACGGGACATCAATGTTATAAATGGAGCATGTAACCGTTGCGCCAAGGGAGTTCTTTGGTTATTGATTGATTTTTTTTATACTTAAACTATATTGTTACAATATTTTAAACTAAAATTATCTAATAAATTTCATTAGTTTTATCAATTTTTTTAATTTAATTTTAGTAATTTTTATAAATTATTAACCAATTATTTTTTTAAAAAAAATAAAGATATTTACCTTTGACTTTATCGTTCAATATTCAACTTTTTTTTTTATGACAAATATTTAATAAACTAATATATCAAAACAAAAATTATAACAAAAGTCTATTTATATAATTTATATTTAGATAATAGCAACTTTAATTCGTGATAATTTGTCAATATCCGTGGCTAATTGTTTTTTTTCATTTTTTTTTTTTGCACCACAGATAAATTTATATATATATATATATTGATACATATGTAAATTTATATTGATACATATATTTATATATCCAAGTATATATGTACCAATATATATATATATATTTGTGACTAATCCATGGCTATATTTATATATATATATATCATGTATATATATACATATGTTCAAGTATATATATATCAATATATGTGTATATATATATTTCCAAGTATATATATCATATATACATATATCAACATACGTATATATCAATGTGTATCTCATATATATTAATATATTATATGTACATTCTAATCCTCTATATATAGTCTATATGATATAAGTATATATCTATATAGAACATATCTAATATATGTTATAAATGTAGTGTACGTATATAGATCCAATATATATATATATATATATCTAATCATATGTACTATATATGATCAATCATCTATATGAAATAAACATATATTAGTGTATTATATATCTAATATATGTTATATATGTACTTATACATCTAATATATATACAGCTAATTATATATAAATACACATATATAAGTATATCTAATCTTATACGTATGTAATATATCGAATCATTTATTATATATATCAATATATATAATATAATATATATATATATATTACTTAAGTATAGAAAAAATTAATTATTAAACAAAAAGTTAAAGTGGTGTAGTGGTTTAATGCTCTAACTTTAACTAACAGGTCAAGAGTTCAAATCATATTTGTTGCAAAAAAAAAATAAGAATTTTTAGCCACGGCTAGGCCGTGGCTGGCTTAGCCACGGTAAGGCATGGCTAATCCGTGGCCCTTAGCCACGGCCTGGTCGTGGCTAGACCGTGGCTAAGGGCCACGGCTTAGCCACGGTCTGGCCGTGGCCAAATTAGCCACTGCTAGGCCGTGGCCAAGCTGTGGCTAACCATTGGCGGCAAAACTGGCGCCAAATTTAGCCACGACATTTAGCCACGGCTTGGCCGTGGCTAAATCAGCCACGGGTAATCCGTGGCCAATCCGTGGCTAAAGCTCAAAATTTTTTTTCACCGAAAATCGTTGCTAATCCGTGGCTAATCCGTGGCTAATACGGATTAGCCACGGATTTTTAGCGTGGCTAAAATCCGTGGCTATTTGCTCTTTTTCTAGTCGCTAGCGGTGGTCTTGTGTTTATCGTGTTGTCGAATTCTCGACTTAGTGGTAGTTTATTCACTAAATTTTCAAGAATCTTCACACACTCAATTTTGTATACCTTTTGCTCGTCAAATTGTCGATAGCGGGACACCTTTTGATATCTCCTTTTCATATAATAGCTTTATTCAAGGAGTTATCTTCACAAGTTTGACATTAATTGTTATTGGTAACTTGGGTCTTTTTTTTCTTATTGTTTTAATCCTTTTTTCACCCTGAACTTAACTAACTCATTTGCTTGCGTTCTTGTTTGCACTTTGATAGGTTAAGCTATGGTGTGCTTCAAAGATCATTCATCTTCGCTCGGAGTGAAGCACTTGATCGTTCTTGATGACGAGAAACAACTTATAAAAAAGGGTACACTTTTGGCGGTCCATGCCCTCCTTATTGGTCGATACGCAAACCAATGACCCAGATTGACAAATCCGCTCTATATGAAAGAATAGTCTTGAGAAGTTCCTCTAAACAAGGCGTCCAAGGCATGGTGTTTGCAAGCAACTCATCACAAGCACTCGGACGAGCCAAGTATCTTTCCAATGCTGGGGTGAAGCATCGTTGAAGGCAAGGCCAAGTGGGGAGACTCCATCCAGTTCGAAGGTGAGTTCAAATATGTTAAAGGCTACTGGGAGTGGATGGAAGATATTCTTAGTTGGTGCGAGCACAAGTTGGCGGAGGCCAGGATCTACGATGCAGTATTTGCTTCATTGTTCACATACATCTCCCACCCAAAGATCATCAAGGCATTTTGCGAGCAATGGAGTCCCACTACCAACACCTTTCTGACCTCATTCAGAGAGCTCTCCATATCGTTGTGGGATTTGCGCACTTTGGCCGGCCTTCCGCTGGGAGGGCTCCTCTACAATGAGGTGGTTCCCGATGCCATGGAGCTTACTGGAGTTAACGAGGCGGGTCGAAGGTTTGTTCCCAACTGTTGCAAGTACTTTTTTCACGCCTTCCACCTGCTACAAAGGTGCGCCGAAGGAGGTCAATTCTCTCAAGTCACACTCGGCGAGTGGATTAGCTTCTGGTCCAAGAAAGACGCCAAGTACTGCCAACCACCACCGTAAAGTGGGAAGAAATCAACTCATTCGAAGTCAACTCACAATCCACTCGGCGACTTTGGCACTCACAAGGGTTGGTCTAGAGCGGAAGAAGAGTTGTTTTCCAAGCTTAGCATCACGGGGAGTTTAAAAGAAGAGACGTACGGCGCATGGCTTGTCGGCTTTGCACCTTCGTCCTTCTAATTGATGACATGGACTCCATACGTCCAAGCACTTTCAAAGTTGGAAGCATCATGGCGAGTGGGCACAAAGTGGGTCTTGCAATCTCGACTCTAGCGAGCATCTACCATGGTTTGAACAAGATCTCGAATTCACCATGGCCGACGCGCGTCTACTCCTCTTTTCCTATCCATTTTGTCTTTGGCTGGTTATGGCACTACTTTAAGACTCATTCTCAAGTTCTTCAAAGCATACGCGGCCCCAAGATGACTCAATTCTCTAGTGGAGGCAGCACAAGACACTATGACCTGAAGGAGGCTCGCAAGAAGATCCATAAAGGGGAGCTTGTCTCTTGGACTTGCAACATGATCATGAAGCATCGTAACTTTTCGTACGTCGACGATGAGCATGTTGACAATCTTGACCGAGATTACTTTATTGCCATTCGTTCTAGCTATCTACCTCTACGACAAGGTGGGCGTTTTATCATCGAGCCTTATAGTCCTCACCATTTTAGCTGCCAATTTGGGTACTACCAAGAAGTTCTGGGAGTTCTTGAATGAGATATTCGTAAAGCTTCTTTAGACGAAGGCATTCAACATTAGTGCTTGTGCACTTACTCCAAGTCAATGTCTCAAGTGTGTTTTCCCCCCATTTTCGTGAATACAAAGAAGTTTTCTTCGGACAACTACAAAAAATGGTGGGACAAAGCTTATGAAATCTTTATTGAGGAGAATGTCATGAAGCTAGCTGACTTAAGTTAGTCCAAAGCCTCAGCCCCATGCAAAAAACAAGATGAAGGAAACAAAAGAAAAGTTGCCATTTATCTTGTATAAGAAAGTCGAAGTAGCAATGCAGATCGTCATTGGAAGAGACTAAAGAGAGATCTCAAGCCCTCCATTGATAAATTTGTTGGTGAGGTTGTCTCTTAACGCTTTTCCCCTTTAGCTTTCTTTTATTTCATTTTTCTAATCTTTAAAATATGTCATGTTTCAGGGGGGGAATGAGATGCTCAACCTTGATGACAATGATGGATTTAAAGATAGCTAAGAGTCAACTATGGGATCTAACTCATCAACTGCAGAACCTCCACTAGCTAAGAGGGGGCTCAAAGAAGCGTCCAAATTGAATAAAGCAAAACCAACACTTCTATGGCCCGAAGCTTCAATTTTTCAAGGCGAGTTCATCCATAATTATCAGAAAGAGTTTCTTCAAAAATCATGAAAGGATCTCATAGAAAAGATATCATGCACTCCTCTCGACTCACTTTCCTCTATCGAAGACGAGGTCAATATAGTGCTCAGCTCGATGAAAAGCTTCAGCAACTTTGACATTTCCTATGTAGAAGGATCACTCAAGCTTTTATTTGCCAAGGTAGCTGCTTTTGATAAGGCTAGGTCTACATCATCTGAGAAAGCATCTAAGGAATTTACTGCCCATCATTTAAAAGAAGCCAAAGAACATCTTTCAAATACCAAGACCAAAGAAAGCAAGGAGGCTAATCTAATTCAATCTACCAAAGAGGATTTGGAGCAAATTCAGCAAGAGATCAATAACTTGAATGCGCGGAAGAAGAGTTTGTTTCAATCATTGAAGTGACAACAACTCCTACAAAGTGCTCAAGCTGAAGTCTGTGAGATTGAAAAAGAAATCACCGCTCTCCAGAGTGCTTCTTCACTGAGTGACGAAGAAATTGAAGAAATGAAGCTTTTAACGGCACAACTCGAGGCTGCTAGGGAAGAGCTGAAGAATTTGAGTCCGTTTGCTTGAGATTAGCTTACGATTTTGCCTTCTTATGTTTTCCTTTGGCTATAAACAATGTTTCCTCTTTTTTCTTTGTTTTTGATTATGCAATAGAAATCTTTTCATGTACTTTCTATTTTGCAATCTCTTGGTTGTGAATGCAACTTTTGTTATCTTTCAATACAATGAATCTTGAAACTTGTCATGTCTCTCACAATAAATCAATACTAACATGAAAATACAATTCATTACGAATTTCAAACTTCATGTAATAAATTGCTAACTTTCATGAAAATAAAATCTACCGCAAACACGATCCTTCAAATGCTCTGACTTTAAGCTGACGACTCCTTTGGAAAAGTATATCTTCAAAGAATCTTGACTGAACTTAGAAATGATCTAAGCTGCTTACGTACCCAATAAAGGGATCAAGTCATAATGTAGTTCAAAGACAACAATTGTTTTGTGGGGGAGCTGTACACAGTTTATACTCATACGGGCCAGGAGTATCCATAGCTTAACCACCCTGGACAAGGTGGAGTATTTCTAAATTTAACCACATGAAATACCTTTAGTGGAGTATGTTAGCAGTTTAACCACGTGCATTACTATTGGTGGGTACCGTACACAGTTTATACTCGTGCGGGTCAGGAGTTTGATGCAGTTTAGGCTTGTGCAGTTTATAACCCATTTGCATCATTTACGCTTAGTAGCGCTTCAAGAATTTCCCATTTCTAGGGCCAACCCTCAAGCCATCTTCGGCGACCAACTTGTATGCGCCATTTGTGTAGGCTTCTTTAACAACATAAGAGCCATCCCATTTGGAGGTGAACTTGTTTCCTGTCCGGTGAGTTGTGATGATGGGCCTTCTAGCAGCAAGCACTAGGTCACCCATTTGAAAAGAGCGTGCCTTCACTTTCTTATTAAATGCTCTGGAAATACGAGCTTGATAACACTAAAGTCTTTGTTGTGCTTCCAACCTCTTCTCATCAAGGCCTTCTAACTCTTCCAGACGTAGGCGTGCATATCTTCTTCAGTTAGCCCTTCCTGCACAGCTATTCTTACTGATGGAATCTGCTGCTCAAGGGGGACAATTGCTTCAGTACTATACACCAAGGAATAAGGAGTTGCTTATGTGGGCGTTCTATTAGTTGTTCGATACGTCCATAAAGCTTCTCCAACCCTTTCATGCCAATCTCGCTTTGACTTTGCTACTACTTTCTTGAATAGATTGCACAAAGTCTTGTTGAATGCTTCAGCGAGACCATTGGCAACAACATTGTACATAGAAGACTTCATTTGCTTAAAGTTGAACTTCTTACAAAGCTTATCTATCAAACTGTTGCTGAAAGGTTTCCCATTGTCGGTGATTATGTATCGTGGAACCCCATAACGGTATATGATGTTGATGTGTATGAAATCAGCAACATTTTCTTTCTTTACTTCTTTAAGAGGCACTGCTTCAGTCCACCTGGAAAAGTAATCCGTTGCTGCCAAGATATACAAGTATCCTACCAAAGACTTGGTCATGGGACCTACAACATCCAATCCCCAAGCATCAAAAGGCCATGAAGCCACTGTAGCGTGCAACGGCTTAGGCAATTGGTGAATAAAGTTTGTGCGTAGTCGATGCAGTCTTTTACCATTGACGGCCAATAGTAGCCCATCCTTTTGATTCGAAAATGCAATTGTGGGCCTGACTGATGAGCACCGCAAACTCCGGAATGAGCTTCTTCCATAGCATGAATGGATTCTTCTTCACTCAAATATCTCAGGAAGCCTCCATCGAACGAGCGCCGATACAGTGTATCTCTGTAATAAATGAAGCGAGCCGCATGTCGTCTAATATCAACCTTTCTGCGCGGATCATCTGGCAACCTTTCGTACTTCAAGTAATCTACGAATGGTTGGTGCCAGTCTTCCTTTTCGACCTCAAATACTTGCACGACGTGACTCTCTACTCCTTCACTGTCATCATCATCAAATATCGGCGGTATCACCCAACTCCTGCATATCGGCACATGAGCTTCCTCTTTATTCATCGAGAGGGTGGAAGCGAGTTTTGCCAGAGCATTAGCCTGTTTATTCTCTTTTTTCGGTATATGTTCGATTGTTACATCACCAAGCCAACTAACAAATCTTTTGGCATAATCAAAGTATGGGACCAAGTCTGGCTTTTTCACTTCATAGGACCCTTTCAGCTGGTTGACTACCAACTTGGAATCTCCATATACTCTGATGTGAAGCTGCTTTATGTCTACTGCTATCTCCAAACTAAGGATAAGATATTGATACTCGGCAACGTTGTTAGAGCAATTTTGGGTCAGAGTAAAAGAGTACAGGAGTACCTCACCATTGGAAGTGATGAATATGACTCCAGCTCCTGTCCCCTCTCTATGAGAAGCTCCGTTAAAGTACATTTTCCATGGAGGAATGACTTTAATCATAAGGGCATCTTCATCGGAGAGATCATCAGACAATTCCAATTCAGCAGGGAAAGGATAGTCAGCCAGAAAATCAGCCAGAAGTTGACCGTTCACTGCCTTCTGAGGCACAAACACAATCTCAAATTGTTGCAGCTGAAAGTACTACCTGGCAAGCCTATCGAAAGGACTGGCCTCGACATGACGTACTTTAGTGGATTTGCTCTCGAGACAAGCCGAACAGTATGAGCTTGGAAGTAATGCTTTAGTTTTTGGATAGCAAAGATAAGGGCTAAGCAGATCTTTTCGATTGGTGAATATTTCAACTCATTTGGCATCATCATTCTGCTCTGATAATACAAGGCATTTTCTTGAGCAAGCAGGGCTCCAATAGAATGTTCTTGAGCAACAATATGGAGAATTAAAGGTTGTCGTGGCACTGGTGCAACCAACATAGGAGGTTTCATTAGATACGACTTTATGCCATCGAAGGCATTGCGGCACGCATTATCCCACTCAAAGAGAGTACCTTTCTTCATCAAGCGGCTGAATGGTTGACATCGACCAGCTAAGTTTGAGATAAATCGTCGGAGATAAGCTAGTTTCCCTTGTAGACTTTTTAGCTCATGAATATCCCGAAGTTCAGCCATTTTCAAGATCGCATCGATTTTCGGCTGCTCAATCTCTATGCCTCGATGGCGGACGATGAATCCAAGGACTTTAACTGATGAAACTCCAAATGCGCACTTTAATGGATTCATTCTGAGTTGATGCCTTCTTGAACGTTCGAAGACCATCCTGAGATCATGAAGGTGATCCTTTCGATTCTTAGATTTTACCACTAAGTCATCCACATAGCATTCGATGTTTTTGTGGAGGATATCATCAAATATCTTCTGCATCGCTCTTTGATAAGTGGCAACATCAATTTTTCAAGCCGAAGGGCATCACTTTGTAGCAATATATTCCTTTAGGGGTGCAAAATGCCGTCAGCTCTTCATCTTTCGGTGCTATGCGTATTTGATTATACCCCGATGATCCATCCATGAATGATTACGCTTCATGACCTGTGGTGGTATCGATTATAAGCTCAGCTATGGGTAGCGGGAAATCATCCTTCGGACACGCCTCATTTAGGTCCCTAAAATCGACGCAGACTCAAATTTGGCCGTTTTTCTTTCTTACTGGTACAATGTTTGATATGTACGTGGGGTACTTGACTTCTTGAATAAACTCGACTTTAATAAGTTTGTTCACTTCAGCCTCAATTAAAGGGACTAGATCCAGCCAAAATCGACGTTGGGCTTGTTTCACCGGATGAGCTCCCTTCTTAATGGCAAGCTGATGAACTGCTACCTTCGGATATAATCCAGGTATCTCTTTGTACAACCATGCGAAAACATCTCTGAACTCGATTAAAAGCTCGATGTAGACTTCTTCCTCATCAGTATTTAATAGTGCGTTAATGTAGATTGGCCGCGGATTGTCAGCATCTCCTAAGTTGATCTCTTTCAATTTATCAATTGTTGCTTTAATGCCTTCTTCGAGCTCAGGGGGAGCAAATTCAGCGTCCTCTTTTGGGATTTGTTCGGTCGAGGTGATATGGTACGTGGTCACAATATCCTCTTCACTCTCTTCAAAGTTTGTCTGACCTGAGTCACTCGCAACATCCTTATGGCGTCGCTTGCCTTGATATGGCCGCCTCTGATAAGTTTGATAATCTGTCTAAATAAGCGGTCTTTATTACTCGAATGAGTTGGTTGGCGAGTAATATCACAAATGCGGTAAGAAGAAACTACGCTTTCTTTATCATCTTCCTCGTTACTCTTGGCACCTGTGAAGACGACGGTCTGCCATTTCGTCTTTAAGACTACTCCACATGAGATGGCCAAAGTAGTTTTTCGCTTCATACGAAAAGGAATAAGGCTTCGTAATCTTTGGTTAGTTTGAGTCTCGACTTTCTTACTGTACTTTAGACTCCTTGTTCCTCTGCATGCAATCCTTCTGGAAAGCCTGAGTCTTTCAAAGACCGATATTCTTGGCATTCCCCTCTTGGTCCCATTATTTGACAAAAATTCGCCTTCCGTCACGTAATTTTTACCTACTCTCTTGATGGCAATACGGATAGGAGCTTGCGGGGTGAATCCAAGTCCTAGCCGTGAATTTACAATGGAGTGCCCACCTTCTTTCAGTATCTTTTATGTTGTCTTAAGACCTTTTCCACGTGCTTTGGTTGGTGCTGGTGGGAGTCTCCCTAATTTGTTGCTCTTCTCAGGACTATAGCCAGCTTTGACTAAAAGTTTGTATGCTTTTGGGTCAAAGCCTTTTGCATTTTCAAGTTCCATTGGATTCCTATGCTCCACCTCAGCTTCTCGCATCGGACGAAAAAATCCTTTGAGCGGCTGAGCAGACGACTTCTTTATATCGAGCTTTGTAAAAGGCAATATCAACTCTTTAAATGACTCTAGGCCGGTACTGGATGACTCAACTTCTCGATCATGGTCTGCCGGGATCGGGGCAACACTTTTGTTCTTTTTACCATGATCGCCTTGTGGCTTGAACTCTTCGCATGTCAAGTCTTCTTTTATCTTTGCACTCTCACCATCTCTAAGGTAATACTTGGCATCGGTGAGATGTGCTTCGGCTTCAGTGAAAGGTTTGTCATCACCAAGCAGCTTCTTTACTACACATTCTCGACAATATTTGAAACACTGATACCAAATGAAACGAACTACTCTATTTTCATGTAGCCAAGGCCGACCAAGCAACATATTGTATGATGATTTGGCATCGATTACATGGAATAATGCAGTTGATAGCATGTCGTCCATCAGCAATTTTAACCTTATGATGCCGAGAGCTCTTGCCCTCCTTGGTTGAAATCTTGGATCATCAGACGACTGCTTGAAAGCTCATCCGTAGAGATCCCCAACTCGTTCATCAGGCGTAGAGAGCCACCGTCGATTAGTATCCTGTTAACTTTTTGCTCGCTAACATAGCCGGTCACAAACAATGGCCTGTTATGAGGCTTAGAGCCAAGGAGCAAATCTTCATCCGTGAAGGACATCGCCGCCATACAATCATCAGCTACAACGTCAGTGTACTCTTTTTCACTTGTCATATGGCACACTTCACAACCATCCTCATGTGCATTGATTGCAACTTGGATTGCAACCGTGCTTATGGTTGCACTATCTTCTTCAAGTGAAATCTTCCCTTGTTGGCTAATTGCATCACTTTATCTTTGAACACAAAGTAATCATGGATTGGATGACCTATCAAGTGGTGATATTTGCAATATTTTGGGTCATTTCTCCTTCCAGCTTCATTGGATCTCTTCATTTCGGGTAACTCGATGAGGTTTGCCTCAAGTAGGTCATCGAATATGCCAGAGACATCGGACTCAAGGAAGGATACTGTTTGGTCTGCCTTTCTTTTAGGCTCGATCTTCTCCATCCTTTCTCGGAGGCGACGCCTTTCTTTTCTTCACTCTTTTGATTTGTCTTTCCTTGCAATCTGATAGGCTTTGAACCTACTGGCATTGACTCTTTGGTTTGAGTTTTGAAAAATGACTCGCTCCCTTTCTTTATGTCTTGCTTTTCTTTAGGATTTCGAGGCTCTTGGACAGGTGGCCTATCAACTCTACTTGCGCTCATGCTCAACTCAATACCATGCGCTCTGGTTGCAAGCTCTTCAAATGTCCTAGGTTGGATCCCTTGAAGAATATATCGAAGTCCCCAGTGCATTCCTTGGATACATATCTCAATGGCTGACATGTTAGATAATCTATCTTTGTAATTGAGGCTCAAATTCCTCCGCTGGTTGATGTAATCAATGACAGGTTCATCATTACATTGGCGAGAGTTGGTGAGCTCAATCATGCTGACTGTTCGCCGAGTGCTGTAGAAGCGGTTAAGGAATTTGTGCTCAAGTTGCCCCCAACTATCGATTGAATTTGGCTCTATGTCAGTGTACAAATCGAACTGTTTGACCAAGTGATCTTCGTAGGTTCCCGCATTGTTGCATGTCTCGATGACGTGGGTTATGTGTTGCTTCGAGTTGCCTTTACCATCGAATTGCTGGAACTTAGGAGGTTGATAACAAGTTGGTATCTTCAAATTGTCGATTCTGTGGGTGTATGGCTTTGTATATGGCACAGTCAACTTGGAGCTTCCATCGAGCTTATCTTTAATTGTCCCCATGATTAACTCCTTCAACTGGTCAATAGGAATCAACCCTTTTGATGAGACTTGCAACTCTGGTACTACAGATTTTCCCCTTTCTTGTTGCTTCATAGACGTCTCAACCTCATACTGAGCTTCAGGCTGCCTCCCCATGACATGACTAGCTTTAGCACGGTCGACCTTGTTCATCAACTTCACGATTTGAGAGTCTTGCTCTTGAACGTGCTTGGCAAGCCCTTCAATAGCCTTCATCAAACTTGTAAGTTTTTCCTCCAATGTTGTTGCATTTGTCACCATGGCAGGGGCTATGCTGGAAGAACTTGATGTTGGGCAAGGAGCGGATGGCGCAGACTCAATTCCATCATCTTCATTGGTGTTGACAAGTCGTGGTAGGCTTTTCTTGATTCTATCGAGCGAGCTAGTCTTCTCAGAAGATGCTTAAGACTTTTTGGACATGCTTCTCGTAGTAACCACAAAACTTGAAACTTCTGAAATGGCGACCTTGGACTTCATGGATTTGTAGGCGGCCATTTGATACTTGAAGGAAGGTTTTGATAAAGGGAAGAGATCAGAGGTAGAGGGTCCCACTGGGCATGCCAGAAATTTGTAACGTAAATTTTGAGTCTATTGAATTAAAAGACAAGAAAAATTGTATAAATTGAATTTATTGAATTTATTTGAAGTAAAGTGGGTACAATCTCTAAACTTGATCCTCTGATTCTTCCTTTACGAATTTCAAATTTGAAAATTCAAACACTTCCAGAGCAGATTTGGTGGTTTGATCTTCTTGAAACTTGATTTGGTCTTCAATAACGTGATTCGTAGGCTTTGTAGTTTGATTACGAATCAAACGCCGAGATTTTTTATGAACGCCGCGAGGAACGCCATGAAAACTGTTGACTTGACTTGATGTATGTTTGGAAATAACGTGATTCGTAGGCTTAGCACATTGTCTGCAGATCTAATGCCTTGATTTAGTTGATCTTGGTAGAGAACGTTGGGAACTTCACCTTGATCGTTGCGTATTTGTCTTGGGAAAATGTTGATTCGCTGGCTTCGCACCTTGATTACGAATCAAACGCCTGAATTCGATGATCTTCGTTAAGAATGCCGGGAACTTCAACTCGATCACTTCGAATCTTCTTGAGAGAATCGCGGGATTTTCTTTGCTCCTCTTGCTTTGAAGACTTCTTACGCTTCAATGTATGCCTATCTAGATTGCTGATAAGACCCCTATTTATAGGTGTAGGGGAGAGTCTCTTGCCATGTTTACTTAACAAGATGACACAATTTGATTGGCTGGTTCGAATTTGCTTGCAATTCATTTCCTTAATGAAAAGATACGATTTGAGTTGCCAAAATATAATAATACCGAGCATATATGTTTGCAAGATATTATTTTTATTTGCCAAAATAATAATACCTAGCATATATGTTTGCAAGATATTATTTTATTTGCCAAAATAATAATGTCTAGCATATATGTTCGCGAGATATTATATTTATTGCCAAAATAGTCTAATTTGACACTTGGCACTGTTTGATTGGCCAAGAAAATATATATTAAAATATCAATTAATTAACTATTTTATTTAGGAATTAAATTCCAATATAAAAAATAGAAAATATAGTATTGATATTTAATATATTATTTTCTACATGTCGGCATTTAATTTGGCCATAAATTTTATTTGTCTACAGACACAAAGATTAATATTTAATTACTCATTTCCGTCAAGATTTGGAGTTTGAACTCAACAAACACAATTTAATTGGAAAAGTTACTTCTCAGTCATGTTTAAATTGAAATAGTAGAAGAAAGAATAAAAACATATACACATATGCTACAGTTCTTGTCATAAAGAAAATTGCATAATTGGTAATTAACTTAATTTGAATAATCAAATAGTGTAGCTTCAACTTGCTAAACCAAGTTCATCATTTTGAGAAGCCAAAATAACAATTAAAATAGAAATCAGAAACACTTAAAATTGTGTAAATAACAAGAGGCAAAAAGGACAAAGTTACTTAGGATTAGAGTAGAAAATAGAGTGAAGATCCATCATTGAGTTAAAGTAAGATCAAGTTTTGAACTAGCATGACAATTTTAGCTAGAGAAGATTCTTAAAAATTCAACTTAAACCAAAAATTTAAAATGAACTTTCAACAAAGAAATAAAACTTTTAGACAACAAAGATTTACTCTCGAAAAATGTATTTACCTGGATTATAGAACCTCCCAAATTGTATAAAATTGAGAACTTGAAGATCTTTGCAGAAGAAAAACAACGAAAAGTACAAACACAAACAACCCTCGTGAAACAATGTGAGGAAAGATATTTGAAAAAAGAAGATAAATTTCTCCCACTAATATCTTGGAAGTTACGCGTTAGTGGGATGAGTGGGGAAATAATAACTGCCATAGGCACTCCAAGATTTATGATTGGGTCATAATTACCTCAGCCCAACAGGCAGAGTTTGGTTTTTTTTTTTCCCCCACTTATGATAAGGTAGAGGTGCATAATTTTAAGGTTGTGGGTTTAATTTTCAAGAATGTGAATATTAGTTTGCCTATATCTGATTCATATTGTTGTTGTTTAGATAATTTAGACATGAATTACAAATGGGGTAATGGCTAGCAAAATTATAATTTTAGGGTTGTATGTTGCATCGATTATGAATTTAGAATATTAATTTTTATCATTTTGATTTTAAGATATGAAATTAGAAAATAATTTCACATTTAGAACTGCCAACATAATTCAAATTAAATTGGTGGACAATAATGACGTGATACCCTAACTTGGGAAATTTTATGATTCGTCCTCCATTTTTGCTTAGTAGAATGACATGTTGGCATTCAACTTAAAACAATTACAACATTTCCCATCCATTAGGGATTTCAAGTAGGACGAAAGATTGAAAAAATATCATAATATTTAATTGATGTAATTTGAATATTTCATACATTATTTTTATATTTTAGTGTCTTATATAGTAGGTAGATTTGCTCTTAGTTTTTAACATTTTCAACTTTTTTTGTGTCATGTTAGCGTTGACGGCTAGATTCCAACTAAATTTTATGTCACATAGTCAACTTTTTTGTCATGTAAAGAAACTTCGGCTAATTCACGCCAGAAGTCATGAATGTAATTTTTTTAAAAAAAATTCATGTTATAAAATTAATATGAGAAAGTTAATGTCTTAAATTGAAAATCAATGCAAGATACAATTCTAAAATTATGATTTTGTCTGCAATGATTTATAGTTTGGCTTATAATGTATTGATACGTAAAAAATTGCTTATATATACATAATTTGCATAAAAACTATATGATAATAAATTCGGCGGGCGAGTAGAGGTTGGAAAGTGTCTTCCACATAATTTACCTTGTACTTCGTAAAATTATGCAGAACATTTATCGAACTTGTATTTTGTAGAATATTATTGTAAATATATACATAGATATTTTACTATATGGTTGTAGAAAATCAATCGTAGGTTTTAGATCAAGTTGATGTCCATCGTCTATTTGAAGAGGGGGCTAGTATAAATCGGTACTAGACTTCATTTGTAACGAACTCAACTTTGAGTGAATGAGTGTTCTCGTTAGTGTTTGGGCCTAAAATGAAATTCTTTAGAAATGGCCCAAAGATGACCCCATGCAAGGTAGTTGACCGAGGCGATCAAGAAAAAAAAAGCCGAAAAGTAGACCACTGGCCAATGGCCCAAACCAAAAAGCAATTGTAAGGTAGACTCGTAAATAATGGTCCATTAGTTAGGATGGGCAAACAATGGCACATCAGAAAATTAGTTTGGCCCATTAGCCAAAAGATATGAATGACACATCAGGAAATTAGTTTTTTCATAAATGTATTCACACACACACACACACACACATATTGTATAATTATTATTTCAAAAAAAATGTTGCATAGTTATATTTATTATTTCATACATTAATGTATATATCCATTACATGTACTACAAATAAGATTTTTTTTGTGTGAAGGGAAGTGGGTTATAGTAGACACCCGTCATAAACAACATGATTAGCCGCCACGAAAGACGAGCCCAAGATATATAAAACCCAAGGTAGTAGTCATTGAAGGGAAGTGGGTTGTAGTAGACACTCGAAGCTCCCTAACATCATACATCCTAGAAAGATGATCATGACCTAATACCGTAGGTACTTGAGACAAAATGAAAAAACTGGAATTGATCAAATATGTAAGCAAGAAGGTGGAGTCGTGAGGCGAAAACCCCACATCGAGGTTGGCTCAAGTTGTGAAGGGAACCAAACTACCTAAGGACAAGGTGCAAAGCAAGCGTGATGAACAGGCTGGATTGAGAAACTAAAGTAGTAAACTGAAAATATAATTGGAGAACCCTACGAGCAACAAGTCAGCTCGTGACTTGTCCATGAGCAATAACATAATCATGGAGTGCCACATAGTGTGGGCACCACCACCTATTTTTAAAATAACTACCTCTCGGGGTAACGTTGCAGATGAGGTGGAAATAGTTTGGCATGAAGGTAAGCCAATGACATTTTTCATTTGATGAGGAGGCACAAACTCAAGCCAAAAGCATAGCCAATAAGAGTAATATGGTACAGGAAATCAAAACCAAATTTGAAATATCATTACCAATCATGAAAACATGTTTGGTTGTCATTCATCACTAGCCACCTTGATAGCAAGCCAATGAATAGGTTGCTTGTTGACAACATTGCTGCATTCAACATATTACTATTAAAAACCATAAGAAAAATTAACAAAGTTAAGCAGGATCTTATAGAAACCGACAAGGTGATTAGCGGATTCACTAGAGGAGTTTCTGGAATGCTAGGCACACTCCTAGATGGGGTAATTATTCGAAGCAAGATCGTCGCCTCAACCTTCTTTGTGGTAGATGCCAAAACCTCATACAATGCATTGCTCGGAAGGGATTTAATTCACACTTCGTTAAGCATCACTTCCACCTTGCACCATTCTTATTTAGCTAATCAAAAAGGGCAATAAGCCGAAGATAGTCCAAGTTGAGAAGAAGCCATTTTTGGCCAATAGCAGCATGATCGAGGCAAATACTACCACAAGAATATAGGTCCATATCGATTTGTAGGACTGGACAAAAATGGTCACACTTTAAAGGTCACCTCGTTGTTAGCCCCTCCAGTGTGTGAATTATCTATGATATCTAAAGAAGTTAGTTAACCCTACAATGCAACCGGCAGGCCACTTATTCTACCTTATGGGAAACCTCACCATCAAAAAGACAAAGACATCTAAAAAGATTATCTACCAACGAGGTGAAATTCACAATTTATTTTATCTTGTTAATAATAATATGGCTTGATTAACAAATGCTATCATGGTGATTGGTAAGAGTAATTATTTAATTAATTCTTTCATTGATTTAGTTCATTTCATTTTATTCCAATAAAAAGTGGAGTTAATTGCTAAAATACATTTTGATGACTTGAATAAATTAGCTACAAACTAATGGCACAATAAGAATGTAAAGGGCTAAATTCAAGTTATGATCAAATTAACTTACTATTTAATCATATTTCATGGAAAGTGAGGGCATTGTTTGGGTGTAAAAGTAATTTTTGTGAAAAATAATAAATGTAGACCAAAATGAAAGGCCACTGCCACTAATACGAGGTGGCACCCAAAGGAAGCCAACCAACAAGGTAGGTTGTTACCCTGCAAGGCGAAAATGAAAGGGACCGGGCCATTAAATTACAACCTTTGAAAAATTAACAGCCCATAAAAGAATAATATTGGTCCTATGACCAAGATAAGATGACAGGATTTGAAATTCAGAACAAGCATAAGTTTAAGAGTAGAACAAACTTAGAAGGAATCCTACAAATTTTGGATTGAAGCAATAAGGTGTTTGGAGATAAAACCATATGTTACATATTTGGTAATGAATAAATGTCAAAAGGCAATCTAGGTACATTGAAGGTAAAGATAAAGGAAAAGATGGATGAAGTTTTTCATGCATAAGTCAAGGAATGTTGTTGGGGACTATTACTACATACATACACAAAGAGGTTATAGAAAAGTCAACTAAATACTTCACAACACCCCCCCCCCCAATCTCTTCTCTCAAAGACTAAAGCGTTGCCATGGACCGGCTCAAGGCATCAGCGTTGGCCAACTTAAGGTATTAGTACGGGCTTATTTTTTCTTTTTCTTTATTAGAACAGCTTGCTTCGAGGTAACTGCCTCGATTAGTTTTAGCTTCTTAGGGTCTGTAAAAAGTCTTGTGGTTAATCAGGCAAGGGAACATCAGAGGTGGAGTTTGCTCACCTGATTGCAGTTGTTTCATAATGAAGTTTACTTTGACACACATTTCATTTCCCCTTGTTTCATTCCAGTTACTACTGTGTGTTTTGCATTAAACACTCTGGCATGCCCATGCATTGCTTAAACTCACCCCGTTCCTATCCACCTTATTAAAAGGCGACTGTTCAAAATATTATCGCAAACACCCACTTTGTGGGAAACATTACTCGTAGATAGAAGATTTATCGTTGAACAAGTAGCCAACATGGAGCCGTGATCCCGAAATTGTAATAGAATGTATACTCATAAACAAGTGAGATAAATAAAGTCTTAAATAGTGTTTATCCAATAATCAAGACTTGTGGGGGGGCATTAGTTAGGTCTAAAATGAAATTTTTAGAAATAGCCTAGAGATGAACCCCTGCAAGATGATAGCCCAGAAATGACCCCATGCAAGATGGTGGCCAAAGGGATCAAGGAAAAAAGGCCTTGAAAGCAGAAAAAGCAGCTGCAAAGTGGACTTGAAATCTATTAGGAAAGCATTTTGGCGAAAAATATGTTGGGAATTTGAAAAATAACAAGCAGATGAGTAGATGAGACAAGCAATTCAAATAGAGCAACAAGATAGAAAGCATTCAGAGATAAACATAGAAGTGGTTCAACCCACCCAAGGATATCCCACCCTTTTTTGGAGAAATCAGTTACAGGCCCCCAACACTATATAAAAGGGAAAGCATCAACAAGAAGAAACAAGTTTTAATACCACATTCCTATCTACCTCATTGGAAATGCGATGGTTTGATTTTTAATAGCAAACGAATTAGTAAATTATTTTCTCTTTTATGTGCTTTCCAAGCTCTTCACACACGTACACTACATGAAGTTGGCTTAGCTAATTTTGTAATTATCACTAGAGACTAGGCCCTGCTTGTATCAATAGCATGATCACTATTATTCCCTCAACATCAATCGAAGGAATTGCTTCAGCACATGGTCTGCCAAGGACACATTTGCAACAGCCAGCATCTCACCTATCCAAATAATCAGGGTGATCATTGTTGCTTCCCACAATAGCCACCCAAGAAAATGCTTCAATAGGTGGTTGTAGCGACTTCTTCTACAGCTACGAGTACTTCACTGGTTCAAATCAGACCATCACCACTATTTCTTAATTACTGTTTTTGCATAATATAAAATTTTACAAAGTGGCATGAAGAATGTAAAAAATTGTAGCCTTTCACAAGGTGTTAGCCCAGGAGAATTAGATGTGAAGGATTGTGAGGTCGGCCATTGGCCTATGGTCTAACCAGAGAAAAGCTGTGAGGTGGAAGTTAGAAGGGAATAGCTTGTTAACTAAAATTTCTATTGGAACTAGCCTACCAGGAAATGATATTAGCATGCTAGTCAATATAAGAAAACAAAGGTTTGAATTTAAAAGACAAGCCTCAGATAAGAGATAGTAGGACAACCATATGCAAAATATGCCCAACAAACTTAAGAAGATCCCACATTTTCTGGAGGAGCTGCTTACATGATCAAGTATTATAAAATATGCACAACCTCAAGGGAAACAACAAGTCAACACTCCACAAAACACCCCACTTTATCTCTAACCAAAGCTTCGACGTGGACAGACTCAAGGTGTCAGCATGGGCTACATCTTTCTTTAATTTTTAGCTCGTTAGGACAAGCATTGGTGTTCATCTCCTGCGAGGTGGCCACATTGTTTTGCTTTAATTTCTTTAATTTTTAGGTTACTTTTATCATGGAATTGCATGCTTTCTTAAAAAATCATGTGGTCTTGCAGGCGATTTTACCTTAGAGGTGAAGTTTGCCCGCCTCGATACAATTGTTTGAGAAGCAGTTAGATTATGGCATAATTTATTACTTGTTTTACCCCATTCCTCATTCACTTTATTATTGCGTGTTATTATTGGAACAAACGGGCACCCTAAACCAAATGTTCATTATCCATAATTGGGAAAATAAACACATCCTAAATGCCTTAGAATGTAAGAAAGAAAGAAATTCGAGCTATTATAGTTTATAAAAATGTTGTACAAAATTAGTGTTCACTATGTTTGTACTCAACTAGTCTTGTGCTTGAAAGTTAAAATGATGAGTATAAGAATTTATCCTTGATGCAACTGTTGTAATGCAATCGAGTGGATACTAAAGTGTTTAAATTGAATGGTCTAAGATTATTAGAAGCTATCTAGTTGAATGTGCATTGAGTTGCACATTGTTGCCTATTGTTATATTCGTGATAATAAAGTATTGTTGGGTATACCCAACTAGATATTACTAGTATTTTGTTATTTAGTCACTCTCAAACATATTCTACGCGTGTTGTTGTCACGCATCCCACTCAGTGAACCTTTATATGGAGATATGCTTTAAAGGCATATGAGATTGGATACAAACTTTCCATGAGCCCTTGAGAATGTATTGTGATTGATGAGATATTCTTATCATGTGGATGGTACTGGATTTGAGATGAGAAATCATCAGGCTTAGATTTTTCCACTCACACAGAAATCGCATTAGCATTGTCATAGCGAGTAGGATGAACCTTTTAGATCGTATCGTACAAATGTAGTTTGTGAATAATCGGCTTAGCGCTTGGAGTAATAGGAAGATCATGTATTTAATTTTAATAGTTGCCTTAGCTTGGGGACTAGGATGAGATCTATTTGATCAATTATAAAATATGTCCAAACTTCATAAAAATTTGTTTGTAGCCAAACGTGCAACTACTGAAAGGCATTTTGTATAATGTAGTAACTAGTGTGTAGGGTAGACACTCTAGTGATTATACTAAAGTTTGTATGATGTTTAGAGTGTGACATACTAAAGTGAAGTGGGAGCTCTATCATTGCATATATGCATACTACATGTGATTAGAGACGACCTACTAGGGGAAGTGAGTGAATAGGTCTCTACTTCGTCATTATGTGAGCCCATATTATTTTTTGTACCCTTTGGGACTTTGGACCATGTCAAGAGGTATAAGTTTGATGATGCTACTTGAGCATGTATCCAAAGTCCATGAATGATTTAGTCTATCGAAGCATATCTAGCAAAGTTGTCAAGCCTAAGCTTATTAGCATGAGATGTGTTTTATAATTCATAACCTGGCCGACTAGGTCAAATATGTTATCACTAGTAATGAATATAGATACATCTGTGAAGATTCAAAAATGCTCTAATTTTGTATTGTGGGATCAGATATGCTTGCTCTAGCGCAACTACTTGGTTTGGAGTACACAACGAGTTTTCAAAGTTGTAGAGTAATGTTAGTTTTATGGTAAGTTAATATAACTCTTCTCAAAAATAAAAAAAAAATTTCATGCTTGGCTGCATTCCCAATATGAAAGAAAAGACATGAGATTCAGAAGTTCTATGAGATTGAAATTCAGGGAGATCAAGTCAAATAAATATGAGTGGAGATGAAGTCAATTAGTGTTTTGGTGATTAATGACAATCTTTTGGGTATGATCAGCCTAATCCCGAATGGATTGGTATTATGTCTCTTACTTAGGATTTTTATAAATGGAGGTCTCTGCTACAGAGTTATCGAATTCCACAAAATTCCACAGAATTCATTTTTCCTATATTCTCTTCATTTTCTCTTTTCTCTTGAAAATATTTTCTCTATGTTTCTTTCTTAGAATATCACCATTGGTCTTGAAAGTGTATAAGATGAGTGTGGAACTCTAGTAATAATCCACCAAGGAAAGTAAGGTTTATTCATGATTCAGTTAATGGACCAGTAGTAGATGAGTCAGATCCGAGATTCATGGATCGACAATTCCACTTTGTATCAGGTATCGCTTTTTATATGTTCATGTGCGATAAGTTCCAACACTAATAATATATTGTGTATGTATGTGTTGGGATCAAAATTTTATTTCTAGGCCTAAAACTATAACTAGTAGTAGAGGTGTAACTTTATTTCCTTATACTCGTGGTAGAGTAATGTGACCATCGGTGTATGGTGGTTACATCCCCAGAAACACCATGTAAGCAATTAGGTTTCAGCCATATGTATTCTCCCTAATCAAATGGTAGTGTTGATATAATGCTAACAATCACATCACCCCCGCCCCCGGGAACCAGCCTAGTAGATTTAAACACATGACATCACTCTAATACCATTTATCAAGATTAAACACCTATTATTATAAGTGTTTGCAATAAAAGTGTTTTTCTAATCGACAACAATAACATCAAATTTGAAAGTTCAGAAGTTGTTCAGTTGTTCGAAGAAAAACTGCCTCTGAATTAGATGGATTTTTTTCATGAAAGGAATCAATGATGGGTGTCGAATCCATCAAAAATAAAACCTACTACTCTAAACAGAAAATAAATTTGTAAATAGGGTGAGCATGGTCAATCCTACAGAAAATAACTACCTGATAAATTCCAAAGATAGCTGGGTGAATAAAAACCAAAAATAAAAATTGGGGGGTTTTTTAATGGAAAATAATAAAATAAAATAAAAAAAGAAAATTAAATAGAGAATAAGTCAATATAAGGAAAAACTCAGCTAAGGATAATTCTTCACACAACATTTTAAAGGATTGATATTGATGCAAAGATAATCCTTAAATTCATGCACTAGATTAGTTATAGCCTTTGGAAATGCTCATCCGACCAATCCTTCCTTATTTGTAGGTTAGACATGCAACGCGCTATGAATAACCGCTAATTAACAGACAAACCTAAACACGCGATAGAATTTAATCCATTAATAGCATTAAGAATTAGAAGGACCCAATCCTTACCAAAAACCTACAACGCGTGATCCTTTAAGCTAGATTGTACATTTTCCATAGCACAATTCAAAAGCTCCTAACAATTTAAATTATGTTATTTTCCACTTGTGTTGGTACAATTAAACAATTACGGATTTAATCTTACCAACTGAATATATGCTATTCTATCAATTGCGTAACAAACCTGAATTCCACAAATAATAAAATAACATTAAGGGATGGAATTTTCTCAAAAGAGCACAGAAAAACATATAAATAATGCATAAAAATAAAGAAACAAACAAACTAATTAGATCTCACAATCGATGCTTAAACGGTGGCTTAAATTAACCATTGAATGAAAAAAGAATTTTAGCCACGAATGACCATAATAACAATAAAATATAAAAGCTGAAAATTAAATACTAAAATTAGAATCCTCGGTGTCTAGACAATGCTACACAATCATGTATATATAGGGTTCTAACCCTTGATCAAATTCTGAACAGGACTAGAATAATTCTTTGGAAACCCCAAGACTTCGTAGGCAAGACGATGGTTTGTTTTCATATTGAACTCTTGCCAAAACGAGACTTTGTTCTTCTATTCCCACATAGGGAATTCATCCCGTAAAGTGTGATCACACCTTGTCTGACAAGCTTGATTATTTTCATATTTAGCCCTCCGACTTCTTTGTATGACAACCTTCTGCACTTTTTACCATCTTTTGGGCCGTTTTGGACTCTTTTCCGCAGATTTTCACATACGACAAATAATAAATAAATTTGGTGAAATCCCAACATATTTAAAACCCAAATTTAATTAAAACAAGTGAAATTGTGGCCTAAAACTTGGTAAACATAATACATTATCAATCAATAAAATCACCGATGATACACATTTTTTACTTCTAAACGAATCTATACCTTTTATCATTTTGATATTTGGAAGGAAAACAATTTTAAATGTAACAATCATACTTAAGTATTAATAGTAATAGATCTACCACTTTGGGGAATGCGTACCACCTAGGGCTTCAACAAATTAATTAAGTCATTCAAGAGTCCAACAAAGTTATCTCATAAGAATGGAACTTAAGCTCAAGACCTTTAATAAGTTCAACTAAGCTCAAATAAGATTATCTCCGTTGATTATTGGCTCAAAACTTTTGATAATATGTACTATAGTTTAGAAAGAGCACTATTGTTACTGCTGTTGACATGAAAAATTTAAATGAGAATAAATTTCTATCAAAATGAGAATAAATCTTGACATTATCTTATTAGTATATGTATCAATCTATTGAAAAAGATAAATATATAAGACATTTGAGTTTATCATAACTCTCTCTTCCACATCTATATAAAGGAATCCTAAGTTCCACATAGAATACACCAAAAAAAGTTGTAAACATCCAAAAAGGAAAGACATCGTGAAATGAGGGACAAAATTTTATGTTTTTATGTTATTAAATTTCTTTAAGTTTATTTGTGTGTATTTTTAGGTAGACCACTTGAGGTTTTGATTTGATATTTGTTTGAATCTTGACATTGTTTGATTTGATATGAGACAGGGTTCTGTGACGCCATCTGACCTCAGGTGTTTTCTATCCTTTTCTTGACTTTCCGTTGTGTTTTATTTTTGTATTCATAGTTCTTTTAGTCTCAGTTGTGCTTTTGTCTGAACTTATTTTCTGTACTTTGGGGACAAAGTACTCTCTAAGTGTGGGGGGATTACAGTTGCCTAGAATAATACTTATGACATTATTGTTGTTAGCTATGCTTGTGGAATTTGAATAAGAACTGTATATTGGCTGGAAACTCGAACGACCAAATGAAAAGAGTCATCTTTGATGACTCATGCCTTGGTATTATAACACCACGTATAGTTCAAGTTCAATTCGGTTGAGTTCAAGCTAAATTTTGGTGATAATGGTCGTATGATGGATGTTCGAAAACTATTTTGCGGTGTGTCGTTTGTTATGTGTCGTCTTGGAATGCAAGTGCTTTGTTGAAATTCCTTATTCTATAATGATGGTATGCTATGAAACGCTATATTTGGAACGGTGAGCATGCATGAAGCATTTTGTGTGCACTTGAAGAATGAATGTTGTTGTTTTGCTATCCCCCACTCACGTTGAGCACATGGTCGGCGCAATGATTGCTACATGATTTAGAGAAAATTTATATTTTTGTGAGAGGTTTTCGCATGTGCTTTAATGCATTAGGACACTAGAATTGATTTGATTTCTTATCGAGGCGAAATCCTAGACTATGTTAAATTGGAGAGATGACTTAGGCCATTTTTTAAAATTTTTGAGCCATAATTGCCTATTTGTTTGTTAAACATAACCCTTGAGTTCCCCTTGAACCTACATCGTGTTTAGTTCTTTTGATAGCCACATTACAAGCTCAAAAACACAATGTCTACATATCTTAATCCTTTATATGCACTATACTTGAATTTCGATAATTATCAGAGTTATGTAGTGGATATGTGGAATTATGAGGGGATTAAGTGGAGGGTTGTGATACTTGAGTTCGAGATATACTAGCTTGCTTTAGAAAGCAAAAAAAAATTGCAGAAAAAATATGAGAAAAGAGAAAAAAAAGTGAGAAAAGAGAAAAAAAAATGTGAAAAAAGAAAAAAAATGCAAAAAAAAAAGAGAGGAAATGAAAGAAAGAGTGAGCTCGCACTCTCAAACACATAATGAAAAAAAAAATTATATGGAGAGTGATGGTTTTGAATAAGTTTGGGAGAGTGGAATGCATAAATAATGCTCTAAAAACTCCAACTTGTCCAATTTAAGTAACTTGCGTGCATGAGCCAATTACTCTTCCATCTCGTTGTCTACACGATAACACGGGGGATGCTTGATAATAATTGTTGTTGGTAGAGTGTATATGAAATTTTGATTGTTTGCACATTGAACCAATGACATAGTGCTTAATAATTTCTGAGAAATAAAAAGGGAGATTTACTTTGGTGTGTGGTGTTCCAAGATTAAGCTTTGATTGTACCCAGTTCTTTGTGTTGTCAATTTTGAGTTGCTCGAGGGTGAGCAACATTTAAGTTTGGGGGAGTTGATAAGTCTGTAATTCTACTTGATTTTTATATTTATTTTGTCGAACTTATTATGTATTTTTCTCCATTTGAATCTTATTATGCCTAAATTCGAGTTAAATCGTTATTTTGTAGGTAAAATGGAAAAAAGGCCATCAATGAAATGAAACGTGGTAGTCAAGAGTTGGGTACTTACACCAGATATTTTGGGTATCAACCCAATTTCGGCCATTTAGAGATGAAACGAATTTGTATGCTTGGGTACGTACCCAAAATATTTCATGTATGTACCCAGTTTCAGTCATTGGCAAGTTAAACGAATCTGTAAGTTTGGGTATGTACCTAAAAATTTTAGTTATGTACCCAAAATCCGTGACAACAATTAACAGCTTTTTATGTTCGATTAGGACTTTATTTTTGGAAGGGGGTGCTAGGGTTTTTCTACCCCTTTTTAAGTTCAGAAACATTCCCACAACTGATTAATCATATTTTTGGCTAGGTTTTAGAGTTTAGAACTTTTCCTTTTCATATTTTTCATCTTTTGGAGATTTTTGGGAAACGGAAGAAGGAAGAAATCAAGAAGCGAAGGAAGAACAACCGAACGAGGAAAGTTTACGTCTGAAATTTTCATCGAATAAGTTTAATTATTCTCCTTTCATGAATTCTTTTCCAGATTTTGTTCTTGTTTTTAATTTCATTATGAAATAAGTTAATTGTTTAGTATAAGGATGGTGTAGTTCACATTTTTCGCTATTCTATGAAAATCCCACATTTTTGAATCTATTTTCGTATATTTTTGTGTGATTCTCGTTTAATGTTTTAATGCTTGGTTAGGGTTTGATCACCCCTAATTTATGAATTGAGGATCGGTGATGAGGTCGAGAGACGATTCACGATTGTAGCTCTAATTAGACAAGATCAATTGGTATTAAAGTTACATGAGAATGAATTTAACATTGATTGAGCCTTAAGGCAGTGATTAAAATTTATACAAATAATTTCTAAAGTTGGGATTAATTGAGTGAGAATTGGTTAGTCATAGGCTTAGAAGAGATTGTATGAATTAATTTCGCAATGCTCGAGAGAGATTGTGGATATATTTGTTCCTAGGCTTCACACAACCACAAAACCACTCAACTTAGGAATTGAATTAAAATATGGAATTAGGTGAATGAAACCACCTTGCACTTGCATTTCTCACCTTGATTATTTGTTATTATTATTATTTGTGAGTTGTGAGTTGTTTTTATTAAGAAATTAGGTTTTATTTAGTTAAACAAAACCACTACTCAATTTGATCCATTTAGCTAAACAACACGAGTCACTTTCATGGACCAAATCACAATCTCTGTGGGATTCGAAACTCTACTCACTTTGTATTATTTGTACGACGGTGTGCACTTGCATAGCCCCAACACTTAGATAGATGGTTATTTAATACTTATAGTATTAATTAAATTTGTGAACAAATTTTACTAATTTATACTAAGTGAATATATTTTATTAATTCATACTTATTATAATTTAATTAACAAATATTAAATTATGCAAATTATAATTTTTTTCTAATTTTACTTTTTGCCATAGATAAATTTGCGACAAAGAATCAAAATTTAAATATTATAACTTTGACCTTATTAAATTTTGAAAGTTTACATCGATTATTTCGACTCAATTTATCAGTTTATTTACTTAAATTTATTTTCATATGTATATTGAGGGCTATCGTCAAAATCTCTTAGTATTTTTAGCCACAAAAAAATTCATAGCTAAATGCCTTCGCACTTTTAGCCACGATAAAATCCGTGTCTAAATGTCAAAATAAACCTTTTCATTTAATTTTAAACTTTAATTAAACTATTTTTTTTGTAATTTTTGTATTTAGGTACGGATTTTTCCGTGGCTAAATTTCTTTGCATTTTCTAGCTATGGAAAAACCAATGGTAAATCTCAAATTAAACTTCTTTTTTTTTTTTGGTAATTTTTATATTTAGCCATGAATTAGATATAAAAATTACCAAAAAAAAAATTACATTGGACATTTAGCTATAGAAAAGTCCGTGGCTAAGTGTCAAAATAAATTTTTATTGTCATTTTTATATTTAGCCATGGATTTAGTGATGGATAAATCCATCACCATGGAAATAATTGCACAAAGTTTGGTGCCAACTTAACGACGGATTTTTAGTAGCTAAAATTCGTGGTTATTAAGTTGTTTTCTAGTAACGTTGTACCCGAATAGCTTTGATGGGAAGCATAAGCTGGGACGGGTGTTGGGGGGGGGGGGGGGTGGTTTAGAAAGGTGTGTTGGTTAAAGAAATAATGAGATTGCTGTGGAGTGGTTTTCTAGAGAGAGTATTTAAGGGCAGGATAATTTCTTGGCTGAGCTCACCATCATTAATCGTACCGCCACAAACATCTTGTTAAATTACTTGGTAAATAGCCATTTCTTCTTCTAGTTGATTTTATTTTTAGTATTTTTAAATTTTTCAATATGAATTGTGGTAAAATTTGCTAGTCTAAGCTATTATAAGAAAGCGCCTCCTTCGTTGATGAAAGAACTCATTACAAATTTAATGAAGTCTTGCCATATAATATACTTTTGAGACGAATTTTGTTTATCACAAATCTCTTAGTAAGTTCTATGTTACTAATTATTGTTTTAACTCTCATTATGATAGGATTTCGTGACAAATCCATTACAAAATGTCGTGTATTGTAGTGAAATCTATCCAAATTTCCCGTCAATGAATACGTGATTTTCCTTCGGTGTGCAGGACAATGTCTTGTGTAGCTTTCCAGCTAGTTCGAAATTCAAAGAATGTAAATTTTGTCTTGGTCAATTTGGTTAAAAATCCTCACAATTTATTGGCCTTGTTATGTGAGTTCTAAAAGGGAAACATGATATCTGTTCATATCTGGATAAGCATTTAATTTCACCCAGTGTTTGGGAGCTTTTATCCTAGAATGAGAGGAGTAAAGACACCATAAATCGGGGAGAACGAGAATGTCTTTCTGCATTCATAAATGCAGGGTTCGTACATTTTTTGTGTTCAAAGGTATACTTCTGATGTCAAATGTTAATGTTGGTGTGCCTGAAATTTTATATTATTTTAGTTTTTGTTTTTGCCCTTTTTGGTGCAACTTTTAATGCAGCCATTATTCTTATTAAGATGACCAATCACTTATTACACAGTTTTGACCAACGGGGCTATTCCCATCAGCAGCCCTCGCATTGGATGGTGACATGCTCATGGAAACTTAAAAGAAGCTTCCGTATGTCTACCCTTTACATTATTTGAATGCAAATTGGTATGCATGAAAGTGACTACTATTCACGCATAGCTACTGAAAGTGACATGTTAGAGTTGTTACGTACGTTAGGTGGCATAAAAATCTTCAACTCATATGTTCTCATATAATTTGAACACGATTTATTTTGTTTTATTGAACAATTATGCCATAATGCAGCATTCATCACATTCGTTTTGCGAATGGCCCGCCTCAAACAGAAATGTACTTTGAAAGCTCCCAAATTTTCTTCTTTTGTACTTTTATGCCCTTTACGCCATAAGAATTTAGACTTTGAAAGCTCCACTTTCTTTTTCTTTTTTTTTTCTTTTTAAATATAGATATAGCAAGGAAAAATGGCACGGTAGTTGCAGTGTTTTCATGTACATGTGTTTCTTCATCAAAATGGAAATTCGAAGTTAGAAAATGGGGAATATTGTATTTAATTGTATATTTGCCCTTCAAATCAATATTGTAATATCTATACTTATCTATATATTCGAGAGCAGTGTCCGATCACAATACATTAATTTTAATTAAATTCAAAATTCTTAAAATTTTGAATTTTTTTAATTGTTAAAAAAAAATTCATTAGTTGTTAGCTATTAATTTCATATTAATTTCACGTGACTTTGTATTCCTAAATTTTAGAAATCATTTTTTAAACTAGAGTAAATTATGATGAGTAGTCAAATTTGAATTAAAATAAATTCATAATTATCTTTTTTGTCATAAATGTAATCTGTAACTATAGTTAATTACCTTTTTAAATATTGTGATTAGCTTAAAATCATGCAAATTATATCTATCTATTCCTGGGGAAAAAAAAAGGTTGAAATTCCTCTTAATTAATTTTTCTTTAGAATGTGGAGAGTCCATAAACCTCCATTCATTGCCCTCTCCCTCCTCAACCCCAACACCAATATGGGAAGCAAAAAAGTGAAGAAGTATGATCTTTTCCTCAAACTTTTTCCGACGAGGTTCACTTTGTCATTTGTTTTTATTATTTTTTCACCCTAATTAGATTCATAGACTCATTAAAAAAAATTGTTGATTTCCTCTTTCTCAATATTGACTTCTTTTTTTTTTTTTTTTGAATTAGCTCTTTCTTGCGTGTTCTCTTATGTAGTTATACATGTATATATATGTGTGTGTATTTATATACATACATATATATATAGGTTTAATAATACTTCTTTCATTTAATTACCAATATTTAATTTCTATAAACATATTTTGAGGTGTATATATATATACATATATATTTTAATGATCTCTATACTTTATAATTTTTTTGTTTGTCCTTACTTTATTCTTGAAGTAATTATTTGTTTGTTGGGTTTGTCTATTGTTAGGTAGGATAGAAAAAGTTTAATGTTAGGTACCCTTATTTTATTAGAGTACCTGTTACCTGTTTTGCAGGTTACGTTTACCTGTAACTTAGTATGCAGGTTGCCATGACCTGCTACTTGTTGTTTACCTATAAATTTAAATTTTATCTATATGTGTGAGGTCCATTATATTAAATCTATTTTATTCATTTATCATTTAGCTTTTTTTATTAATTTTTATTAGATATTTTTTAGCATTTGATCTATCACCAAACATAATAACATGTAGAGCATTTTATCATTCAAATTTTAATAAAAAAATATTATAATTTATATTAATTTCAACAAATTTCTTATGGCAATGTGTTATTAATTTTTTTGAAATATATTTTTTATTGAATATAACAACAAAAATTTGATTACTTCTTAAAATATTAAATTGGCGCTTAATGTATTTTAAATTCGAAATTAAATTGATGCTTAAAATGATATATCCATCTCTTAATTATAAATTTAAGAATATTTATCTATCTTCTTAGTTTATTTTATTTTTGATTAATGTTCCAGATCACTATTCATCATTAGTTAATTTATGTCAATTAAAATTATAATTAAAATTCCATAACTCCCATAAATCAATAATTTTTATAATAATTACTTAATTTATTTAACTGAGTAAATAAATATTTTATAATGATAACTATGAATTTGTTTTTGATACAGATGATAACTATGAATTTATACTAATAAAAAAATCTTTCAATTTTTAATTTAGAAAATAAAATTATTAACATAAGGTATTACTATTATTTAATTTGATACTCTACTTACTTATAAATTTCATTATAATATAATTGATATATGCACATATTTACCACTCATTTTTCATTATATAATTAGCCTTTATATGTGTTAGACAAGATGGCAACACGAGCGGGCAGGCGGGGGGGGGGGGGGGGGGGAGGGGGAGAGAGAGAGAGAGGTGAGATTTAATTAGCGTTGATTAACTTTCCTACTTATTAGGATTCTCTTCTCATTAATCCCTTAAATTGAGGAGATTTGAAAAGATATTTATCATATTTTTAATAATTCAAAATAAATAATTGTGACTTATATAGCTGGTTATAGGTCAAAATAAAATATATAAATCTGTTAAAAATAAATTTAAGTACACGTGGTAATTAATTAAGGCCATACCTAATATTAGGTAGTACAAAGCTACCTTTTATTAGAAGCCCCCTTGTTTGTTTAATTTTTTAATTCTCTTTTTTACTTTGTTTTTCTAATGGATTGAGGGAATTTGCTCTCTTCAAATAGCTAAGAAATTTTTTCCCACCTTTCAAAATTTAAAATGTTCATCATTTACTTTTTATTTTTATCCATTGTATTTACCTTTCTTTCTTTTTGCTTTTTTTTTGATTCATCTTATATTTCTCTTATTTTAACATTTCAATTGTTTGATCATATTTTTAGGTATATTTTGAAACGATTGTTGTGTGTTTATTATTTTTCTTTTTCTATTTCATTTCTTTATTTCTTAGGTTGTTTGTTTGTTGGGAAATTCTATCATCAGTCATGGTTCGTAGGTGACTAACATTAGTCACCTCTAATCTTAACCATTAGATATGGTAAATAAAATCTAAGTCGTCCATATATATATGACCTGTTACCTGTTGTGCAGGTAAAGTGGAAGGGTTACCTGCTATACATGTTATCCTATGGTTTTAATTTATTACAATTATTTTATTACACTATATATGGTCCCACTAAATACAAACCAATAAAATTGTTTTTATAACATATATGTAATTTATAAATTCAAATAATACATTAATAGTTGATAAAAACTTATGCTTAATTTAACTTTTCAACACATTTTAAAAAATATATAACACTGATGACAAATTATTTTAAAAATATATCTAGAATATCAGTATTTGTATTTTAAATAACAAATTTAAATTTTAAAATTTAAATTTTATTATTAAGTAAATTATTCATACTATCTATAAATTTATTATATAATGATTGATCTGTATTGAGATTAAGTAATATATTTTTAAAAGTGCTGCAAATCTATAAAATATATCCAGAAGAGCGCAATAAGTAGTAGTTGTTAAAAAAATATGTTTTGATTATTAGTGGAGGGTATACAAAATCAAACACCAATAATAGTAGTAATAATAATAATAATAATATTGTTTAACTAAATATATGTCAATGTGGTGTGATATATTCAAATATATATTATGCATAGCAAGTGTAACCAAATATATAATTCAATTATTGGTCTTACTAATTATGATTATAATAATATATAATGAATAATAATAGTAGTGATAATAACTATATATTAGCAATATATGGTTTAATGTGAGATAATTGTAAAAATAATAACAATTATAATATTAATAATCATATGTGAATAAATAATTATAATTTACAAGTATTTATGTATGGGTCTAATTAATATAGATCTAAATGACGTAACACAACAATTATATATTGAAAAGTATGTACTCCTTAGAGAAGGTAAACAATTATAACACCTATTTATTCATTTGAATAATTATGACTATAACTATGTGTGTGATCAAATGTAAAGTGAATTCTAATAAATAATATGGTGATAATAATATTAACGATTAGATGTCACACATTCTTAATTTGATGAGCAATACTCACATTCTTCATATAAAATATTTAGTAATTGTATTATACGTTCTTCGTATAATAATTGACGATGAAATATACAATATTTTAACAAAATAATTATATTGACTTATTTGAAAATAAACAAAATAAATGTAAAAATAGGTCAATGTTACTAGTTTGTTTGCTTTTAATTTTTGTCCTAGAATTTCTATTTTGTTCGTACATCTATGAATTCAAATAAAAAAAATTTTTATACTAGTGTGTCGATGTTTGTAATCATATCTTGGAGAAGATATATATACTCTAATTGAGCGTCGAAATAATAATAATAATAATAATAATAATAATAATAATAATAATAATAATAATAATAGAATGATTAGCTAAATTAATTCACGAGAATAATTAAAAGAAATAATAATAATAATAATATTTGTTGTTACTAAAATAAAATATCATGTGATTTCTTTTAATTAAAGTATAACATTTAAATAGCAATAGAAACTATTTAACTTAAGAACTCTTAATAATTAAGGGAGATTTTTTATAATTGGTAAGGTTAATAATTAAAGGATCCTCCAATCTCTTTAGAATCCAACAATAACCATTCTTTTCAAGATTAAATGAGAATTAGAGGTGGAAATCTGATTAGAATTGATTTTGTAGAGAGAGAAAAATAGTTTGTTTACCTGCAGAAGCTGGTAAGTGTGAGATTTAATTAATTTTTAACTTATTTAAAAAATTAAAATTAGTACACGTGGCATTATTTGAAGGCATGACTAACCTTAGTCACCTACGAAGCCGACTGATGGTAGAATTGCCCTTGTTTGTTTGTCTAAATATTTACTTTTTTAGATTTTTTTATTTTTTCACTAGATTTAATGGATTTGTTGGATTCTAATAACAACATGTTTTTTTATTCCTTCTTTGGATTTTTTTTTTGTTTACATGCTTGATTGATGGAATTTGTTATATTCTAATGGCTAAATACTCTATTTTCTTTCCTGAATTGATAAAGTTTATCATTAATGTTTTATTTTTATCTATTATAATATTTAGTCAATGCGTATTATTCAAATAATATTTTGGGTTTTGATTTATTTTTTAGGTTCATCCAATTTTTTGTTTTAGTATTTTATTTATAAGATCATGGTTTTATATATAATAACCTGGGACCTTTGCCCTCTTGAATTTTCGCAAATTAAATTAGTTTAAGAAAAAACTTATGACAAAATAATATATTTGACTTTGTTCTTAATATAGTTATTTTTTTTTTGAACGTGAATATTTAATTTGCTTTATTTAACATTCCTTATCATTTGACATTCTCTTTTATTTTTGTTTTTCACAAATTTATTTTTTGTGACTCAGATAATTATGTTTTGATATTGTGTAGAAATTGTTTCCATCAAAATTTAGTATTTTGCAATTCTCAAAAATTGATTCCACTTTTACTTATTTAATTTTTTGTATGCACCATTATTTACTTGTTTTTCCATTTATTACCGTTTTCCTGTGCCCCAAGCCTATTTCTTAAATTTTTGTGATTTGTTGACAAATTTCAACTGCAGGAACTTAAATTAGTTTTTTGGTCGTGACTTTTATACAAGACAAGTCAATTTACTCTACAAGTTATGTTTCTCCCTCTTGAATAATTTTTAAATTTTATTCTACATATTTAAAACAAAAAAATCCAACTGATCATTCGCGTGCCAATTCACATATAATTATCTAGCTAAGAAAATTCAAATTAAAGATATTAGAAGTAAAAATAAACATTTTCTTTGTTTCCGTTTTCGTATATCTTTCATATTTGTATTATATATTGAGACCTGATTTTTTTTATTACTCATTGCTATGTTAAAGCAAATTATAGGTGATGAATGTACGCACCAACTAAACCTTTTGATAAGCATTACTGAATCATGTAAAATTCATATAATACATTGATAATATATAATTTTTAAAATTTTTCAATAATCAACTATGATTTTTTTTTTTTTTTTATGACAAACTTTCAGATGCGCAAACCCCTGCAAATATTCATTACTACACTTGACAATTATTATAGTACCTATATATTACAAAAATGTTTTTTTTTTTCTTATTAACATCGTACATGACACGGGATTTAGACTCGTGTTAAATATTCATAGACCCTTTAGTCAATTTCTAAATAGAGAAATGAGAATGAGGGTTCCATTTTTAATTGGGGTGTAAATATCAATCAATCCCTTTTCTTCGACAAAATTACTAATATTAATGATGCTGACCAGGCTAATAATGACTACTATATACTGCTATGTGCAAATTATGTTTACACCCCTTAAAGTATAATATAATTATAAATTAATTTCTCTTATTTTAAAAATTATAAATACCCCCTAAGGTATGTGTGAACTTAACAAAATTCACCTTTTATCGAGGCAAGCCATAATTACAAATTGTATTTCTATTGTTTTAGATGGGATTTTGAGATGTGATTCATATGATATTGACAAATTCAAGATGTATAAATTATATATTAAGTCAATTTCAATAAAAAAAAATTAGTGGATATATTAGATTATAAATGGTGATGCTCGATGATGCTTATGGTGGTATAAAGTAAAATTATTTTGTAAAGGTTGGTGGAATAACAAAATTGATTGAGGGATTTTGTTAGAGTCGACAAGACACATCTCTTGGTGGTTGAGTTGGCTACCATGGTTAAAGAAAAATCATTTTTTGGAGATCTCTATTAATTATGTTTACAAGAAGGTTCTAAACTTCGAGGGGGTATCTGTAATTTTTAAAATAAAATGAATTAATTTATTATTATACCATGTCACATGGGTGTAGACATAATTTTTCCTACTATTATTAATTAATTGTAATATGAGCAGTGAGCTAGATATTTTATTTGAACAAGATCGATATGATGACCGAAGACCTAAACAAGTTGAAACTCAAATTCAACTTAATTTATCATTTTAAAATTAACAAATTCAAATCATAAAAATATAATATTTCAACCCGTTTGTTGCTTTAAATCATCCATTAAATATATTGTATGTAATAGAAGATGTACGACACTTTTATTACATTTGATTCTAAAAAAAACTGCACAATTGTTGTTAAGCAATATTCGTTGCTAGATTGACGCTTGGGATGTCTAAATGTCAATTATTACAATATTCATGTTTTATTTTGCTTTACAAGATGCCATTCACGAATCACGCGGAAACAACATTATTTCAGCATATTTTATACTTGTCCAGCGTGTGAAGTTGAACTTTTATTTACCTACCAAAATCCATCGGGCATCTCTTGGGCTAGCATGTATATTATACGTCCACGTAATTCACAACATGGCACTATTGATTAAGTGGGCGAGAATATATATTACAGGTTGATTTTTTTTTCTTCTATTTTTATTGTTGTTGTTGTTGTTGTTGTTGCCGTTGTTATTAAAGTAGTGCGAATTGTATGTTTTGGGAGCCTAGAATTGAATTCAAAAATTTATTCGCATAATGAGAGAGTTGATGCTACTTCAATCAAACAGTGATGTCATATTTCATGTTGATTTACTATAAAGCATGCGTGTATTCATGCTTCTTGAATTCTACAATTTTACTTAGGGAGTAAATTGTCACGCCCCAAGTTCGGGACGTGGCACGGCGATACCCCTTAGTCCAAATGGACTTAGAGATACCAAGCCACGGAAATTAGAACACACTAAAATCATAAAATATTTATTGAAAAATCTTAGTCGAACATTGCAACGGAAATGATAATAACTCTTACTATTACAACTCAAGTTTAAAGACATTAATGAGAAAACTAAGTTATAATAGTTTCCATAAATAGTCTTAAAGGAAAACGACACAGTTAAATATCAATAATTAGGTTCTCTAGTGAGGAAGCACTTTGATTTGATCACCAATCCAAAATTAAACTGAATTAAAAAAATTTGCGGCACATAAATATCCCCATTTTTTATTTTTTTATTTTTTGCAAATAGCATTTTATTGATAAAAATGACAGATATAACTTAATTACGAATGATCGAATATGTAAAAGGAATACAATTAATATGTATAAGAAGTGAATATTATTTTAAATTGATTATATAAACAAATATGAATATAAATAGTAACCAAATTTTACTACACGAAAAAGTAATATTAGTGACAAAATAAAAAGTTTGAAATTGTTTATTAATGATATGTATTATAAATGAAAATATTTTTATTTTGTCATGGATGGAATCTACTTAGTGACAATAATTGTTATATCAGTAAATAGTATGAAGGCCATAAGATTTAGGACATGTTTGATATTACATTATAAATATAAAATGCTAAATTCTTTAAGTTTGCGGGCCTCACATTTTAAGCATTTGATAAATACGTTTGTTTTAAAATACAGGTTCTCTTAATTGAGATTCGCAAAACTCACCTCACAAATAAAATTGTTATAAGTCATGTTATATTATTTGAAATTCAAGCCGAATTTTAAGCATACGACTCATAAGAAATCCACCAACATATCAAAAATTCTTATAAAGTGATTTCAAGAATTGTAAATACCATATGAGATTGAATCAAATATGTCCTTAGTGCTTTAAGTTATTACTATTTGGACAACCAAAAACAATTAGTAGAAAATTGTGAACAAATTTTCATTGTCATCATAGGAGCTTTTGTAATTGTCAGTGTCACCATAGACAATGTCTATTAAAATTGTGAAAATCGTTTTTATGACAAAATTAAATTTCTTGTCATTTATAAATACTTATAACTAACCACAATCTTTTCCTGTAATGTAATTTTCTGATACCGATATATATCCTTTTACTCTTGTGATATCTAGCGAGGATATTCTACCTATACTTTGTACGGAAGAAAACAAAGTAAGAAAAAGAGAAACTTGTGATGGCACGCATTGTGTAATCTCACACGTCTCGGTGGAAAAACAACACAAATGATGGATTTGACGATTTCTCAAAGTTGGAGGATGGCCTTTAATTTCAAAGTCCATTCAGATGGATTTTTTTTAAAGAAAAAATATTTATTTTAAAAAAACAATACTTCAAATCAAAAAAATTTTATTTAAATGAGTATTTTAAAAATAACAGAAGCCAAAAAAAGTTAAAAAGTTCGACTTTTTTTAAAACTATCCAAACTAGTATCAAATAAAGGTACATATTAAAATACTTTTAATTACTGCATTCAAAAATCAAATTATTTAACTCAAAAAACAAAAATATATTATATAAAAATACAGCTTAAAAAATACTTTTTTAAATCCATCACAATGCCCTTACATTAATAGAAATACAATGGATCCAGTCTCATATTGCGGCTGCAGAGTTTCATGCATGGCAAAGTCACAATCTCAAAATATTATACAGCTTAAACGTGGTATGTTAAAAATTACCTAAAATTAAAATATTTGTTATAATATATTTAAGGTGAATAAAAGTCATATCATTTGATATTAATTGACTTAACATGCTCAAATTAAGACGGCTATCCATTTTGCGTGTGCCGTACAAATAACTCAGTACGGATAATTTTCTTAATTTGAGCTTTGAAAATATTAAATACGAGAAAGAGGAAAATACTAAAAATTTCATATTGGTCATTTTATTTATTTATTTTTGGCCTTTTGCCAAATTTTAGAATTTGTTGTACTCTTTTTCAATTGATATTACATGACTTAACTATCAGTTAGGATATCCATTTTGCATGTGCCGTACAAATAATTCAGTTAGGATAGTTTTTTTGAGCTTTGAAAACATCAAATACGAGAAACAGGAAAATGTTAAATCAATATCTTTTGGTTTTAATCGAAACCAAACTGAAAAATTTTAGGTTCGCCTAACTGAAATTTTCAATTAATCGAATTGAAAAAGTCGAAACCTCGATTTCAACCGAATGCACATATCCTTTGTTTCTAGTCTAGCATAATTCTTGTGAATATTATGTAATTTGTGAGCATATAATATATTAATAAAACAATATCAGGATGTGAAACATCAATACAAAGGAATTATCACGAGGTTTGACGTAATAAAATACAGAATATAAAACCCTAGAAAATGGAAAAACTACAATAATGGAGACTCACCACATTTGTCACTGCTGATGCCTGATCATGATTTCATTTTGAACTCTCATTTAAAGTTTCTTCATTACACAGTATATCCAACAATTCTTTAACTAATTAAACACCAGAAAAGCATCTAATATTGCCTCGATCCTTCTATCATAAACTCCTGTAATTTGGTACTGGCAACAGCTATTGCCCCGTACAGTATTCTTTTCTTTTTTCCTCCTTTTTACTTTTTTTGTTTTTCAGAAAAAGCGGGGTGTGTGTGTGTGTGAAAGTTTTGCTTTCTAATCTTTTATGGGACAAAAAGAGGTATACCCCTGACTTAGATATTAAAAATTTGAAATGTGCGTGTGAACACTGGTTGGATACAATAAAGTTGCATGTTACTTAAGGTACTAATCAAATACTTACTCCAAAAGTATCTATAAAAGTTTCAATTATTCACTAGCTTAGAAAAGTGGCATCTCTCTCTCTCTCCCTCTCCCTCTTTCGTAATTATTGGAGTCTTTTGCCTTTAGTTCTTTCTTTTTCTAAGAATAGTTTATCCTTGCATATTCTTTTCACTAAAAGAATTTAAAAAACGAAAATGCGAACTGTGTTGTACACTCATATTCTTGGCTTCAATCTCAAGAGAAAATTTGCAAGTCCGAAAATTATTTCGACAACGAAAACCCATGCTCTGGCCTGCACTATATAGAGGTTGATTTGCAGCCTGTATATTAATAGTATGCGATTGTTAATATGGTGGTATATTAATAATTATTGAACGAAAATGAATATCTTTTGTCTGATTTCATTTCATTTACAATTCCATAGTTCAAGCAAAATAATTCACTCCTATTAATTTGATATAATTATGTTCTTCTTGTAAAACATCTCTAATTGTGCTTGTTTTCTTTTTTATATTCACTATACTCTTTCAAATATGTATATATACGTGTATGAACCGATCAATATAATCACAAAAACATTTCATATTGTGTCTAATTCTCTTTATGGTATCAGAGCCATTCTCAAAACTCCGATGAGTCATTCGATTTTGGTATACCTTCACCAACTGTCACCATGACTAATCAAGAGTCTGACAACACCTCATCCACACCCTCTCAAATAGTACAAAATCCTATAACCCAAATCAGTTCTCTCATCACTATCAATCCCATGGCCCAACTATCAATCAAACTTACATGCAGTGGCAACTTTTCAAAGTGGCAAGCACAAATCATGACTTTATTTCCTAGTTTGGATTTGCTTTCCTACATTAATTGAACACCACTACTGTGACGACCCGAAACTTCTAGCTAACTATGGAATCATGCTAATCACCATTTATTAAGAAAATTAACTACTCAAACTCTTATTAAGGAACCAAAATACGCATATGAGTCGTTTATTATAAAAACATGATGGTTACAACATCCCTAACATAACTAGCTAAACGCCTCGAATCACCTTCCTATGTCTTCCTCGCTCATAACCTCTTTCGCCTCAAGTTTGGCTAAAACAGAATATGAAACAACATCAATAACATATTGAGTAGAAACTTTTTATACTAACATGAGGTGCTCGTATGAGGTTTGTGCATATTGCCACATAAATTTTCGAACATATAATCACATAATTTCTCATTTTAGTTCTTCCAGCTCGACGGGCGGCTATCTTATCACTTCGGGTCAATATTTCCAACCAAATACTCCAGTTCCCAACCAATCACTCAGGTGGTCATATCCCAGCTATATGCCGATTATCCTACGGCCCATTTCAATACATAGACACTCCATCCATGCAAGGAGGGCTTAGACAACGATAGAGGGTCGAGAACTAATTTAAGACCGGCAAGCCCGTTGCCGCCCGGCCAAACTCGTCTACATCCACCCCTATCACTTTGGGGCCCGACATGCACACATAAATTTTATATATGTCACATATTTTCACCATGTTTTCACATAAATTTTGTATGAATAAACATATTCTCCAACTTCCACGAACTGAAATTTTCAGTTTGCGATCATTGAAATTCAAGCTTGGTACACTCTGAAATTTCAGCTTATAAAATACTGCAATTCCAGATTATTACATACTGAAATTCCAGCTTTTAAAACAGGTTTACATCTTGTAAAAGCAGGATTTTCGAACTTGCCAAAAATGGGATTTTTAGCTTGAAAATAGGGTTTCCAGCATGTACATAAACAAAATTTCAACTTGACAAACTGAGATTTTCAGCTCCTATCACATAAATAAGGTCCTAGAAAAGGGTAAAACATGATTACACATAATTTCCAGCATCATTCTAGCAAATTTCAGCATGCTTTTCATAAATTCTAACATAATATGCTCGTAGATACACCATATGCATATAGCTAAACCATCTTGTATTCCCTTAGACCCAAGATGATAACCAACTTGTGGTTACCTCATAGGTTCTAATAGGGGTGATAAAATGCTAATACTTTCATCAAGACCTAAACTCTAACTCATGCTATAAACAAAACTTCTACCTTCTCTAAGTTTTTCTTCTTTTCTTTTTGTGTTTGTGTATAGTGGTGAAATATGGAATAAGGGTAGAGGATTGTAGAGAAATAAACCAAGGAAAATAGGAGAGTGTAAGTGTGTGTGGCCATGTAGTTTAGTGTGTTTGTCGTAGTGTTTTTGTGTTGTATTGCCTAATATTTACTTATAGATACTAATGGGAGAAATAAGAGTGCAATATTAATTAAGTCATTTTCCTAGGTCATTATCTAATGATTCTTTACTTTCCAACTTAAGAGCCTTGTAATAAGTCTAATGTGCTTAGTGTTAGTCTAAGTTAATTTTGGCCAACCATGCGTTATACACTCTAGAAGGGTATGTACAAGTATACATACAAGTGTACACCTACATTAATTGTTGGGAGATGGAGATATAAAAGTAAATTCTTACCAAGTATTTAATTTATTTATTTATATATGCACAAAGCCGTCCACACCCCCCCTGTCCCCGCCCCCCCCCCCCCGCCCCCTCATTCTTGAAAAATTGTAGGCTATTTCTTATATATCGTATAGTAATTCAAAGTAAGGAAGAATAATACCTAAAGGGAGAGAATTCAAGTTTCTATCTTGAATTAGGGTTTTAGAAAATCTAGATATATAATAAATGTTTTAATTAGTTGAATATAAGAATGACAATTTGTGAAAGGACATTTACAAGAGTTTTATGAAACACGTTCTAACTCTATATGTATTTATATATGTATAACCGTGTATGTATGTATATTTATATCTATGTATATTTTTCAATTTTATGCAATATATGATTGGTAAATAACGTAAGAAAATAATTACAATACTTACGCATGTGAGAATGAAATTAAACACATATTGCGAAGTTGTCACAATATACACAAATTATGCATATAAACATTCAAATAACACACTTAAACATCAAAAAAATATATATAATTGTATAAGTCACATGCAAAGAAAATCAGGTCCTTACAACCACCATCCTCTACCCTCTCAACAGACACCCGCACACCCAATCTGTGACGACCTGAAACTTCTAGCTAATCTTATGAAAACATATAATCAACTATTTTATTAGGATAACCAAACTTTACCTCGAAAACATACAACTAACGATTTTATTAAGCAAACCAAAATTTACATATAAGGCACTTATTACATATTCGTAAATAAAAAATCCCGACTACGCATAATTAATGAAAAGCTTCGAATCAGCCCTCTCCATATTTCTCGCTCGTAAATTCTAGCTCATTTTCGGCTAAAACATCATATAAACATAATATCAACAAATATGTTGAGTAGAAGCTTAACATAGTAACATTCGGTGCGTGTGTGAAATTCGTGCATATTTTCACATATTCAATTGAGCACATAATCACGTAATTTTCACATTTTCTACCTTTCTCCACATCTATATGTGGCTACCTTATCTCACCGTACCGTCATTTTCAATTTCCAACTAAACACGCTAAATCCCAACCAAATCGCACCGGTGGTCATATCCCGGGCCTATGCCAAATTTCATATGACCCACTTCAGTACATGGAACTCTCCGTCCATACAAGGAGGGATTAGGCAACGATGGAGGGTTGAGAACTATTTTAAGACCGGCGAGTCCGTTGCTGCCCAACCGAACTCAACCACATCCACCCCTATCACTTTTGGGCACATCATGCACACATAGTTTCAAGTATTTCACATGACTTTACATAATTTCATATAACGCATAATCTCACTTTCATAAATTTTTCCAAACTAAACCTTACTAAAACATATATGACACTAGTAAATAAACATACTTTCCTACTCATTTCATGAACATTAAGCATAGTTACACATAGCAGCATACTTTCTTCTAAAGCATACACTACTAGAAAAAAGGTTTTTAGCCACGGATTTGGCAAAAAATCCGTGGCCAAGGAGATTAGCCACGAATTTTTTCCGTGGCTAATCTTCGCCACGGCTTTTTAGCCACGACTGGGCTTAGCCACGGCAAAGCCGTGGCCAATTTTGGCCACCTTTTTGTTGGACAGGCGTGGCCGTGGCTAAGGGCCATGGCTTAGCCACGGCCCAGCCGTGGCTAATCCGTGGCCACTGAAAAAAAAAAAAAAAAAGCTAATCAGACCGTACCCGCAACCCTACCCGTATACCAACCCGTGCCCGAAACCTGTACCCGCGTCCCCCAAGCTTTTTTTTTTTTGCGCTCAAGGAGATTCGAACACGGGACATCAATGTTGTAATTGGAGCATACAACCGTTGCGCCAAAGGAAATCTTTGGTTATGGATTGATTTTTTTTATACTTAAACTATATTTTACGATATTTTAAACTTAAATTATCTAATAAATTTCATTAGTATTATCAATTTTTGTAATTTTATTGTAGTAATTTTTATAAATTATTAACCAATTATTTTTTTAAAATTAAAGATATTTACCTACGACTTTATCATTCAATATTCAATTTTTCTTTTTATGACAAATATTTAATAAATTAATATATCAAAAGCAAAAATTATAACAAAAATCTATTTATATAATTATATTTAGATAATACCAACTTTAATTCGTGATCATTTGCCAATATATTCGTATATGTGTGGTATTATATATATATATATATATGCCAAGTATACATATCATATATATATATATATATATCAATATATGTATCTACTTTAAATATGTCCAAGTATATATGTATCAATATATATATATATAAATGTCCAAGTATATATATGTCCAAGTATATATAGATAATATATGTATCTATTTTAAAGATGTCCAAGTATATATGTATCAATATATATATATATATAAATGTCCAAGTATATATATGTCCAATATCTTCGTTTATGTGTGGTATTATATATATATATATATATGTCAAGTATACATATCATATATATATATATATATATCAATATATGTATCATATATATATTCGTGTATACATATCATATATATATATATATATCAATATATGTATCTATTTTAAATATGTCCAAGTATATATGTATCAATATATATATATATATATAAATGTCCAAGTATATATATATATATATGTCCAAGTATATATAGATAATTTAAATTTAGATAATTAAAATATCAATAACAAAAATTTAGATAATTAAAATGTCAAAAAAAAAATTAGCCACGGCTAATCCGTGGCTAATTTTTTTTTTTTTCATTTTTTGCACCACATATAAATTTATATATATATATATATATATATTGATACATATATAAAATTATTTTGATACATATATATGTGTATATATATGTATCAATATATGTGTATATATACGTCCAAGTATATATATATATCATATAAATACATATATCAATATATATATGTCAATGTGTATCTTATATATATTAATATATTATGTGTACATTCTAATCCTCTATATATAGTCTATATGATATAACTATATATCTATATATAACATATCTAATATATGTTAGCAATGTGGAGTACATGTATATCGATCATATATATATATATATATATATATATCTAATCATATGTACTATATATGATCAATCATCTATATGAAATAAGCATATATTAGTGTATTATATATCTAATATATGTTATATATGTACTTATATATCTAATATATATACATCTAATTATACATAAATATACATATATATAAGTATATCTAATCTTGTACGTATGTAATATATCGAATCATTTATTATATATATCAATATATATATAATATACATATATTACTTAAGTATAGCAAAAATTAATTATTAAACAAAAAGTTAAAGTGGTGTAGTGGTTTAATACTCTAACTTCAATTAACATATCAAGAGTTCAAACCGTACCTGGTGCAAAAAAAAAAAAAATTGCCCAGGAATTTTTAGCCATGGTCTGGCCGTGGCTAATCCGTGGCTAAAAATTGGCGCCAAATTTCGCGCCAATTTTAGCCACCAAAAATAGCCATGGATTGGCCATGGCTAAATTAGCCACGGTCAGGCCGTGGCCAATCCGTGGCTAATTATTTTTTTAAATTTTTTTTTAAATCGTGGCTAATTTGTGTTTTTCTAGTAGTGATAACTACACATAAAACATGTTTTCTCATCATTTTATAGCACCAAAATGCAAGACTAACCTAACTTATGCACTTGAGGAAGTCCTTACTTCCTAAGCATTTAGTATCATAAATGCATCAACATATATATACAACTAGAATCAATAAATGCATTAATGTATCTATACAACTAGAACCTTGATAGTAATTAACTAACTTGTAGTTACATCTTAGGTTCTAAGGGGAGAATAAGGAACTAACATAAATGACTAACTCATGCACTATGCAAGGTTTCTACCTTTTCTAACTTCTTCCTCTTTCTTTTCTTTTTTTTTATTTTTGTATGTTTGAAGTAGTGTATGTGTGAAGTATTGTTAGAGAATTATTGTGAAATGAAGCAAAACAAATGTTAGTGTGTGTGTTTTCCATGAACTTAGTGTGTGTGTATGTGTAGTGATCTTGTGTTTTTTGTAATGTAATGTAGACTTATAAATATTAAGAGATACAAATAGAATTATTATATAATTAAGTCATTTTCCAATTATTACAACATTTACAACTCAATACCCAACTCAATGCCTAATTCTAGCTTATGTGTGAGTCTAAATTCACAACTCATAATCTAGTTTAATATAATCATGTTTAGTTAAAATAGATGCGGATACTTGTCCATCATTTCTTTTAAGTTTTCCCATGTGGTTTCATCAATGTTATGATATTTCCATAAAATTCGGACTAAGGGAATAGACCTATTCCTCAATGATCGTTCTTTAACTTTGAGAATGCTAACAGGGTCTTCTATATAGGTTAGGTCCTTACCAATTTTGGGGGAATCACAATTTATAATATGAGAAGGATCCGCGTGGTACTTTTTAAGCATGGATACATAAAATATATTGTGAACTTTGGATAGGCTTGCAAGTAATGCGAGTTTATAGGCTACTTTTCCTATTTGTTCTAATATCTCATAAGGGCCAACATATCTTTGGCTAGGCTTCCCCTTCTTCCCAAATGTTAAAATCCCTTTTTTTGGGGAAACCTTGAGAAACACAAAGTCCCCTTTTTTGAATTCCAAGTCTTTACGTTGTTTATCTGCGTAACTCTTTTGTCGACTTTGGGCAGTTGACATTTGTTTCCGAATTATGTTGATGGCTTCTGTGGTTTCTCGTACTAATTCGGACCCAATGATTTTTCTTTCGCCAACTTCGTCCCAACAAGTTGCTGACCTAAATTTTTGTCCATGAAGGGCTTCAAACTACACCATGCCAATCGTGGATTGGTACCTATTGTTATAAACAAACTCGACTAGTGCAAGGTGTCGATCTCAACTACCTCCAAAATCAATAGTACAAGCTCGGAGCATATCTTCTAGAATTTATATAAACTTGTCAGATTGTCCATTAGTTTGGAGGTGAAAAGCGGCACTAAGATTTAACTTAGTGTCTAAGGCATTCTGCAGTCCTTGCCATAACTTGGAAATGAACTGCAGATCTCTATCGGAGACTATATTTACTGGAACACCATGAAGTCTAACTATGTCCTGCTTATAAATTTCGGCCATCTTATCCAAAGAACAATTTTTAGAAAATGTAATGAAATGAGCACTTTTCGTGAGTCTATCATATTGCATCAATGCCTTTTTGTGTTTGAGGTAGTCCTATTACAAAATCCATAGTGATGTGTTCTAATTTCCACTCGGGTATAGGCAAGGGTTGTAATAGTCCAAATGGTTTTTGGTGAATAGCCTTTATTTGCTGACAAGTTATACATTTGGACACAAACTTCGCTATTTCCCTTTTCGGTATCATATATGTGGGGTATTACGAAAACTAACTACCATGTGTTTAGGTTTTTTTGAAAAAATTCCCATTTTCTCAATGCGGATTCTAAGATTTATACCTTTTTTTCCCTCGTTTGCTTGATTATTAGCGATTTTGTTTATTAAGTTAATATAAAATATTACAAAACAAACCTCATGCAATTCAAAATATTATGAAATGAACCCTAGACAATTTGCAAAATTTGCTCAAATTTGACTGATGTGGCAAACATCCAATTTCCCATACACATCAACACCTTGAAAAGGAGATAAGCCCCCTAAAACTAACAGAGAAGACAAGGGCCCTCGAAAAGAGGAAAACAACCTCAAAAGAGACCCAACAATAAAAGAGAGCATCTAAGTAAAGTAGACCTTACAAGACAGAGTCATTAGGTTCTCGAGGGATTCAAGTCTCTAGGTGAAGCTCACACTTAATGAATCACCTTGAAAATACCCAAGTTAAGGTCTCATGGGTGTTTAGTGAAGTCCATCACAAGTACACCTAAAGGGTGACTTTACCAAACCTGTTGGACATGGACAATCCTTCTGATGGGTGTCGAATCCACCAAAAATAAATCCTACTCCCCACTTAAAAATTGATGAAGTGTAAGAGCAAATGTAGGTACACTTGAAAAGAGAGCAACATACAAGATACATCCACAAAACCCCCCACACTTAAATATTGGTTCAAACAAAGGTCTTTAGGCATTTAATATGATGAATTAACACTCTTTACCCCGATTCTTAAATAAGTTTGATTTTGCAAATCAACTTCAAGGAGGAAATCACCATAATCATGCAAGACCTCACATATCCTTCATTAGAAGAGTAACAATGTGGGGTAGTTTTATTGACTCTCTTTTCTTTTTGTTCTTTCTTTTTCTTGTTCTTTTCTCTCTTTTTTTTTATAATTAAAATAATCTCCCCACAATTATTCCTCCTCTTTTGAGTTCAACATAACATCAAGTATAATTACAACAAATTCCTACAAAAAGTGACCGCTAGCCAAACCTATTCACCAATTCACGTTGTATCAAGCATCTTTCCCTCATATTTCACACCCAAGCCCCATGTTTTAAACCAATGCGTTAAGGTGAAAGAATTCATGAACTTTCCTATAAATCGTCACTTCCCAAGTGTAACCCCCATAGGCTCCTTGACTCCCTATTCGACATTATTTCAAAACAAAACCAAATAACGTTCAAGAAAAATTGACAACTCATGATTCAAACTTGATTAAGTAGAGCATGTCTAAGTTGGGGTAACACTAGGGATCAATTAAAAATGCAGAGAGGTAAATAAAACACGGAAAACCAAACATGAAACGAGTTCAATTCCTCCCCCACACTTAAATGACACATTGTCCTCAATGTATGATATAAGAAAAGTAAATAAAAGAGAACATGAGTACTCCCCTGACATATGGCTTCGGAGGTGGGATTGGGTAGAACGATGCGCGATTTGTTTGGCACTCGGCATTTTCATTGACAAAATAATAAAAATAGGGTTAAAGAAACCGACGAAGAATGTGCAAATAGAAAATAGTAATAAGAATAATATAGATATATAATAATAGATATAATACTAATACTACTAATAATAATATAGATATATATATATATACTACTAATAATAATATAAAATAAAATAAAAAGAGAACAATGGAGAAGAGGGAAAGAAGAGAGTGACGGAGGGGGGAGAGAGAAGAGGGGGCGGTGAAGGCCAGAAATAAGGATGGGGGGGCTGGAGAAGGTGGTCGAAGAAGGAGGACGGCGGCGGTGGAAGGGAGACTGGCGGCGGAGGTCGGCGGGAATGAGGGTGAAGATGAGAGAATAGTGGATTTTGACCAAACTTTTCTTATTTTGACTTTTTTTTCTTCTTTTTTTTCTTTTTTTTTCGTTTTAAAAAGAGAAGGGTAAAATAAGTGGGAAAAAAATCAAGGGGAGGGAAAAAAAAATTTGGACAGAAGTGCTCTTTTACTAGGGCGTGATCACGCCTAATTAAAAGACCAAATCTGTTTTGATTTAAGTTGGTCTCCCTGTGATCATCTATCAACTTTACCTCTATTTTCCACTTATTTTCAACACCTAAAAACAACAAAACACTAATTAAAACACGATAATAAAGAGTAATTAGAAGTATAAAAATAGAATTTTTTTTTTTTTGAATAAGCAAAAGAAAGAGAAAAAAAAACAAAATTGGGTTGCCTCCCACAAAGCGCCCTTGTTTATTGTCCTAGGCTAGACGTTGAGAGGGTGGGTTCAAGTAATTGGAGGTGAAAATTGAAGTTTGCCAAGCCTCCACATCGACTCTTTGTCAGGGTTCTCAATCGTGATAGCACTTAATTTCGTAGGCACCATATTTACCGTATTTTCCCTTTTGATGTCCACATTTGGAGGGATCACAACCTCAAAAGCACCTTCGGTTATCACTTTCATATTTGGTGGATGCCAGATGTCGTGCAACTCACCTTGATCCTTGTGTTTTGGAGATAATGTCTTTTTGAGTGTCGTCGAAACATTTTTCCCCCCACTCACTTGTTGTGAACCTTCCAATTTCTCAACCATGTGAAAAGTCTCAAGATCCTCTAATTCGTTCCTTACTGTCCCATACACTTGTGAGGACCATGTCCCTTGAGATTCCAATTTAGCCACGGATGTAGCTAGTTGATCAACCTTGCTCTCCAATTTTTCTATGCTAGCTCCCACATTGTTGTCCAAGTCTTCCATCTTGTTTTCCAAGTTTTGAACACCAACTTCCACCTTACTTTCCACGTTTTGTATGAGAGCTCCCATCCTATTTGCTACATCTGTCAGCTTGCATTCCAAGTTTTGAAAGGCGAACCTTGTCTCCTGCTGAAATTGCAGAGTGTCAATTACTACCGATCTTACAATATCTTCGAGAGACGTACCTGGAGTGCATTGTGGTTGTTGTGGCGGAGCGTATGACCATGGTTCGTATTGGTGAAAATCAGATTGCAAAACTTTGTAACTAAAATTGGGGATATCTCCCCACCCTTGGTCGTATGTATCAAAAAGAGGTCGTATTGTCTCTTGGGTGGTCCAGGAAATCCTCCACATGGTGTGGCTTGAAAGAAGTTGGCCATCTATTTAATGACTAATCCAATTAATGACCTTCTTCTTTTTTTTTTTTTAAACTAGATTTTCAAGGAAAATAGATCAAGTTAGTTAATTCCCCGGCAGCAGCACCAAAATTTGATGGGTGTCGAATCCACCAAAAATAAATCCTACTCTTCTAACTACAAAATTAATTTGTAGATAGGGTGAGAAGGGTCGATCCCACAGGGAATAACTTATCGACTACTTTCCAAGATAACCAAGTGTCAAAAAGAAAGTAAAACAAGGGGGGTTTTGAATGATAAGTTAATAAAAGTAAGAAAGAAATTAAAAGTAAATCTATAAGAATGAAGACTCAGTCAAGGGTAATTCTTCGCACAATATTTTCATGGATTGATCATTGATTCAAAAATAGCTTTTAATTCATACAATAGATTGGTTGTAGCCTTCAGAGAACTCGTCCAGCCTAATATTTCCTTAATAATAGACTAGACATGCGAACGCTATGAATGATCCCTAATTAACGAATAACCCTAGTCGAACGATAGGATTTAACCCGTTAACAGCATTAAAAATTAGAAAGACCCAAATCCTAGCCAACAAACCTACAAACGTGGTTGCTCGAAACTAGATTGCGTATTTTTCATAGTATAACGAATTATACTATTTTTCACTTGTGTTGATTCAATCAAACAATTACGGATTCGATTTCCTCAACTGGAACTATGAAGTTAAATTAATTGAACAATGGGTCCTAATTGCACAACTAACAAACAACACTAAGAGATGGAGTTTTCCTAAAAAGCACAGAAAAATACACAAATACTGCATAGAATTAAAAGACAAGCAAACCGATTAAATCTCACAATCCTCAAAGAAAACGTTGGCTCTAACTATTCCTTGACTGAATAAAATAATTTAGCCACGCATGGCCATAATAACAACTAAGATAAAACTATAAAAGCTGGAAATTCTAAAGAGAAAAACTAAGAACTAGAACAAAGAGTCAAATCCAAGATGTCTAAACAATAAAATAACAACGGGTATATATAGGGTTCAAACCCTAAATCCAAATCCTAATAGAGCTAGGATAATTATTTGGCAAACCTTAATAGTTGTAGGCAAGTAGAGAATTTGCTTCCAAGTCGAACTCTTGCCATATCAACCTCTTCCTTTTCAAATCTCGCGTAGGATTTTCAGCTCCTAAGGCGTGATCACGCCTTGCGCGATAAACATGATTATTTCCAAATTTAACCTTCCAGTTTCTTTGTATGACATTCCCTGCACTTTTTACCATCTTTTGGCCCGTTTTTAGCTCATTTTCATCAATTTTCACCTATGAAAAGTTAGAATTAACTTTTGTGAAATTTTAACCCATTTAAGATCCAAAGTTAATCAAAATAAGCATAATTGAGGCCTGAAATTAAGTAAAAATAACATACTATCACCTTCCACCAAACATGTATCGACAAGATTATAGGGGTATCTTTTAAGTCTCAGTTGCAATTAATGCTCCCTTTAAGGGATATTTTGAGCATCAATTGCATAGGATATGCATTAAATGTGAAATCCAGCCCCCATTAATGAAAGTATAACCAAGCTATCATGGACAAAAAGTATGTCCACATGTACTTTATTAAGGCCCTTTTATATAAATAGGCTCTCACATCTTTTGAACAAGGTATCTCACACACATTAAGCAAAAAAAAAATTATTATTCATCATATTCCTCCCTTATTCACTCACCAAAAATATACTAGCTATACTAATTAAGCCTCAAAGAGCCTAGTGCTCGGGAAAAATTAGCTAGTTTTATATGTGTTATTTCCCCTTTGATAGGTGGGGTACCAACATGCTATCTAGAGCATGAAGCCCCGCCACATGATCAAACCAAAAATACCCCACATCATTGACAAAAAGGGTAAAATAGGTAAAAATATGTTAAAATTTAATTATTTTCATTAAAAATCCTAACAATAATAGATAGAGGGTTACATATGTATAACGTTTGCATACCTCAAATTTATATAAGTAATTTTCAAAAATTAAGGGTTTTACTTGTAATTTGGTTATATTTTAGGGTAGTTGAGTGTAATTATCCTTTATTATTTTCAAAAAAATCACTTTTAGGCCCAAATACCTATGTACAGAGAAGTGTAGACCATGGTACAAGAGTGGATTTTCATAGTTGTTGGAGTGTCGGGAAAAATCGCACCCTTGCTTGGGACAATCTATTGAGGACAATGCGGTAGGGGTTCTTGTGGTACTTTGCTGTGAAGATGTCGAGCAAGACCAATCAACTGTGAGAAGGCATTGGAATCAAGGATACTGATCCCCATGCAACTGTGAAATTGGACACGTGTCACGGTGAATGTGGTACACGTGGGTCGATCAAAGGTATTCATATCAACGAGAGGAATCAATATTAATATGAACATCTAGGTTTCATATACATGTTGTATCCTTTATTTTAAATGATTCTTGAGTATTCAAATTTGGGATTAAGCATATAAATTATAGGGCAAGTTATGTCTACACCCCTCGAGGTATAGTATAATTATAAATTAGTCCCTCTAATTTAAAAAATTACAAATACCCCATTGAGATATGTATCAACTTAACAAATTCACATTTCACTAAAGCGAGACATAGCTGCAAAATGTATTTCTGGTGTTTTAGGCAAGGTTTTGAGATGAAATTCGTATGGTCATAAGAAGTTCAAGATAAAAAAAGGTATATATGGAGTCAATTTCAAGAAAACATTAGCGGCGGTATCGGATTATAGGTGATGATGCTCGGTATTGGTTGTGGTGGATTAAAGTTAATGGAATAACAAAATTTATTGAGGAATTTTATCAAGCTCAATAAGGTGAATCCATTGGTGGCCGAGTCGGCTAATATGGTTGCTAAAAAGTTATTTTTTAGACATCTCTATTAATATTTACAAAAAAGTCCTAAACTTTGAGGGAGTATTTATAATTTTTAATACAAAAAGGACTAATTTATAATTACACTATATCTCAAGTAATTAGGCATAATATTTTGCCCTAAATTTTATTCTTAAAGTTTAAATATATACTTGATTATAAATCACTTGACTTGTTATTTTGAGTCCCTTTTAAATAGTGTCATATTCTTTATTTGTTTCTCCAATACACTCCGTAATTTACAATATGCACTTCGCATTAATTATTTGAAAATATGGAGTGAATGATCGACACTAGTTTAGAATAGAAAATTCAAATAATCACATACACGTGAAATATAGTAAACAATAAAACACGATTTCAATAATGTAAAATATTTTTTTTTACTTGACAAGATTATTTATGTAATAAGAATAAAACACCATTTGACTACAGAATTAGAAAAAAAAATGTTACTTCAACAATATCATTCATGTAATAATTAAGAAAACAAATTTATCTATACATGTTAAGTGTAAAATATTGTGGCCTTGTGGGTTTTGATTGCATAGGGTATTTGCAAATACTTTTTGCTTCAAGAAGTAAAGTTAAAGAAGATGGCTGGAAAAAAATTAGTGTCAAAACTGGGAATGGTTATACAAAAATTAAAAAAGTTCTTGAAATTTTTGAAGAAAAAATGAAAAGTACGTAAATATGAACTTGCACATAATTACAAAAATGTTAAGAAATAGAAAACAAATTAACGTAGCAAATATTACATTATTGTTTAAAGGGGTAATGACACTATTGGTCCCTAAAGTTTATATTCAAACTCACTATAGTCCTTAATTTTTAAATCACAATATTTTAGTTCTTCAAGTTCTAATTATGTTTCACTTAAGTCCTTCAGGCTATCTTTTTAAGGATAAAATGATAAATCCAAAGATTAAATTACATTTTAACCCTTTAAATTTTATTTTTTCACATTGATCGTCCAAAACTTATAGTTGTGCCATTATATACTCCTGCTAAAGTTGTAGGCCCCATGCACTACTTGTAAAGGTACCAAAATTAAAATTTTATCATATCATAAAATAAAAAGAAAAAACAAAAAAGAAGAAGAGAGAGAGAGAGAAAAATACTCCATGGCTATAGTGAACTATTTATGTGAAAATATTTCTAAAATAAGGTGTTCTTGTACCAATTCAAATTTTTGAAGATATTTCCAATTTTGATCTGTGTGTGTGTGTGTGTTAGAAAATAAGGGTTGGAGTAACAAATGGAGTGCTTTTCTCAATATCTTATCGAACTTAACAAAGTTACAAAATTCAATTCTAGACTATTTGTAGGACATGCGGAGTAACTGCAACACTAGTCGTAGTTTATAGTACTATATCTAAAAGTTTTGAAAAATTGATGTGCAAAGAATAAAATTTTAAGGAGTGCAAAAAATATAAAATTTAAAGGACTATAATAAAATTTAAATTTTGGTTGACAATTTCACCCAAAAAAATTGATTGAAAAACTAAAGTGAACCGTAAATAGAACTTGAAGGATGAAAATATTGCAATTAAACATTAGGAACTAAAGTGGTCCCAATCATAAACTTTAGAGATCATTTATGTGATTTGTCCTTGTTTAAACTAGCGAAAGATGGCTAGTGGGGTGGGAATCACTAAAATTATTATAAATTCGACTACATTTTTATGTTTAATCGAGGTGAAAAGTAGTAAATTTTAAAATTTCAAGTCCAACAATTTTGGATGGATGATTTGGTCACCCGGATCCAAGAACCCGCTCCAGCCCAACTTGATTTTAGTCAAAAATGGTCGCTATAGCAACCGTTCTTGATTGATTCTTCATTATATTACCATTTCAATTTTCTTTCTTTCACAAAAAATTACAAAAAGGAAAAGTCTGCCTTCCGGGAACGTGATAATATATAGATGAATAGGAATAGTAGCCAATTAGCAATGTTCAAAAGTAGAACCCGCTGAAGAGCAATTTCCCAGCAATGCACTCATTGAGTGTAAGACTGACCAAACAAATACCTATATTACTGACTAAATTTCTAATATTCTTAATTATTCAAACTCTCCAAACAAAACCATAACCCCCACAACATTATTTTATTGAATAATCATACAAACAATAAACAAAGAAAAAAGAGTTGATAATATATTCTAAAAAACTCAGTCCTATTTCAACCCAAAGCTCCGCCCACCAATCCTCATTCCCCAGCTGCCCAGCACATGAAATGGCAAAAAACACCGTAAACTCCATCTCCGCCGCCGTGGCTTTCCTGTGCTGCTTCGTCGCCGTTGCAGAAGCTGCAAAGTTCAAAACATTCAACCAACAATATGGGTCTTTTAACGACACAAATAGCCAGATATTCCAGGTCGAACGAAACGCAACAATCAGCAACGACGCCCTCCAGCTGACCCCTGATTCACTTAATTCGGGCTTAAATCTCTACAACAACTCCGGCCGCGTCCTCCTCCGGCGGCGCTTCAAGCTCTGGGACGGCGGCGACGACATCCGGGCCAACCCCACCCGAGCCCGGGTGGCCTCTTTTAACACTTCCTTTCTCATCAACATTTTCCGGGACAAGAACCAAACCGCCGGCGAGGGATTGGCCTTCATCATCGCCCCAGACCTCGACCTGCCGGCGAACAGCTCTGGCCAGTACCTGGGCCTGACGAACTCGTCCACCGACGGCGTTGCCGCCAACAAGGTCGTCGCCGTCGAGCTCGACACCTTCAAGCAGGACTTCGATCCCGATGACAACCACGTCGGCATCGACATCCACTCCGTCAGATCCTTAATAGACGAATCCCTCACTCCTCACAACATCACCATCGCCCCCATCGGCCCCCCAAAATTTTTCAACATATGGGTCGACTACGACGGCGCCGCCAAGGTAATGTCCGTCTACATCGCCGAACAGGCCAAGCAAACGGGCGCGACTCCGCCCAAACCCGCCGCCCCCATCCTCTCCGCCTCAGATCTAGATCTGAAGGAGCACGTGAACCAGTACTCATACTTCGGATTCTCTGCCTCAACGGGGACCACCTACCAATTAAACTGTATTCTGAGGTGGAACTTGACAGTCAAATACATCACGGAAGGTGAGCATCAATGGCTGAAGATCGTGCTCGGCGCCGGGGTGCCCGCGGCGGTGCTGTTGCTGATGGGTGCAGCGGGGCTCGGGTGGTACTGCCACAGGCGGCACGAGGCGGCGCGTTCGAACTCGAACTTGGTGGGCGCGTTGAAAAGCCTGCCCGGAACGCCGCGGGAGTTCAAATTCAAAGAACTGAAGAAGGCGACGAATAGCTTTGATGAGAAGCAGAAGCTGGGACAGGGGGGTTTTGGGGTGGTTTACAAAGGTGTGTTGGTTAAAGAAAATAAAGAGATTGCTGTGAAGTGTTTTTCTAGAGGGAGTATTAAAGGGCAAGATGATTTCTTGGCTGAGCTCACCATTATTAATCGTCTACGCCACAAGCATCTTGTTCAATTACTTGGTAAGTATCCATTTCTTCTTCCGGGATTCTTGATTTGTCTTTTTTTTTTTTTTTTTTTCCTTCGGAGCTTTTTAATCCGATGCGAGTTAATTGGTTTGGGAATAATAATATAGTTTTGTGACAAAATTTTCGTAACAAATTTATTACTTTAGCTGTATCGTAATAGGATTCCATCATAAATTTCTCGTAACAAATTTTCCTTGGTGAATTGATGATTTTCTTGCTTTTGAAGAAAATGTCTCGTGGCTTTTAAGCTAGTCCAAAATTTAGGGTACGTAAATATTGTCTTGGTCAATTCGGTTAAAAATTCTCTCATTTTGTTGTTCTTAATGTGCGAGTTTTAAAAGGGAAACATGTTATATGTTTATATCTGGATAAGCATATAATTGCACCTAATGTCTGGGAGCTATTGTCCTATAATGAGACGAATAAAGACACCATAAATGGGAGGAATAAGTGTCCTTCTGCATTCATAAATGCAGCGTTCGTACGTTTATGTCAAATGTTAATGTTGGCGTGTCTGAATTTTTATTTTGTTTTAGTTTTTCTAATGTCTTAGTCTACAATTACAAATCCAGCTTTCATTGTCCCAACCCCTACCTGGTCAGCATGCGGCCATTATCCTTATTAAGATGACCAATCACTTATTACACAGTTTTGACCAACGGGGCTATTGCCATCAGCAGTCCTCGTAACGCATGGTGACATGCTCTTGGAAACTTAAAAGAAGCTTCCTTATGGTCTACCCTTTACATTATTTGAATGCAAATTGTCATAAGAAACTCATGGTATGCATGAAAGTGACTATTATTCACGTATGAAAGTCTTCAACTAATATGTTCTCTTTTGGGTTCTATTCGAGGGCCCCTTCTTGTTAGTTGAGAATCTTGCGTGATTTAGTGAAATTTTTATGAATAATTATAAAAACTCCTTGACGTGTGTCAATTAAAAAAAGTCCTTACCTACTGAAATTACTATTAAATGGGGTGACTTATTTGTGTGTATAATAACAGGATGGTGTCACAAGAACGGGAAGCTACTGCTCGTTTACGAGTACATGCCCAATGGTAGCCTAGACCAGCATCTCTTTGTGGGCCCAAATGTCGACCCGCTTGAATGGAGTCTCCGGTACAAAATCATTTCAGGAGTGGCGTCAGCCCTGCACTACCTCCACAACGAGTACGAGCAGAGGGTGGTGCACCGTGATCTCAAAGCCAGCAACATCATGCTCGACTCCAACTTCAATGCCCGTCTGGGCGATTTTGGGCTTGCGCGGGCCTTGGACAACGAGCGAACCTCATATGCAGAGTCTGAGGGCGTTTTAGGCACAATGGGTTACATCGCGCCTGAGTGTTTCCACACGGGGAAAGCCACACAACAGTCCGATGTCTATGCATTCGGGGCGGTCTTGTTGGAAGTCGTGTGTGGCCAACGGCCCGGTGCCAAGATTGCGGGCTTCCGGTTATTGGTTGATTGGGTTTGGTTCTTGCATCGGGATGGGAGGTTGCTCGAAGCTGTAGATAGGCGATTGGGTGATGATTATGTATTAGAAGAAGCCGAGAGGCTGCTTTTGTTGGGGCTCGCGTGCTCACATCCTATTGCCATTGAGAGACCAAAAACGCAGGCTATTGTTCAGATGATATCTGGGACGGTGGCCGTGCCGGTTGTCCCACCTTTCAAGCCTGCCTTCGTGTGGCCGGCTTCGGGCCCCGTGGATATTGATTCGGGCTCCATCGGTACGACGACTTCAATTACTTCTTCTCATTTTGGCTCGGGATGGAGTCCGAAGTTCCTCAGCAGGGAGAGCTATGCTGGGCATACTGACTCGTTGGTGTAGTTGAAAAAAGACTATGATCAGTGTGCATATTCCTTCTTTTGTATCTTTTTGTGTGAACATTTTTTTTTTTTTGGTATCTTATAATGGTTACTGCTCTCTCTCTCTCTCTCTCTCTTCCTTATAAATAGTTGGCTGTAATTTTTGGTTGTTATGGAGGAAGTCTAAAAGATTTCCTGTCCTGTTTGCGATGGTCACCAGGGGTTGAAATATCCCATATGTGTATATTATTCTATGCTACCATCAAATTATGCAGGCTCTTTTCTTTTATTCTATATTTATCTTGTGTATCGATTTTTTAATTGGTTTATAGTTTTTGATAGTACGTTTGAATCATTTTATTTAATTTTATGAAAGTGATTCATTACAAAGTTTATTATTCATTAAAATAAATTCGTTATAATTAATAGTAAGGTGGACACACTTGCTGTTTATGCAAATCAAAAATAAGATAGATTTCATTACATACTTCAATATGATGTATAAAGATATAAATACTTGTTCAAATATGTATTCAAATACACATCTGTTTTACTACTTTTCCTGTATGTATTATATTAATGATGAGCGATGAAAGAACATTTTAAAATAACATAAAATTACATTTAGAAAGACGATACAAATGAAAAGTAAGAAAGAGGTTAAAAGATGAAAGAGAGAAGTGAAAAAAATATGTCAGTAGAAAAGAGGGAAAAACATAAGAGAGAAGACAAGAGAAAGTCAAAAATAACAGAAAGAACTTGAAGAGGAAAGTAGAAAATTAGACGATAGATGAGAGAGGGGATTTTTCTTGCATGCATCGGGTATTTACACCCTACAATTCAAATTTAGTCATGTATTATGTATTAAATTTTTTATAAAATATATTTAATAATTGGCTGAATCTAGACTACAGAATATATAGATAGAGTTCATACACCCAATCCATGTAATAATTTTTTTGAGAGAGGAGAGAGAATTGAGATAGGGAAAAGAAAAAAGTAATGATGTTGATATCTTACCTAGTGTTTTATATAATAATATGTCTATATAGGTGATGATGATGATTACTGTTATTAATATTAGGATAATTACAAGTCACTATATCAAAAAGTAATATTAATTAGTGATAAGATTTAGAAATATAAAAGTTGTCATGATTTAGAAATATATATATATATATATATATATTTGGTTTTAATAATTCAATTTTAATTTATTGACCAATTAATTCAGATTGGATACTGTAAATGTCTATTATAAGGGCGATTATTCCAATCCAATTGCTTTATTTCACAATTTCATGATTTGAACCATGAATGTTGCTTAAAAGATTTAGCATCTCATCCTACTAGACCAACTAGTAGTTGGTTGTCACCAATATCTATATTATAAATTAAGTGTGAGGGCCTTTGACTTTTTTTTTAATGTGTATATAATTGTAATATTCCTAAAATACCCTTTAACTACTCTTCTCCTTCCTTTCTTTTGTGTCAAACGTATTTTTTTTACTTTTCTATCATCCTCTCTCTCCCCAGTCTCTCTCTCTCGCATGCCTTTTTTCTCAAAATTTTGTTCTACTTCATATTTTTATTTATATTTTAATTAAGAAATAATTTTATTTAATATCAATTTTTAAATTTTTCATAAATTCAATAAAATATACCATAAATAATTAAAAAGATAGTATAAATAATAATAATTAAAAAAGATGTGTATTTACATAGAAAAATTACCAAAAAATAAATATTTTACTCTTAAAATTTAACTATTTGATTAATTATGCTAGTTTTTATTTCGCACACTCATCGAGTGTGCCGGACACTAGTTTATATTAAGTAACAATACTTTTTAGGAAAAAATACACTTTGCTTCCTTGACTATGTTATTTGTAACGCTTACCTCCTATACTATAAAAAACATTAGTTATTCCCCTGAAAGTGAATATTCTAAATATTAATGACAAAGTAGTCCTTTATTTTATCATAATATTAATATTGGAGGAAATGATTTGTTTTAATTTTTTTTCTTAGTAAATTATATTTTGAGAAGTTCAAAAAATTCTCATATCAATTCATCAATTAAAACATATATATCACAAAGGATAATAAATAATTTAAATACAATATAATATAAAATAAATTTTAAAAATAATTAATATTAACTAATTAAATGAATTTGGTTAAAGGGCTTACGTTCAAAATACCGAAAGCAAAATACTTCATTGATCTATTATGCATAACTAATTAATATTAAGTAGTTCGAAAAATAATTTGTTTGTAGTTTGTTTTAATTATCATTTTTTTTAATAAGAAATGTACATAAATACATGTTTTATTTTAGAAATAAGCACTTATATATATTAGCGAGTTGTTTGACATTTTTAAAATATATTGTACTAGGAAAACATTAACAATTACTACTTTTAAAAATATTGATATTAAAGCAATTAGATAAAATATATGTGTCACTACCATTTAGGGTAATCAATCTCAAGAAGGTAAATGATGGTTTTGATAGTATAAAGGCAAGTATTACGAATGACATAGTACAAGGGAAAAAAGTGTATTTTGCCCCACTTTTTATCACTACAAGAAAAAAATAGCTTATTGGTATGACATTTTTTACCACACCGAAACTTGGACCATATCAAATTATCAATAGGTAAGATTGTTATTCACTACGAAATTTAGATCATAGCAAATGTCAAGTAATAAGATAGTTATTTAATACAAAATTAATGTTGTAGCAAATGAATAAGCAAAAAAAATAGTTATTTTACTACGGAATTTAGACGATAGCAAGTAAAAAAGTAATAAAATAGCTATTAATGTAAAATTTCACTTACCATTGAGGTTGTAGGTTAATGGTGGGGATTCGAATCTGGCAGCATTTGTCCTATGTTCAAACCCTCTTATTTCCTGCTTTTTCCCTTTGGGTGAGTGTGTTTGTGCATGTATGGAGTTTTGGTTGATATTATACGGTGTTTCTAGTTAATTATATAAAAAAAACATGAAATTTCACTTATAACGAATAAGAAGAGAACACACATAGTTTATAATTTTTTTTTTCAAATTTTAGTAATAGTTTGAAAATAGAGTCTCAACAACTTTGGCATAAAAATAATTTCAATTACATTTACTTAATTCACTACGAGAATATGACACTCCATTTCAAAATATTAGAATTTCATATTAGACCACGTAGGTAAATTTTTTTTTTTCTTTGAAACTTATTAATGTTCTGAGGCAAAAATACATAAATAAATAAATTAACTTAAATCGTTAACATGTTGTCACTATAAAAAGATATATGTAAATTATGATGATCTCTAATATAACTTTTGGTATAAGCGTCGCACTTAGAAATTCATCAACATACATATTAATTCATTATTAATAAAATTATTCCATTAAATTGGAAAAAAAAAATGTCTAATTGACATTGAATTGGAAAATTAATGTTCAATTTACTTAATTTAACTTATGGAAACCTTTAATTGATTCAATTGGCTTGTCAAAATGTCTAATTGACTTAATTGAAGAGGGTGACTCAATTGAATTAGAAGAATGTCCAGTTCATTCATAATTGAGCTAGGGGAAGCATCAAAAATTTATTATCATTATTATTGTTTTAATGTACGATACCTTAAAAATAATTTTTTAACTAATTTATCGTCATATATTATGAGCTAGGGGAAGCATCAAAAATTTATTATCATTATTATTGTTTTAATGTACGATACCTTAAAAATAATTTTTTAACTAATTTATCATCATATATTACTACACACACACACACACATACACACACACACACATATATATATATATATATATATTATCGTACTGATATTTTAAAAGTTAATTTAATTTTACATATCTAATTAGTTTTCAACAGAATTTATTCAATTTATCAATTATGCTAAATTAAAATAAATAATTTAATAATTTAACTTTAAATTTAATGAACTAAGGATAAGAAATCAATTTATTAAATTAAATTAATAAATTGATAATTTTTCGAAAATACATAATGAGTTAAATATATATATATATATATATAACAAATAATTATGATGGTACAACAAAACTATTCCTTACCTCTGTTGAAGTTGCGGATTCGAGATTCAACTTATACAAAAATAAGCTCTCCCGCACACGCATATGACCTCCCATGGTGTACATCTCGGGATTCGATTCGTGATTGCCCAGTGCTTGCACCAAATATTGTATTTAAATAATAAAAAATTATTTACTATAAATTTCATTCGTAGGCTGAAATTTAATAGTCTACTTTATGTAAATTTTATATGTTGGTTTATATTGAGAAGATTAAATGATGAAAAGAGCTCGATAATATTAAAGATAACTTATAATAAAATTTCACGAAATAATAAAACATTACTAGGAGAATATGATTTTTTTTTTTTTGGGATTTGGGGGAGGGGGGGATGGAGGGGGAGAGGAAGTGATGATAATCAACATAATTTTAGTTTTGTATTAAAATTCATCTTTTACAAATTTGAAAAGTTTAACAATTTATCCTCTTTAAATATGTAAAAATTATTGTGTCTTCATTAATTTGAAAACTATACACTGCTTTAAGCATAAAATTTTCAATTTACACAGTTTCAATTTTTATTTTTTATTTTTTATTTTTTCTTTTAGTCAAAATGAGTCAGGATGAACTATTTCAAGGAAAAAGAAAGAAACAAACAGCACGAGACACAAATCAAGAAAGGAACCACTTTTCCAAAACATTGAATTATTGAAACTTTTGTAGACACTTTAGGAGGAAATATTTAAATAGTACTTTAAGTATCATGCAACTTTATTCTGTATCCAATCAGCGTTCACATGTCGATTTCTAATCTTTAACACCTAAGCCTTATCTTTTTAGTCGCTTTAATGATTGAAAGGAAAATTTTCTCAACTCCCCCTGTCTTATGAAAAAAGAGGGTATATTAATTAGTGCAATAGTGAGATCACATCGATACCATCGCAAGTTTGTCACTTTTCTCACATTTTTCTCTCTTTACGAATTGTTTGTAGTGTATGCTCTTCAGATATCACAAAAGTAATAGTTGGAGTGTCAATGGATATCTAAAAATTTGATACCTTTCGAGTTTGTATTCATTTATAGAAAATATTATTCATAATTACTTAAAGTGGATATTGTTCGCATTCAAAAATGGATATATTCAAATTATAAATATATTGAAGAAAAATATAAGTGGAGAGAAAGTGAGAAAGTAAAATTGCATTCACTTATATTGCTTGATCAAAGACTATATATATACACAAGAGAGCTATTTATAAGGAAAAATTATAGAATATTCACAACTTTAATTAAGTGATTTTCACCACCAAATCCTCCTCTAATTGATTTGTGTATTAATCAATTTTCAAGATTTTTGTTCTTTCAATTTCTTTTCCTTGATTTCCTCTTTGAATTGATGGTGATTTTCTTCATTTGAGCATTCTTTTTCTCCAACATGCCCCCTCAAGTTGGGCACAGATGTAAAACAAAAGCCCAACTTGCCCAATAAAAACTTAAATTCAATGAAGGTAATCCTTTAGTTAGAAAATCCACCAGTTGAAGAGTAGTTAGAAGATGAACTAAATTAATGAGTTTGTGTTGAACATGATCCCGAACAAAGTGTATGTCTATTTCAATGTGCTTGGTTCTTTTGTGTAGGACATATTGATTGTCACAAAATAAATCAATAGGTTTAGTTAGTGAAACAGACAAATCCTTAAGCAAGTTTTGTACCTATATAATTTCCACTATAGTATCTGCCACTAATCTATATTCTGCTTCACAGGAAGATCGGGCCACAAACATTTGCTTATTAGATTTCCAACTTGTCAAGGCATTATCGAGTAACAAAAGCCATCTAGAAACAAAACGACGAGTATCACGACATGCATCCCAATCTGAATGACAATATGCAGTTAACTCAATGGAATTAAATTTAGGAAAGAAAACACCTTGGTTCGGGAATTGATTGAGATAAGGAACAAGTTGTCTCACTAATTGCATATAAGGTTCATGAGGTGCCTACATAAATCAACTTAGAACATGAACAACGAAAGAAATGTCTTGCCAAATGAGTGTCAAATAGAGCAATCGACCCACTAGGTGTCAATAAGAACCAGGATTCGACATAAGCTGGCCATACCAACTTCAACAATCACATCTCAAGCATATTTATATTGATTAGGATGAATTCCATCATCTGATCTATGAATCTCAAGACCAAGGAAAAAATTGAGATTACCAAGATCCTTAAGTTGGAAACATTGAGGAAGATAGTTCTTGAATTCATGACAAGTAGCAACATCATTTCCTGCAAGAATACTATCATCGACATACACAAGCACTACTACAAAATATCCCCCCTTGAAAGAGTAAAGAGTGCATTATCAAAATAACTTTGAACAAAATCATAATCAAGTAGATTAGAGCTTAGCTTGGTGAACTACTGTCGAGGTGCTTGCTTGAGTCCATAAAGTGATTTATGGAGAAGACATACAAGTTTCTCACCACTTTTAAGGAGGCCTAGTGGAGGTCACATATAGACCTCTTCATCAAGATTGCCATTTAAAAAAGCATTTTTGATGTCTACATGAAAAAGAACCCAATGTTTTTACGACAGAAATTGCTAGAATGCACCGTACAGTGGTAGGCTTGGCAACTGGCCGGAGTAAAAGTTTCAGTATAATCAACTCCACCTATTTGACTGTATACCTTAGCTACCACGCAAGCTTTAAATCTTTCGATAGAGCCACCTGTTTTATATTTGATTTTATATACCCAACGACTGCTGATGGCTCGCTTTCCAAGAGGGAGAGGAACAAGACTCCAAGTATAATTTTTATCAAGTGCTTCAAACTCAAGTCTCATGGCTTCAATCCATCGATCATCACTTGCGACCTCGGTATATGTTAGAGGTTCAATATTAATTTTTGTACCTGCATTTCCAACAAAAGCATTAGTGGAATAGAGTGGGAAGAAAGAATCGGCCTCGGTATAATATCATGATAATTGTTTTCATACTTTTATGCTTTCCTAAAGGTACATGCATGAGCATAATATGTTTATTTATATTTTATTGAAGCTCTTTAAGGTCTATGTGTTATGAGAAAATTATTTCTCAATTATGTGTTGGGCCTGGAATATTTTCGTAATGGATGTGGCTGAGTTCTGTTGGGAATTCTGTTGGAGATACCGGTATTAAGTGTTCCATCCTTCCATCTCCTAAACCCCCCTCATATGGACGGAGTGTTCCATGTGAGAGTGGGTTGTAGGTTTTAGCATATACCCGATTTATGACCACTAGTGTGATTCGGTTGGGCTTGGTGGAATCTCGGAGTGACTCAGTTGGATTGTTTGATCATGGTGGGAGTTGTAAGGCATTAAGTCACTATATGTGACGAACAGGGAGTATTATGTGATTTTAAATGTTTATGTGCAATTTTCAAACATTTGCACCTTATGTGATTGAGTAATAGTTCTACTCAACCGTCGTGTCTTTTTTACCCGATTTAGAATAAACTTCTTCTACAAAGGCGCTTACAAAACAATGAACTTGGTGGCGTGGTAGGTGGTCAGGAAGGTGAGGCTACCGCAACGTCAAATATTCCAGCAACTAAGATGCCTGGGCCAAGTGGAAAAGCCTAAGACAACGGTTCCCCAATTTCTTGATTTCGATGGCCAAATAGGCTAATCCTTTCTAGTGTTTTGCTTGGGCATGCATGCCTTTTGGGATGGTAGTCTATTGCCAAAACAAATTATTTTTGTACCTTCGAATTTTTGAACCATTCCTTTTGGCTCTTTGAATGCACTATCACATTTTTATCTTGATGTGTTTGGTTTTGGCTCTTAAGTACGACTTCTTCAAAAAAACTCAATATGTGAAAAGGAAATCTTATTATTCAAATCAAAAACAAATGTGATATGTTCGAAATGAGATGAATAATATCAGGCATGGTTGGAGTTAGACGCCATTCTACTAAGATCATTTCTTTGTTCCAATGGCAAGGTTTCCTGTATTGTCGGATAGAACCTTTTCAAGTATTTTGCATTTATAGGATCCCTAAGTAAATCATTGTCCAAGCTTTCTAACAAGTAGGTGTTTGCCTTTGTGATGGCATGGATCGTGAACGGTCCCTCCCGATTTGGACTCCATTTTCCTAACACAAGGTCTTTCCTTTGTAAGGGAAAGACTACTTTCCACACAAAGTCGTTAGGCTAAAATTGCTTGGCCTTGACCTTCCTATTATATGCCTTGGCAACTTGTTTCCTTAGGGTTTCAATATAATCCAACGCTTGTATCCTCAAGTCTTCTACAACATCGAGTTCATCTACTATTTTGCAATATTCATCAACAAACAAATTATTTTGTTGGGCAACTCAAGTAGACCTCACGTTGATTTCCATTGGCAAGACTGTGTTGTTGCCATAAGTTAGTTGAAATAGGGGTAGTCTCTGTGCTAGTTTTGACATACCATGGGTTGATCCATAGGTTGGCATTCTGACATACCAAAATTGGCAACCCCGCTTAGTATGCTGGAAATTGATACTGTGGTAATTCAATATCTTTACTCAAGATTCGAAACCACTAGTTTCGATATGGAAACAACAACTTCAAAGTGAGTTTGTGTTTAGTGCGGGCATGACAGTGTGCAAATGAACACACAATGTGAAGTCTTTTCGATTGGATTTTGATAAATTATGCCTTCGCTTTCTATCAGAAAAAAGATTGTGTTAGAGTAGGCAAACACTACCCCTAAGGTTCTACGTGCCTTCAATTTAATGTAGGACTTAAAATTCAGTGCCCAAAGGATAGAAAAGGGTCTAAAAGTATGAAGCAAGAAGATGCATTGAAAAACAATGGCTACTAGCCATGAATAATACAAACTTTATCTACAAACATATGCATTTATGACACGGACTATATCTACGACTTAAGTGCATTGAATGACTGCTAGCGATTTTGACTACAAATAAGACTCATTGATGACTCCGTATGATGGCTATACATGAGTGCATTGAAAGAATTGCACTATCCTACAAGCATAAATGGCTTTGACCACAACTCCTCATACATGCGCTCGACATGAAAGTGAGATACCACTCAGTTGCATTGATATCTCATCCCGAATCGGGCCCAAAATGGAGTGAGCGATGGCTATAACCTTGTGATGTTACAGAGTGAATGCATTGATAACCTCATCTCGAGCGTGGCCACAAACACTCGCATAATGGTATTCTACATACGAAACTAAGCTAATTTCCGTCTATTTGAGCTAAAGAATCAAAGAAGTGTAGACCTCTTGATTGAAGTGTTGTATTTGTTGACTTGTTGAAACTTGGTGAATTTGGCTCCCTTTTATAGGCTTGATACTACAACCACTTTTCCTTTATTGTTAGAGTTGGATGACTTATTTAGCTTGACCATTTGAAATGGATGGAACACCTTTATTTTTGGATATGGTAGTTATGCCTTTCATTTGAAATTTGAATTATTCAAACTCACATGCCCTTTGTTTTTTTTGCATCCTTAGTTATGCCAACACTTATTTTTAGCCAATTGTGATTTTCAGCATAACAACTCCTAAAAATAAGGGATAATTTTGACTTGTTTTATTTCTACTTTTTTTTTATTTTTATTTTTGTTTTTATTTTTGGCCGATTGTGCCATGGGCTTTTATTTCACCCTCAACCTTAACTCAGGCCTACTTCACATCACGTCAAAGTGATCACTTAGGCCGTTTTCGCCCCTTTTCTGACATGGCTAGAATTAGCCCACTCCGTATTCATCCAAGATTTATTTTTGGGCTCAAACAACAGTATTAGATGAAGAAAAAATGGTAGGGTTGGGGGGCAGGGTTAGGGAGGGCGGCAATTGAGATGAAAAAATGAAAAATAAAAATAAAAACATTTAATGTGTTGGCATCCTACATAGTATAGTAAATAATACAAGTTGGCATTTTAATAAGTCAGTCAGTAGTTAAAGGCCAACTAGGAATTTTTAGTCGATGACGTGGCATTTTCTGATCGAATTCAAGTGTTTGGCCTAACATTGTAAAATTTTTAAACAATGTGTATATTGTTTGCCAGTGCTTATAAAAACTATTCTAAATGTGAAATAAGGCTAATATAATAAACCTAAAATGCAATTTCATCCATCTGAATTTGTTTTGAAATTATTGTATGTCTTTCCAAATTTGGATTGCTTTGGCGTGTTGAAGTGCTAAATGGTGATTTCTAGACATTGGAAATAGCTTCTTCTTTTTTCAAATGTGAAATTGTTTATTTGAAATATTTTTACTGTTGGGTATTTTAATTTGAACTTTTATTAATTGAATATTTTGTTTTTAATAAAAAAAAATTGGTTGAATTAATACAGTTAATGGACTTGACTTATAAGGCCTGAGTTATTTGACCCGCTATTGTTAATACCTTGATTTTAGCAAAACTAGTATGACGGTTGGTGTAAGCCCATCCTAGAAAGTCCATTATAGAAGGGCTCTAGGGTTACATTGTAACGTCCCCAAAATTCCTTTATATATTATTAAAAATAAATAATAATTTTCACATAAAATTTTTACAAAATACAATGGTTTTTAAATTAACACCTATCAAGTCTAAGTAAAAGCTCCATAGTGCTGCTCAATTCCACTCTCCTGACGATCCGTTTCAGGTTGATCTAAATTAGACATGTCAAACAAGGTCAACAAACACGTTGAGTAGAACTATTACTCAATCATATAAGATGTAAGTGTGTGAAAGTTACACATAAATACTTAAAATCACATAATACTCCATGTTCATCACATATAGTAATGTAATGTCTTATAACTCCCACCACGATCAAACAATCCAGCCGAGTCACTCCGCGATTCCACCAATCCCGACCAAGTCACACCAGTGGTCATAACTCGGGTATATGCCGAAGCCTATGACTCACTCTAACATGGAACACTCCATCCATATGAGTGTGGGTGTGTGTGTTTTAGGCGGGATTTATGTGTTGTATGAGTGTGATAAAATGTGAGCAACCCCTCCCCCTTATTTATAGTGTTGTGACCAAGACACAAATATTATTATATAATAAGCTCTTTTTCCATGATCAATGCATATCTAACTAGGATATTTTCGTTAAATGAAATTATCCTACTCACACTACCCTATTTGTGTTGAAGTGTATGTCTAAAAATGGTGATTCAAACTCTAAGTTGATAAGAATGCTCCAAGTATAGGATTTGCTAGATTCACCAAATAAATGTAGGAAGAATTTTATAGGATAATATCTAAGATATTTATAAGTATTATATATATATATATCCATAAATATATATATATATCGTATGTAACTATATATATATACATAATATATATAAAATGTACATTTATAAATATATATATATATATATATATTTCGTGTGTATCTTTATAGATATAAGCCTATACAATGTGATGAAAATGTATATATATATATAGGAATAGATAAAGTGTAATTAACAGGTATAAATTAAGACATATTTATTTATGCTACCTATCTATAGAAATTCTTGTATATATATATACACACACATATACATATATCTATTGTAGGTATAAAATATTTCTGGGCTAGTATTTGAAAACAATATAATTTTGTGGAAAAAAGTATTTTTTTTTCCTAAATATTTATCGTAAACGGAAATATCTACAAGAAATTATATTTGACAAGGGAATAATAGTTTTAGGAAAATATTTATATATAGATAGTTGTAGAAGAGATAGTCAATTATTAAATATGTCTTGGTGGAAGAGGTTAATACACATCTTTCTAATGATAATACTAGGGATTAAAGGTTCCAAGTATCCATTTTTATCACTACTAATTTCATGAAAGGACATAAAATGGTTAGGTTGATATAATGGAAGAAATAATTAAATGTATAACTATATATACATAATTTCGGATATTATAAAATAAAATAATATAATTACGCTGTTAAATAATCTTATAATGTTGAAATAAGTATGTATATATTTCTAAAAAATAATGATAAAATAGAGTTAAATTTTGAGAATAGTATTTATGATATAAATCTTGAAGATAAATGATATTCTTATAAATATACTAAATTTTGAATAATAATAATAATAATAATAATAATAATAATAATAATAATAATAATAATAATGATGATGATGATGATGATGATGATGGTGATGATAATAATAATAATAATAATAATAATAATAATAATAATAATAATAATGAGAATAGTGATGTATTAATAATTATGGAGTAATGATCACATTGCTAAAATGCATGTCGAGCAATTACACATTTAATCACATAAATTTACATAATAAGTATCACATAGTTCAGAATGCCTGATTTTAGAGAATGAATTTACCGGGTCGTTACATACATCATAAATATGGTTAGGTCCCCTCTCCACTCCACACTTTGATTTGCTTGTCCCATTGAAAACTGACAATATTGGTGACAGATGGAGAATTAGTCAAGGATGTTCGTATAAACATTCATATTAATTTGTGATCAATCCAAACCGTAAGATAACATCGATTTAATTTATTTTATAGAGTTCTAAAAGTATAATGTATCAATCTTGCAATTATAAAGTTTTTCTTACATTTACATTATCATGAAATATAATTGATTGAATGATGAAATCGATGATCACCAATACTATTGATTATTGTTCCAAGGTAAGAGACTTATTTTGGACTTTATTTATTATAGGAGTTGTGTTTATCTTCCGTAAGGAGGATCCCAATAATTATGTTCTTTGTTTTCATTCTAATACATGGTATTCTACATTATTGTGAGCAGTAAATAGTTACTTATTTATTTATTTATTTTGGTAAATAGCAGTGGATAATTTCATAAAGCTTATGCAGTAGTAATTTTTTTCGGATGCAGGCAATTGTCTTTTTGAAAGTCCTTTGCGTCCTAAAGTAGAATATAGAGAAAATTATGATTAAGGAATAGAAAGTTCTAAAATTAACAGAAAGGTATAACTTTTAGGTATTTATAAATAGAGGACTAACTCAATTAAAAAAAATTATGACTAAGGAATTAAAAGTTTATTAAGTTACAAAAGAAAATGACTCTAGGATACTTAAACTTAAGGGAATAATAAATCTTTTAAATTATTAAAAGATAATTATTACGTAAAAATCAAATTTATGTTGATATCAATATGTATCAACCCAAAATATACCTATTCCCCATGTAACAATTTTTTTACTACTATTTAAGTTAATCTATTATTAATTTATTTCAATATTTAATTAAGACTACATAAGTTTAAAAAAACAGTAAAAGAAAGCCATAGAATATATCTCATTAATTGAATAACAAGAAAAAATCAAAGAAAAGATCCAGTAGAGAAGAACAAATCAATAGATAAAAAAAATAATAATAAAGTACGCTTTAAAGAGTAGTAAAAGAACTATTACATAGCGAATAAGTACTTTTTAGTCAAAAAAAATAGTGACGATAAACATAAATTTAATTTTTACATTATGATTAACTTTTGAATGATTTAAAAAGTTTATAATCTCCTATCTCTAAATATAATAAGGTTATTGTCTCTTTAATAATTTGATAAGACCGTGGTCCCTTCATCATGATTTTAAATTTTATTGGTACCTTAGTTCTAAATACCTAAAACTTATTACCTACCTATTAATTTTAAAACTTCCTACTCCCTCTATCATAATTTTCCCTATAATATATTCGATCTTAGTGAAGGATGACCCCTACAGTGAAGAGTTTATTTACATTGTGGAGTGAATAGTCATTCGAGGGTTATGTCTGTGGTTTTCATTTCCATGTATGTACTAGTTTAATGTCATAGTGAAGTTCATCTCATGAATGTAATCTCACAGCTGTCGTTTTACACACTTTAATGTCTATCACTCTTTTTTATTCTATTTTTAGATGGAGTGTTTTTTGTTTTTATTTTGATAGATAATGGAGTGCTCTTTATTTTTTTAGGTTCTTAAATTGTGGGAGACATTGCTCTCGCAATTCCGAGGGATTGAGCATTAAAGGTTACTCCCCCTCCCAATAAGTGCGCTTTCCAAGATTCGAACTTGTGTTCTCATTCTTATAGGAGTCTTGAGTTGCTTACCACTCGACCAACAACTTGTTGGTAGAATGGAGTGCTCTTTAGCTCAATTATGTTTCAGTTGAATTTGTAGTTCAAATTTTCTGTGTTTCATTCAATTATGTATAGATAACCAAAAAGTTCATGAGTTTAGGTAGACTTGTGAAAAGATGAGGAAATAGGTGTTCAACACACACTTTCCAAACTACACTGCTTTCTTTGATATTATATAGTAGTTTAAAATCACACGAGATCCTCTGTTCCAAATCGTGTTTCATCTCTTATTTTAATCCATGGATATACACTAAGTGTAAAGATTCCAGACCAAGTGTATAATTAAGAAAGTAGTTTTATACACATGGTATGAATATGAATTATGAAATAGGAGATGAAACACCATTTTAAAATAGAGAATCCTATCCAGTCTCAAATATGAATTTAATATTTGTTTGAAGTTAATACTATTGATTTCTTTTGTTAGCTGAGGCCAATCAATCAATTATTCGAGGTAAGATAATAAAGTGTTTGATAATTTACACAAAAAAAAATATCTTTAAAGTTTAGAATGGTCAAAAATGAGTCGGATAATTGGTGTAACGGTCATTTTTGTTTTGCAGTGGGATTCTATGAGGATTTAATCCAAAACTATTGGTGATGCAACTTTTCAGTCTACTACATGACTGCAAATTCTGGCAACAATTATTTATATTTTCTTGCAAAAAGGAACAATAAATAATGTACAGAATATTACCTATTGAGGATAATTTTGAATGAATTGAATATGAATTTATACCACTTTGATAAGTTATGAGTTTTGATTGGTTTTTTCTCGTGTGTATATTTTATCTCCCTTGTAGCCTAACCACCAATTAGTTTAATTTGGTAGATCCTAATTGAGCTTGGAAAAAGGAACTTAGGATAGGTTGATAGTGGAGAAACTTGTATTCAATATATTTGCAGAGATGAATAATATGGATTCGTGGGTAGGATAGGAGTATAATTGATAACCTTGAAATTTATACACTTTTACGTGCATAATTTGAAAGATTTTTATTAACTTTATTACGGTTTTGAACGAGAAAATCTAATAATAAATATCAAAACCATAATACAGTTAAAAAATAGGATTTTTAGTAAAAGTGTTCCCCAATGTTATGATTTGTCTAGATTTTGTTGTTTGAGAGATTCAAAAGTTCTTTTGTAGGGTTTTGGAAACGAAACAGCGAGGAAACAGAACGAAAAGTTGAGGAAACGAAAATGAGACAACCAAAGCCATTTTGATGGTATGAAGTCGTCTCATAAACGATTCTTGTTAGGCAAAAAGAGACTGACAAAGCCGTCTTGATGCAGCCAAAGTCGTCTTCACGAACGACATCATCTCGGTGCTTACAGAATTCACCAAAATCAAGCAAAAATGGACAGCCAAAGCCATCTTGGTGAGATTGGACCCGTTTTGAGGCGCCGAAGCAGTTTCTTTAAGTGATTGTGCAAGATGACAAAACGGCACAAGTTGTTTTGATATGCACGAAGCCGTTTTGGTCAGCCTGCTCCTACAAGAAAACTTACCCCCGATAGGATTCTAGCAGTAGTTGACCTACTACTATTTAAGAATCCCTTCTACACAATTTTTGGATACTTTTGGCTGATTTTTTGAGAAGATATCAAGGAAGAAAGCTCAAGAAGGGTGACAATTCAATGGTCAAATTCTTTCATTCTTGGAGAATGTCGCCCTAAGTCTAGTTTTCTTTTATGATTTCTTTTAGTTTTATTATGTTTCTTTGTTTTTTTACTTTTACTATGTCTAGTTAAATAATTAGACTAATCGTTGATGAAACCATTGAAATACTGTTGAAACATCCATTGATTTTAATTTACATACTTCCCATCTATAATTCAAATTTTTATTACTTGTAAATTTCTGACCAAATTTTGCAAACTTTGAGATTTTATGTTCGACTACGAAAGGGTGTTCATAAAATCTGACTATTTGTTTTATAGACATAAGGAACGCATAGGTTAGAAATAGTCATGCTCTTGTGCAATCGATTACATTAATTAACATTTGTTTTACTTAATCTGAAAGAAGATTGCAAATATTTCAATGAGATAGATCCTGGGAAGAGGTATTAATTGTAATCAAAGGGGGTTCACTTAATTACAAGGGGGGATTCAACTGACGATGTTTGGGCCCTAGTTTGTTCTTATTGATTCCTCTACGCGTGTTTAATTGCTTTCCTTTATTTTATACAATCTTCAGTCACTTTTCGAAGTTTAAACAATAGAGAAATTAGAAGTTTGATGTTTGGTAGCCCGTTCCTTGTGGGAACGATATTTTACTTTCACTTTATTACTTGAGTGAACCATATACTTGCAGAAAAATCGCACCAAGAATATAACTACACACCACATGTAGTCCAATAAAAATATGCAGTAATTATTCTTTTTATGTTAGTTCACATAAGAATATAGTTAATTGTAGGATAAGAAATAATTTATAAGATGGTCGGAAAACACTTCTAATGTTAAATAATTTTGGAGTAGTATTCTGGGTCATTAAATTTGAAGGTTGGAGACTAATTCAATTAGTGGATTTCATAATTCTTGGCCATATTATATTGAATTTTCATTTTGTGTTTGCTATTAGTTATTTACTTTTTCTTTTTTTTTTTTTTTGCTTTGAATTAGTTCCCTATTTTATTTGATTATGTGAATAAATACAAATTGTGCTGGAAAAGTACTTAGTAATTGAATTACTTGATCGTCATGGATACAATGACATGTACACTTGCATATTGACCGCATTTGCGCCTAACAGTCGTTAGGAAAAAGTCACATGTCATGTAAAGTTAATGTAATTTTGAAGGTCCATAAGCCCTCAAATGCCATTTTTAGCCTATGGGGCCTCGAGCACATCAAGATTCTTCTTTAGCTATTCCCAAGGGTCGCTTCAGGGCTCTTCTCTAGAGTCGTCCCCTCAAGATACCACTTCTGAGGAAGTCCAGGGAGTCTCCATGGCGGTTGCCCTCAAATTCCTCCAACAAGGACCCTTTCAGGGGCTCCTTTGAGAGTCCCACTTTCTCGAGGCTTATGTGGAGAAGTGCCGGCCCCACAAGAAAAACTCTAGGGCTCGCCTCTCCAGGTAGAGAGATCATAGGACAAGTCTTTTACCTTAGAATTTAGATTATTTTAAGACCATCACTCATGTAAGATAGCCCCTCTTTACTCAGTGACTCAAAACATGTCAAGCCAAGTGGAATTATGCCACATTAGATAGGGTGTGAGAAAAAAACAAAATCCATTTATTAATAAATTTGCAAGTAATCATGCACTTATAAGTAAAAACGATGAAAGTAAGCATTTAAATACAATATTATATATCTAGTGTTGAATTAATATTTCATTGTATACATCTTCATATATACAAATTATTAATAAAATAACACAAATTAAATGATAAATACGAAGTTGACCAAAAATGGAGATCATCTTACGGCGCGAGTTGACAACAGCCATGCACCACCTGTGTCCACGTTCCCAAAAGCACCCCTCTCTTTCAAGAGGATTCACGGCATGTCAAGCCTTGGTAAGGTTCTTCACTTTGCATTGAATTAAACCACATGCTCTACTGCTTGTGCGGGCCCTCGTCAATTCCTTTGAGTTTCATTCTAGCAAACGTACTCCCCAGGCGGGATACTTAACGCGTTAGCTACAGCACTGCATGGGTTGCTACGCACAGCACCTACTATCCATCGTTTATTACTAGGAATACTGGGGTATCTAATCACATTCGTTCCCTTAGCTATCGTCTCTTAGTGTCAGGGTCGTCTCTCAGTGTCAGGGTCGTCTATCAATTCCCGTACCTCTTGCATGCTAAGCAAACGCTCTACCATCTGAGCTACATCACCTACATAGAATTTAAGTAGTTCTTTAATGTATTTATCTATTGTAAAAATTGCCAGACCATTGCGATTACATTTGAGATAAAAAAAATATAAACCAACCGAATTTGGAAATCATAATTGTGATAAGATGTTACATATACTATTGGGTTTGGCACGCTCGTTGCATTGCAAAATAAAAATGAAATATAATGTAATTATTTACTTAAAATTTTATATGAATCTATATCTTATCACATAATAAAAAAATTAAATTTTAAATTTGTATTATATAATAAAAAAGGAAAAATAAAATAAATATTAAAGATTGATATGTGAGAGAGAATAAGAAATAATTTAGGTTAATGTGCCGGGGGGGGGGGGGGTGAGGAAGAGAATAGTAGATAAAAAGAACAAATTAACTTGAAGGTTAATTTAGTCAATTCACTTAAAAAGACCAAAGGTAGTTATCATAATTGCGGTCTGGTTCTATGTCAAGTTGCAAAGATTGGAATAATTGTCCTCCACTCTTGTATTTTGGCCTAAGGGCAAATGTTGCTACTTAGTTATTAATAAATCTTTCCTTCAAAAAAAAAAAAAAACCTAGTGTAACGAGCACTCTTGATTCATGTGCCACAAAATAATATAATAAAATCAAATAGTTAAAATTTGATAGCGTAAAAGTTTTTATTCTATCAAATATATATCTTTCCAAACCATTTTTATTAAGTCGAATTACACTTACCACCCCTGAGGTATAGTAAAAGTACAAAAAAAAAAAAACACCTCTACGTATAAAAATTTAATATTACCCCCTCAATTAACGTTATACGGCATCTAACAATTTGTACATGTCGTTAGTTTGACTAACAGAGACTGTTAGTCAACCTATACGAACTTCTGAAAATACTTCCAAGGGTGTTTTTGTTACTATATCTCGTAGTTTGGGGTGCTGCATTGTAATTTATTGAAATCACATGGGATTAAATGTAGCATTCCTATTATTTTTTCAAACTTGTTGATTAAAAGCCGTTTGTGGATGGTGTGTATGTTTATCAAATTATTAGTTTTAAACCAGTGTGTTAAAGTAATGTGAGATTTTGTTATATAGGGCACAATCTGCTAATAAAATACTATTCACCATTCATAGAAGACTTAATTTTTAGCAATAAAACTAAAAAACCATATGAAGATCTTGAAAAATGCAACCAAAGAACACCAAAAGTATCAATTTTGAGTCATGCCATAAATCTTAGTATTTACTTGTAAAAATATATAATAGACACTCCTTAAAATAATCATCAAACAAGTTAGGGGGTTAATCATGATTTTCCATATATAGGGGTGTTTCTTGTAATTTCATCATACCTCAGGGTGATAATTGTAATTTGCCCTAATCTGAGTAAGGGCAAAAATGATATTTTCTCGACACTATTATACTTAACATTGACCTCCCCTAAAGTACAGGGGATAATGATGATTTATCAAACGTTGGGGTGTTTTTTTTGTAATTTCACCATACTTCAGGAGTGGTAAGTGTAATTCGCCCTTTTTATTATTTATAGTATATTCTTAATTATTCATATAAATTGAAAACAAAATGATTGTTTCAATTAAAAATAAATAAAGATATAAAGTAGAAAAATAATTAAAAAAAAATTAAAAAAAAAGGAATGAGAGAGAGGAGAGAGATGAGAATAGAAAAGGGAAAAGACAAAAAACACACTGTACGAAAGGGGAGAGAAAAGAGATCGAGGAGAATAGTTAAAACTTTAATATGAGCACTTTAAGAAGTTCACAATTAAATAGGTAGAAAAAAAATGTCAATGGTCTCATGTTTTATTAAATAGTATAGATACAACAAGCAGTCTTTCATTCAGGAAAAAAAAAACAAAAAAGTAGTCTTAGCACAGTCGATTGCGTGTGCACAATAAAAAATATATATTTTAGTTACATGTTTAAAATTTGGTAGGACTTATACTATCAAATTAGTTTTTCAATATTTCTAATATATTTTAATTAGTAATAAGTGAAAGCTAAATAATTTACAATAAAATAAAATTAAGAAAATAAATACGAAGAAAAAAAAATTAAAAAGTGAGAGAGAGAGAGAGTGAAATGAATGTGAGAAAGAGAGAGAAAGGAAAAAATAAAGAAAAAATTTAAAAACTAACAGTCTAAAATAAGTGAAAGACCAAAGTAGTAATTGAAAATTAAAATATCTGTACCCACGCCAAAAAATTGATTGAAAATTACGTTAGTTTAATTTTCAAAACATTTCAATAATCTACAGTCTATAATTTTTATCATTGTATTGTTCTAAAATTAATTCATTCCAGTTTGAAAAAAAAAAAAATCAACATTTTCAAGACAAATAAAAACTCAAAATTTCAACATCTTTATTAAGAAAAAGTATGCGTACCATCTGTAGATTTAATTTCCAATTATTGAGTTATGCTCCTAAGGCATCATATACTTGAGAAAGTTATTCAAATACGTAAACAACGTAAAGACGTGTATGTAAGCAATAATTATTTTTAAACAAATAACGTTTTCTGCTTACGATGGGAGGTAACCAAATATCAAATCCAATAATAATAATAATAATAATATTATTATTATTATTATTATAATAACTTGAGAATGATTTATATATAGTTGCAATAAATACAGATCGAGATGATGTAATACAATATTTATACATTGAAAATTTATTTATATGAAAGGAAATAACCAAATGTAAGACTGAATTATAAATCTCAGTAACTATGATAATAAGAATTAATATGTAAAATCAAATATCAAGTTAATTATAATTGCTACAATAATTAGATAGGGTGATACCATTGTAACAACCCAAGATTTATAATTTACATTTATTTATCTATTGCAATTTCTAAAATTATAAATACTAGTAGTTTGGCTTGAGTAAATATCGTCCTAATAACTTGAATAGAACTAAAAGGGGTTTAGATTTGAGATATTTAAAGCTTTGGAGGAGCAAATTGGATTGATGAAATTTTTCATGGGGTTAAGATGCAATTTATAAAAAAAATGAAGAAAAAGAAGAAGAAGAAAGAAATAGAGAGTTAAAGACGAGAAATCAGACAATTGGAGAAAATGAGAAGGCAGATACGCGGGCACACAGACATGTTCTTACACTGTTACACACATTACACCAAAAACACATACTTAATCGAAACACTCTCAAAACCTCATCAAATATAAAGAATAAAAACACCGTTGTGTTCCACGTGATGAGACGAGTTATATATATACTAGCATAGAATCCGTGCTACGCTAATATTAGTTTAAAAATATAACATCGTTAAGACATCAAGAAATTATTAATATACATTAAACTTGATTACTATAAATTTATAAAAGATAAGATTAAAAAAAGTAAATAATCATAAATATAAAAAATAATTATATTTTGACCAATAAAATAGATGAAAAAGTTACTATGCATTAATATTATCATGAAATCTCTTAATATTTTAAATATATTTATTCTTAAATTTCAGGTTAATTATTAAGTGTAAACTATATATTCCAACTTAATAAAGGTATAAAAAGAAAAATATTTTCTAAAACTTAAATATGAAACTTCCAATATCTCTTAATAGGCACGCCATTCAAAATAGAGAAGGAGAAAATGATATATTTAATCAACTTAGTTTGTATCTTTCTATTATTTAAATCAATATATTTTATTCCCATTATTATTAGTAGAATGATTCATAAAACAAAAAAGGGAATTGTAGAACAAATAAACAAAAATAAAAATAGGAGGAAAAAGCAACATTAAGATGCAAAATAAAAAAGTAGTATTGTGTCTATATTCAAACTTAGACTTTTCTCAAAAAAAATATTTCGAAACATGATGAAAAAAAAAATGAGAAATCTGATTAACTAATACAATTATTTGATAAAAGAAAAACCATCAATATCAACAATTAAAAATAATCCATCAAATTTAACACTTTTATAAATATTGTAAAAATAATAAATATATTGGCTTGTAGTTATAACAATATGTAATGTACATGTAAAAAATTTATATCTAATGAACCACAAAGTAAAATAATAAAATCCAAAAGGAATTAATAAAAAACAATTAATAAATTCTTATAAAAAAGAACAATCTAATACCCAAGAAAAGTTGAAGACCAAAATACGACAATGCACAAACAAAAGTTAGGTAATAAAATTTTCATGTAGCGTTAAACTATATGAAAAGAAATGTTAGACATGAAAAGATGAACAAAATATATTGTAGATGATGTTATGCCCATATTTTGATTCTTTTACATCTTTTAGAAATATGATATGACATATCTTGTTATTTTGCAAGTTTGAGTTACAAAAGTTTTAGTTAAAAGTTTTTAATTACTAATTTTTGAGGAGAAATTTACTACAAATGACATTTTGTTCATATTGACTTTTCTAATAACTATACTATTATAAAAAGAAAGCCATTTTTATCTCACAAATGGCAGTTATTTATGTGATTTTACAAAATTTGCCCTTCAATTTTATGTGGAATAAATAGAGATATGTAAAATTGTGGTTAAAATTAAAAATTCACATAAAATTGATTCAATTCGGATACCAAATTTTGTTGTGCCAATTTTACCCTTTTAATTAGTAAACACATGCAATAAATAGGCAAATAAAAAGGTCAATATTGCAATAGTACATCCAATTTAAAAAACCCATATTCTCAACTCACAAACTAGTTTCTCTAATTACAATTACTTGATTTTTTTTCTTTTTGTGTTTATTCTTTATCATGTAATTTTATTTCATATAATTATTTTATTTTTAAATTATTATAATTTAATAAATTATTTCAAATAATTCTTAAAAAAAGTATTCTTATAGAAGAAATTTAATAATACATATTTTCATCCTAAAAAAATATAAGTACTAAATTGAAATATATATTTTTTATATTTTGCACACAAGTTGAGTGTGCGGTGTTGCTAGTTGTTTAAATTGAGACAATTTTATGGCATTACATAATATGTCAATTAAAATTTTCCTTATCTACATATGTTATGATTTAATTATTTAAAATTATTACTTATTCTACTTTTATATTCTTGCTTTTGTGTGAGAGTGTGTGTGCAAAGAGAGAGAGAGAGAGAGAGAGAGAGATTTACAGAGAATTAAAAATAATTAAATATAGATAGTTGGTGGAGTTGAATAATTAGGATAGACAAATTAAAAATTAATGGAAATCAATCAAATAATTCTTCCCAAATAATTAAAATTAATTCAAAATTCTAAGAATTGAAAATTTGATCAAAATTGCATATTTTGGTCTTTTTTTCAAAGGGTCAAAAGATCTTTTTCAAATATATAATAGTATAGATATAGATATACAAATATATGTGTGTATGTGTGTGTATATGTATTTGTATTTGTATTTGTGTATCTATATCTACGTTTATATCCATATTTATGTGTGTATGTGGCTTTTTCAATATTTTTTTAATCCAATAATATGTGTCATCCATTTGGCAAATTTGGAGGGAAAATCAGCAAAAAAATCCAAATTATTTTGACACGGTAGCATCGCTGAAACAAATCCGGTTGATTTCCACGCCACGTCAGCTTCGATCGCCAAAGTAGTTCAAAGTTGAACTAAAATTGAAATTTTTTAAAATAAAGAACTAAAATTGAAAAATACAAACATAAAAGATAAAATTTAGAGCTTCCAAAGTTAGATGATGATTTTTGTAAAAATCCCAATATTATTTATCAATTCCAAAATGACAAACTTACATTATAAACATAGAATTGAAGTTTCCAGTTCATTTATCATTCTTTTCCTTTTGTCATTTGCTAATCATCCAAATATCATTTTAAATATACATGTTTAGAATACATATTTATTAATGAATATGCGTGGTCTTTCGAAAAAAGTTATTTGAGAAATTTAGAAAAAGTGACATTTGGTAGATATATAAGTTTGGTGAGAGTGGAGACTAAGACGGACTTGGAGCGACTGGAGTTGGGGTAACTACAGGTGATTAAAGGGGGAGTTCGAGAGAAAAACAAAAAGATAGAAAAAGAGTAACAATTTGACTGAATAAAAATACCAATACAATCAACTTCGAAACAATTTAAATCTTTCTTTTGTTACAGAAGTGCTATATATTTTTTATTTTATTCATCAGCTAAGTGCATTTATTATTACTAGTTATTGGACACACTTGATGTGTGAGCAGGATGAAAAAGAATAATAAAATTAGTTATGTATTAAGTTTCATTTTAAATTATAATATTTGTTAAATTTTCCATTTAAATACAAAATTTTTAATATGTATTAAATTTTTTGATAAGTGAAAAGTAAAATAATTTTAAAAAGATAAAATTATATAATTGAAAATTAATTAAATCATAGAGTTAAAATTTTAAATAGTGCGACATGGGAAAAAAGTGAAAGGAGATGGGAGAAGATTGAAAAAAAGGAGAAAAAAGAACGTACGGTAGTTAGAGGAGGGGGGGAGAGAGAGCAGAAGAGAGTGAGAGCAAAAAAGAAAAAAAAAAACTGACAGTCTGAAATCAATGAGAGATCAAGATAGTCACTAAGTGACCCTTTTACTTTATATAATAGTATAGAAATATAGATGGTATAAATGAGAACAGAAGATTTGAACCAATTTGAAATAAAGTAAGATTAATTAGTTATAAATTGATATGTGAAGTAATTATATATTGATATTTTGACAAGAAAGGAAGATATGAAAAGTTTCAAGTTTTATTCTTAAATATACGTAGGGTGAGATATTTATAAATTCACTTCAAATATAATTGTTTGCAATCAAGCTTCAAATATGAGTAGAAAAAACTCCTAAATCTAAAAATATTCAAACAAATTGAAAAATATATGTATAAGTATTTATTGAATCGGACTTAAAGTTACTTAACAACAGTAAATCACAATGGGAGCCAAAAAAGTTAAAAGAGGTTGCATACCCAGTCCACACGGCGAACTTTAGGACTCCTAACATAGGATAAATATTTTACCATTTAAATGCCCAGCCCACACGGCTAACTTTAGGACTCCTAACATAAGATAAATATTTCGCCATTTAAAGTCCATTCTTTTCCTTTTGCTTCCATTTTCATTCTTTTCCACGCTGCTCAGATGCTTTATTGGCGGCTCGTTCATTCACATTTTCATTTCTACACTTTGCAATGAGTAACACATTGGTTCCCCATGTAAAATTCTTGATATTTTTAGTAATATAAACGCATGCACATTGCTTTCATGGAGATTTTTCCGAAGTTTAATGGGAACTTGATGGAGTAAAAATAAGACTGATGTTATCATATAGAATGTTGCTATCATATATAGACCCATTTTTTTGTTCAATACCCGCACCAAATATTATTGTCCCCTTCAGAAAAAATCAAGCCTTATGTAGAGAGATCAAGGCTTGCCCACCTTTCCTACTTGCAGTGTTGTATAGCTTAACCAAAGGTATAGATGCTAGCAGTATCATTACTAAGGGTTGCAATTTCTGACCCAACACAATAACCCAACACGAACCTAACACGGAAATAGCGGGTTAGGGTTGAGAGTCTATGGGTTAGGTTGAAAATGGGTCGAACCTGAAAGCGACTTGAAAAATATGGGTTGGGCTGCGTTGACTCGTAGGTTACCCAGATGACTCGAATCCTTTTATGGGTTAACTGTGACAAAATATATAAATCTCTTTGTCGTAAAATTTTCGGTAGATTTAGTGAAGAGATGTTTTTTTATAATGCATACAAAATAAATGTATATATAGCATAGTTAGCAAAATGCAAAATTTGGGGAAAAAATCAACTTTTAACTAGTAAATTATGATTGCTTTAATTTTTTCATTCTAAAAGTTGGAATTTTTATTTAAAATAGGTCAACCCGGGTTGACACGAACCCAATCAAGTTGGGTTAGGGTTGAGATCTCATGGATTGGGTTAGGGTTGTGAGATTTTGTGTTATACCCCTACCTCAACCCAACCCGAACCCACCCAACGCACCCGAATTGCCACCCCTAATCATTACTGATCGAGCTTTGTTGGGATTTTCTCCATTTTAGTGGTCTCATATATTAATTACACTATACATAGTATGTTATCCCATTAAAAGAGCCCAATTAAGTGATATGTTAAGAAATTAAGTTTAATGGGCTCGTAGAAATATCATATTAAATATGGAGCCTTTCACATGTACAGAAGCCCAGTCACACGTTAATTATATTTGATGGCCTATAATTAAAGTGTTTTGACCTCAAGCACATTAGGGTGTGGTCCTTAAGCCAGAATTATTATGGCGTTTTGCTTTATATCCCATCTCAGAGAGAATAGAAAAGTAACAGCGTTTTTCTTGGTTATATGATCACGAACCCTAGGCTCCACTTTTCTTCAGTATCTCTAATGGATCAAGGTTAGTGAGTCCTATTAAAACATTATTTGATTATTTATTTGTGGTCTTGTGCATAATCGATTTATTGAAATCGTGTTGTATATTTTGTATTATGGATTATTATGTTTGAATCCATATGTATTAAAGTTTTCAAAAAGTGGTATCAATGCATGACTAGATGGATATCAAATATATTCTTATTTTTTATTTGTTCCGTTACGATTTGATGTTTTTTGAGCATGTTTTGGTTAATTTACAATATATATATATATATATATGTTTATGTTTGATATATATTGTGGATGCATGTTCATGTTCATAAAATCTTGATTGATTTTATGTTATTATGTGGTTTCGGATATTTTGATATACGATCTGAAAAATATCAAGGATTTTGGTACCTTGATTTTTTGCATTTTATTTATATCAAAGTACAAATCAAAAAAACAAAAAAAAATGGCGGTTGCAAGCAAAGAAAAAGAGCAACCAAATACATGTGACTAATGGGTGTCAAACCCAAGACCCTGAGTTAGGCCTATGCAATCCCGATTGTTGGGTTGTTGTTCTATTCACTAAAATGGTTGTGTGCATTTGTATTATATAATAATCCTTGTGATCAAGAACGAACCTACGTTAGGCTAAAAGAAAAAAAAGGTGCAATAATCAGGACTCAAAGCCACGCCTAGTGGCATAGTTTAGTCGTGCTTAGTGGCATAGTTTAGTCGCGCTCAGCCATTGGGCTACTATAGTAAGTTGTACTATTTTGTTGTTTAAAAGCTTAACGAAAGGCCAGCGATGCGAGCCACAAAACAAATAAAAAAAGGGGGGGGGGGGGGGGGGGGGGGGGAACTACAACCATAGGGATTGAACTCAAGTCTATTATGTGGCAATTTGGTATTTCTTCCATTGAACTACTGCAGATGGTTTGTTTTTCTTTGTTTGTATTAAGTTTAGCATATGCATGTTTTGCTTTTGAGTCTTGGATATGTTGTGCTTATTTTCTGAAATTATATAAATTGAACTAATAAATTGCCAAAGCAATCTCTGTTTGGTAAAATCTATCACTTCTGAAAAATAAGCATGTTTTCATCTATGCAAAATAATCGGGCAAAAGAAAGATTATTTGGCAACATGGTTAATATTCATGAATATTTTATTGTCATGCTCTGGTATTTACGCGAAGTAATCGGCCCAACGAAGGTTATTTTGGCCAGATGGTTGATATTCATGAATATGTAAGTTGTACTATTATTTTCATCTATGCGAAATAATTGGCTCAAAGGAAGATTATTTTGGCCAAAGAATGGATAGTCATAAATATTTGAATTATGTTTTGTTGAACATGCTGACAATTTGACGGTCCAAAGAAAGGCATATTGCTTGTTCTTTTCAGTTATCAATATTTATGAACTATGTGACACCATTTATGAGTTATTATTTCTGTCCAAACACTAAATAACAATGTCGTCTTGTGTATCTTAGGAAACTATTAATATTCATGAACTATGGACAAAAGTACCACTTACAAGTTGTTATTTTTGTCCAAAAATAATAAATTTGTGCTTGGTATCTTGAGATGGACCCACTTGCATGTGATGTGCTTGATATATTTATTATTCACACATATTCATGCTTTTATACATTTATTTTATTTTTATGTATATTTAATTTTCTTATAGTGTCTTTAATATTTGCCATTATGAACAACTTCCCGTATGCTTAATAGAACAAACCTTAAGAAATAAAAAGGCACTTTATGAATGTGCCTGATTGCATAGACTTGACTATATATTAGGATTTGACTATCCTGCAGATCTAATCATTAGTATTAATACTATTGATAGAGAGTAGGGGTGGGCGCGGGTCGGGTATTTTTCGGGTTCGGGTAAATCGGGTCGGGTACCCGAAAATCGGGTACCCGAATTGATAACCCGAAATTAAACCCGAATTTTTCGGGTACCCGACGTCGGGTACCCGAACTTTTTCGGGTACCCGAAGTCGGGTACCCGAACCCGACAATTTTTTTTTTTTTTTTTTTTTGGGTGGCAAAATTGAAGTTGGGGGCCTGGGTGCTGTTGCTTGCTGTGATATTCCAAAAGCATTTTGTTCTTGTTCTAGAATTTATGTAATGGCAATGATTCCATTTCCATTTGAATTCCCAATTCCCATTATTTGATTAATGAGTGATAATCCATACTTATTTAGTGAATATTTGGTTTTAGTTAATTTAAATGATCTAATCATTATATAATATATTAATGGTTGTAATTAATTTGTGTATGAGTTAAGAAACATCGAAATTTGAAGAGCAAATTTTAGGAAGCATAAATGTAATCTTGTTGTTTTGTGATATATGGCTTGTTGTTTTTAATTCATAGAAGTGAATGAAAGCATCATTATTTGAAAATGGAAAAAGCCCAATTCGAAAAATGAAAAGATAGAAAAAAAAAGCACCAAATCCTAACTATCAAATCCAAGAACAAGAACAAGAACATTTTGGTATATCTGGTTTTGATTCAACTATAAGCACAAGACACACACAATAGAAATGAGTCAGGCCCCATGACAACTCTTCAGCATACATCAAACATTCCACAATAGAAATTTTATGGCAGCTCTTAATACCAACATTCCAACCTTAAACTCAAATCGTACACCCCCAATTTCCACAGATATGCCAATAAATCATTAAGAGCAAGGATTGAAGTGGAAAGTTAAATCTTTGGTACATAAGGCAACATAATCAAAACTAAGTACAACTCTAAAGGCAAAATCTCCAAGACAACAAAGCAGCAGCTCCTTTGCTTCTTTCTCAACCTGCATGTGCAAATAAAGCTCCTTTTAACAAGTTGACCCAATTGAAATTCAAAATAAACATATGAGACTATACTTACCTATATGATGCGTCTCTTTATACTCATATATCAATGATTGTTGAATCAACACCTAGCCTTGTCAATTCTACAATTAAATAGAAACTCATGAGATAAATCATTACGTATAATTAGATAGGACAAAAGTTAAAAGATAAAAATAAAATGTACCTTTCTCAATCATTTCAATCTCATACAAGTCCTCCTCCACGTTTATTGGCGTGTTATTCAAACGAAGCCAATCTTGAGCACAAACAAGAGCTTGAACAATTTTAGGAGATAAAGAACTCCTAAATGCATCTAAAACACGCCCTCCAGTGCTAAATGCGGCTTCTGAAACAACTGTGGAAACCGGAACGGCCAATATGTCACGAGCTAGCTTAGAAAGGACAGGAAACCTTGGAGAATTCAATTTCCACCATTTCAATATGTCAAACTCTTCAGTATCATCCTCAAGGTCCTCGCCCAAGTATCTCTCCAATTCCGACTTTATAGAATTACGTTTTCCTCCCCTCTTTTGTTTCCTATATTGATCTTTCAAATATGTCCCATGATCAAATGAAGGAGATGAAGAAGCACCACTTGATGAAACTGGTAGAGAGATAAGAGGGCTCTCTGGAAGTCCATATCTCATTTTATAATCATGAAATAACTCTTGCATGCCATGCTTTACTTTTTCTTTCATCATTTGATTCTTTGAAATATCACCATACAATTTATCAAACGAAAAGTCAATGAAGTCCAATTTATGACGCGGATCAAGAATTACTGCATAATATAAAATCATGTTCATTTTCTCAGTCGATCCCCAATATTTGTCAAATTTATCTTTCATCTTTTTTGACATTGCCTTCAACTCAGTTACTTCAGCTCTCTCGGGATTATTTTCACTATTCATCCACTGTCTAAGAAGCATGTCTACAGAAGTTATTTCATGAAACACGATGTTAGATGTAACATATAAAGAACCGGAAATGCACAATGTAAGCCTGTAGAAATGACCCAAAAATTTCAACAACAATTTCACTTTATCCCAATGTTCGGAACTCGGAACCCCATCATATGGTGCCTTCGAAAGCTCATTCACATACCCAAAATCCATGTCCTCATAAGCGTCGAAAGCTCTCCGAAGGCACGTCGCCGACTCTAACATTAAGTAGGTGGAATTCCACCTAGTAGGTACATCAAGACTTAACAATTTGTTTGTTTCTAATTTTTCAATCTCCACACACTCCACAAACTTTTTGTACCTAGCTGGAGAGTTCCGAATATATCTTATGGCTCCTCTAATGCAAGTTATAGCCGAGTCCTCATCTTTGCTTTTCAAGCCATCCTGCACAATAAGATTGATAATATGTGCAACACACCTCATATGCACATACTTCCCTCCTAAAATGTTTGTACCTCAATTTTCAAACTTCTTTTGCAAGTACAAAATTGCACCATCATTTGAGGAAGCATTATCTACGGTGACTGTAAAAATTTTGTCAATCCCCCAATCAAGCAAACATTTTTCAACACTTTTGCCTACTTCTTCACTCTTATGCCCCGAAATCGGACAAAAGTTTAAAATTCTCTTTTGTAAATTCCAATCATCATCAATAAAATGTGCAGTGAGACACATGTAATTCACTTTTTGAATAGATGTCCATGTGTCTGTGGTGATACTAACCCTCTGAGCGTGATTTCTTATGAAAGATTTCAACTTCGTCCTTTCATTCACATACATATTAAAAATATCTTTGGTTATGGTCCTTCGTGATGGAATCGCAAACACAGGACAAGCAACAGACATAAAATGCTTAAAACCCGGGTTTTCAATTGTTTTAAACGGAAGCTCATCCACAATTAACCAATGACACAATGCCTCCCTTGTTTTATCTTGGTCAAATTTCCAAGGAAGATGCACACGTCCGTGAGATGATTGAAATGCCATTCGGGCTTGATTTGTTGCAACTTCATCTGGTTTTTTTTTGCAACAATCAAAATGGTTTTTGAGAGGGTTGGTTCCATGCGCTTTTGGGTCGGCTTTAATTATTGCTTCACAATAAATGCACTTAGCCTTTTGAATTTTATCAACTTTACACATGAACTTTTCAAAATGAAGCCAATATGGCGACCTAGAAGAAATTTCTTTCCTACTTCTTTTTCTAGCTTCAGGAACAACCTCCTCTTCATCACCCCCGATATCAAAATCATCATCCCTCATGCTATCAAGTCCACAATGAACTGGAACGTCGTCAATTTGAGGGTTATAATCACTAACCTCATCTCTCAATTGATGTCCCTTCGAACTTCCACTTCCATAGGGATCATCCCACGACCCGGACATCTTTCAAAGAAGCTGCAAAAAAATAAATAGAATTTAATGTCTCATATGAGATACTCTCATTTGACTTAATTGTGCCAATTAATTTAAGCGTGCAAAGTGCAAACTACTCTTTCCAAAACTGATAGGTACTTTTTATTAAGTTTAATTGGCCAAATCTCTGATTTTAATCAGTAGCTCAACAGAACTTTGTCAACTTGTAAAGCCCACCAAATCTTTATCGCCTTATTAAGTGCCTAATTTAAATATCACAAAATGTATAAACGAGCGGCTGATAAATCAGATTAGAAGCCCATTTCATAATTAAAAGATTAACACTATTCCAATTACATCCAATTGGATGAGGATCAAAAACCAAGACTGGGGCCTTGAACAATTGTCTCTATTTACACCTTAGTGGCGAAAAGTTTGCAATACTATGACTTGTGATAAATATTTTTATGATAATATAAGATATTTTTGTCATGACTACATATATAATTAGTATGGTTATAACTTTAATTTTTACTATTTATACTGTCATTCTACTTTTTTTTTTTCCCCTTTTTTTCCTGTGAGAGAACAAACAGCAAAAGTATTCTCTAAGCTGCAAAAATCAAGCTGCAAAACTAACCAACCATAGAACAGCAAAAATCAAATCTTTTACCCCCAATTTTCAATAATATAGAACCACAAACAAAACCCATAAAAACCCATAAAGAATCAACTTACCAGCTGCAAAACAGGAAGTGAAAGCAAGCTGCTGTGTGTATTCTCTAAGCTGTAACAGCGGCAGTAGTGGAGGATGGGTCGCGGTGGTGGTGGGCGGACTGGACGACGGGTCGCGGTGGTGGTGGGCGGACTGGAGGATGGGTCGCGGACTCGCGGTGGTGGTGGCTGGGAGAGAATGAAGGCTGGACGGCTAGAGGGAATTTGGGATTCAAAATTAGGAATGAGGGTTTAGCAGGCTTGTTTAATTGGGTACCCGAAAATAAATTCGGGTTTTAATACTCCACCCGAAATCCGACCCGAAATGGTCTATTTTCGGGTCGGGTACCCGACCCGAAATGGAATATTTAAAAATAATCCGACCCGATCGGGTTTAATCCGATCGGGTCGGGTCGGGTGTCGGGTAACCCGACCCGAACGCCCACCCCTAATAGAGAGCTACATACGAAAAGTAATGAAATTACATTAGCTTAGCAGTCATGAAACGTTTAAATTCTGGTATCCATAAGGGATTCTATTTTTGAGAAAGAAACTGCCAAAGTTTCCAAAAGCATAGAGCAAACCGATTTGTCATAGCGAAAAGGTCGAAATGGGCATTATTCTTAGAAAGCTTGTTTCAATGCGGTATAAATGCAAAAGAAACATAAAGAAGTACATTAAAGACTAATACAATCTTGTAATAAAATAAAGGTCCTTAAAATTTGAATGTTGAAAAATATTCTTGTGGGCCTAGTTTTAATCAACAAAGTGGATGAAGTACTAATTTAGCAATAATTTCTCAAGAAACTATTGCTATTACGAAATAAAAAAAGAATCAGGTTGAAAAAAACTGCAATACTTGGGATATTCCAACATAAGGTGCAAAAGAAACAAAAATAAGTTGTTTATTACTTTTGCAAAAGAGTTAGTTGCACAAAGAAGAATGTCCCAAATAAGTCATTTGTTATGCAAAGAATATTGACTTCTTAGTTTTGTTTGCCTTATTGATTTAACTTTAGTATTTGTTGACACATAGTTGATGGATAAGCTACCAACCATTAACAACAGTGTCATAATTAATGATTGATTAAGAAATTCCAATTGGTATTGAAATATACATCTATAAAGAAATGACAATAAAGATCTCTTGAAGGCTATTAGTGTCCATAATGTTCTCTTCAATATTGATTTATATTTGCATTAGAGAAAAATTTTGACTACGCCATCAATGAGATGGAATTTGATTCGTATTTTTTGTTTAGACAAATTCAGATTCACTTGTCCCTTCAAAAGCGAAATCTTCAGTATTTCTCTAGATTTAAATATTGATTGAACTAGTATTTCAGTATGTTGTGTTATGCATGCACTACGGGAAAAACGGTGTTTTCTCAGCGAAATTTGTTCTGCCAGAAAAAACAGCCCCAGAATCCAAAATTCTGCTGGAATTCCATCAGAAACACGATTCCGCCAGAGTCCGCTGAAATTCCACCAGAATTGCGTCCGACAGAATATTCAGCAGGAATTCTCCCGAAATATTCCCTCGAATTTTTGTTTATTATTTATTTTTTTGAAAATTTAATATTTGTTAAAAAAAATAAATATAAATTTGACATATGTTTGTTTGCCCCTACAAACAAGAAAAGCTAAAATGAATTGACAAATACACAATAATATAAATATCATATTATTTTAATATTTCATATTCTTCCAAAACACAATTCAAATATAAAATATATAATATCAATAAACAAAAAATAAAATAAAAAATGTTGTTCACACCACAAATAAAAATATCTAACTACTACTCATCATCATCAAAGTAATCGTTGTCATCTTCTCGTCACATCCAACATCGGTGGGGTTCCCATTTGGCTACGGCAAAAACATCTGTGGAGTGGGATGTCCTTGACAAGGAGTATGAGCGATGTCCCGGGACATGTTGCCCTAGGGATGACGGCAAGATGCATATGGAGTTGCTTCGAAGGAGAAGGGGTGGTTGGCCAAAAGGCCGTACATCTTATACATCATCAACATAACTGTCTCATTTTGTGTCTTCAAAAGGGTTATCTCCTCCTAATGGATTGTTATATAACTTTGAAGATCATCTTTAAGTTGCAACAGCTAAGTCTATACCTCTATCCCTCCCAAAGTAAAATGACCAGTATGTGACGTCTGGCTAGATGCAGAGTGTTGCCCCCTCGCTTCCCGATGAATGAAGTTCATCCCGAGCTGGCAGCCCTATCTGTTCAATAGCTCAACCACCTACAATTACAGTTCACGTTTGGGCTGCTGAGTAGTTGGATTGCTCAAACCTCTTTCCCTTGCCTGCCCATTACCTTGCAACAACTGTTGAAAGTTCTCCTATATGGAAGAAAAGAAATTATATTAAATACATATATTAATTATTTTAGGTTATACTTAATTAACTAAACAAGTAATTTAATAAATTATATTACATACATGAACTTTCTTGGCTTTTGAATTTAGCCAAATCAAGTTATTGGCTATGCTTCCTTCCTCTCCCTCTCCCTCCACAACCTGCTCAAATCTAGGTAGTCTCGTATGGCACTTTTCAACCACCTCATGCAACCCCACAGAGTGTTGGGACTCGGCTTCCTGAATAATTGGAAAAATAAAATTGTAATACATAATAATAATAATAATAATTAACATATCATTTCATAGTTTTTCGTCGGCATCGACTTCTGCTCGCCACCACAAGATGCTCCACCACTCGCTTCCATGTTCTTTCTGTTTTGTTTACTGTGCTTTTTGAATTTTTCTGAAGCCCAATAAGCGCACAACCTTTCCCATATTTGGAGCACTATCCATGCCAGTTAGTCCCCAACAGCCCTTATATGCTCATACAATTGCGATAATTTTCTCGAACCACAGCTTTGAAAAGCTTGTCTCATATGATACTCATTCACAGGATCCACTCCACAAATCGTTGTATAGATTATATTGACAAAAATTAGAAAAAATTCATAAAAACCTATAAGTGTGACGTATTAAATATAATGAATAAACAAATATACCAACCTTCCATTCCTAAAACCACGTCTCAAAAAGCTAGAGGCTAGCATATTTGAATGTAGGCACTATCTAAGTCATTCGGCTCTTCAACACACTTCAATGTTGGATTTTGGGTTTTTTCAAGCTTGGAATAATGTATGTCAAAAACATATGGGGCATTGACATACACATCTTAAGGTAGCAAATTATACAGTGTTGCAATTACCAGCCAATACAAATAAGGCGATGCAGATTGAGAATAAGGTGTGAATTCATCAGAAGACAAAGTAAGTCTAACATTTCTAGGTTCAGTAGCAAAATCGGGATAAACTTCATCGAAATTTTTTCATGAATTTCCATCAACTAGCAACACATAACCCCTTTAGGTCTGCAATGGTCTGCATGTGTGACGCTAAACTCAAAGACGCACACAATCACTTTAATCGTGGAATTAGTGGTAGGTAATGTATTTGCATAACTGGAATGTGTTTACATTGACCCTTACTTTCGGTAAGAATTTCACAATATCTAGGGGCTCTACAGAATTTGCAATTAGTCGCATCAGAATCATTTTTATAAGACAACATGCAACCGTGTACACAACAATCAATCTTATAGCTAACCAAATCCAATTTTTTAGCAAGTATCTGCACCTCATAAAAATTGGTCGGAAGGTCATGCAGGGTAGGCATTATTTCAGGCATTAACTATATGATTTCATCAACACTGTCCCGTTCGACATTATAGTCAATTTTGATGCTCATTAACATTGCCCCAACAGATAGCGACGAATGGTGTTCACACCCAGGCCAAATTGGTTTGTTAAATTCACTCAAAAGATCAAAAGTTGTTTTTTGGAAAGTGATCAGATACTGATAGCTTCCTTAACTATGAAGGATGAATGAATGATCTACTCTGAGGCATCCAATTAAAGAATATAATAAAAATTTTAATTTTCTCTACTCTATTTTATTTTTGGTGATTTATTTTACCTAATCTCATTTACTATAATAATTAAATTCTCTATCTTTCTCTTTCCTCTCTTTTTCCTTATTCTCTTCAAATTAAAATACTAAAAATTCTATTCGATTTTACTTCTTTCGTCTATCCTAATTAAAATAGCAAAAATCCAATTCGGATTTTTCTTCTCTCACAAACCCTACAATATTCAACTTTTTGTCCGAAAGCAACGTACAAGAAGGTATTATGTACTAATTTTGAAATTTATACATTGATTTGTTTCCTTTTCTTGTAATTGACTTTTGTGTAGAGATTTGAATCTTAGGATTGTTAATATGAATCTTGAAAGTTTTTCAATATTAAACTTAATGATTGTTGATATTTATTTGTTGGATTATTGAACTTAAATGAATATTACAAATTTGACACTTCATATTTAATTGGGAGTGATTTGGGGAATGCGATGACGGATAAAAAAGAAATGATATTTTTTGAGTTTTGAATATATTTTTTGATTGTGAGAGCAAAGAGAGAGAACAAAAAATATATTTTTAATACTTTTTGAGTTTTGATTATATATCATTATGTGAGTCTATGTCTATTTTAATACTTTTGAGTTTTGATTATATATTATTATGTGGGTTTATGTCAATTTTATCGAGTATTGTTAAAAAATTATTTGTTAAGTATTTTTAAAAGCAATTTATTATCCCCTATATTTTCTTCTTTTGAAACAGAGAGTAGTTCATTATTTTTTTAAGGATCATTTTTTATATATTGTTTTTGATTGAAACATTTTTTTGTATTATAGGACTTCTAATTGGTTGTATAATCATAAATATGATGATTTTTGTTATTTTATATATCAATATTATATATAACCCTTATATTTAGACATTTTAATAATTAATGATCTCAAAAAAATCTCCCCCCCCCCCCAAAATCAAATTTCTGGCTCCGTCCCTACTTGTCCTGCTATGATGGAAACCGGAAGTGTTTTCGGCAAAAAACCCTCCGATACTTACGCCAGCACAGAGTATGAGAGTGTAAGGATTTCTACAAAGAATCGAGTAGAGTTTTGGTATGCAAAGAATGTATTACATTTTTTGCAAAATTTGTCTAGAGTATTTATAGGTGAAGGGAGATCTCAATTAGCTACTTGGGATCAAGGCTAAACTGGTAAGCCTAAGAACTCCTAGGAAAGTAGGGCCAAGGTTCAAATGGGACGTCCTGGCTATAAGTGGTGGTTACAGGATAAATATATTCCCTACAGGAGTCAATGGCATGTGTCAAATGTGACAACAACAGGGTACAGAATACCCTCTGCTAATGTACCCTCATCAGGACACCAAGTGAATAATCAACAAGTCTTCCTCAGGAGGGCGATGTCTCCTCGAGATGGGATGGTGGAGGTCTGTGCGGCCTCGTGTCACATGTGGCAATCCGATAAAGGTCCAGACGGATATGTGTATGATTTCCCGGATCAATACAAATACTGAAAGGTTTCTTAACATATGTTGATATATGGATACCTTTCACTAAAAGGTTGGTATACCACTTTATACAAATGTAACTTTCAGCTACTCTACTCTATCACAAACATCAACAATAACAAATAAAAATATAGACTTGTGTTAAGGTGAAACTGAAAGGGCTTACATTTCTTTTTGTAATATAGCATATATGTGTAGACATTTGTGCCAATTCACGTACACAAAACCATTTACATTTACTATTGGCAGTTAATTTGTTCCAAGTTTCTTTAAGAAAATATACCACGAGCTATTACCTAAACATTTTACCACTCGTTTGGAACAAATTCACAGGTGATGTTCCTAAATTCATTTTCAACATATCATATTGGTAGCAATTGATTTGGATGGCAATAGCTTATTTGGAAGTCTATATGTTGAGATCTGCCAAGATCTTGACTCTCTGGAAAAGCTCAATCTAGATACCAATCAATTATATGGAGAGATACCATCAAGTTTAGGTTATGTTCGCAACTTAAGAGCCTCAATTTGGGTCGAAACAATTTTATTGAGTACATACCAAAAGAAATTGAGAATTTGATGAGATTTAAGCACTTACTTATTTACCCCAACAATTTGAATGGTTTGATATCTTTGCTTCTTCCATAAATCTAAATATTTTTGCATCCCCTCTCTTTTTATTGGTCAACAATTGTGTGCACCAAGATAAATAATTCATACTTCTAATAATGGGAATTTTATCTTTCTTTAAAAACTTAAGATAATCTTATTGAGAATATTTTTATTCTATACCATTTTGAGTTTAAAATTTTAAAAATAACCCACTTTTGAAAAGTTTTTAAAAAATGACCTTGATTGCCTTTTCAAACCTCGGTCTACACTACTCAGTGGGCCAGTGTGTTTTCTTTAAAACCCAAATTTTAAGTTTTATTTCACAAAAACCTCTCCTAAAATATTTTTGACCATTTTAATATAATCTAACTATACAATCTACCTAAAATTATATTTAAACCATTAATTTTATCTCCTGACCTTCTTAGATATGTTGTCTAAATTTAAGTCATAAAGCTTTAATATTATTTAATATAAATTTTGAAATTAATAAAGTAAATCAAGTAAAACCCCGGATCAATTTGGTATCAAAGCCATAAGATTCACATAAAAATATGGAATATTTAGATTTAATAAAAATTTCAATAATAAACTTTTTAATAACTTATGAATTATTTATTTATTTACATAAATTTTTTTATAAAGATTTTATTAGCGAGGATTTAAATTTTGATTACTTATCTTGTGATTTTTCTTGTGATGAAATTGATTGGCAATTATCTTCACCACGAAGAGTCGACTGTTTGCATACACTGAAGGTTTTGAGTATATAGATAAGAAATACAAGAGATATAAAGTGTTAGAGAAAAATATAGATGAGATCTGTATAGATAGACTCAATACAAAGATAAAGAAACATGTGAATAGAAAGTTAGAAACTTGTAAACATATTAGAGTTGCAATGATTCTACTCAGTAATGCCTAGCTATACCCAGCATAGACTTCGAGTGGAATTAAATAAATATCAAAAAGAACTGGATTATATATTGTCAATGAATTCAGTTTATCATAGAATAAATTCTTTTAGAATTCAATATTTGTATACAAAAATAAAACAAATAAATGAGGGTTTTGAAATGCTTAGTCAAGCAAGAAGACTAATAAACATCTTAAAAGATGGATACAATGTATTAACTTAATTTTAAGTTTAAATATAATTCTTGATGAATATCATAGAGAATATGAATACATTAAAACAGAGGATAACAAATCAAAAATACAAAGTTGTAAACAAAATATAAAAGCTACCCAACAAGATGCTCAAAGACATTGGGATAGATATAAAAAATATAAATGGATAAAATAGACAAAAATACTGAAGAATTAACTAATGGAATGAATAAAATACTTGAATTACTTTGTGTTAAAAATCAAGAACTTAAAGAATTAAAAACTGAGGTTCAAATTTTAAAGATTTGTAATTCAAATATTGAAGATTTAATAAAAGATACTTGTTTAAAGAAAAACAAGTTCGACAAGAAAATAAAAGAAAGAGAAATAATAAATAAACCCTTAAAAACTTTTAAAGAAGCTGTAAATCCAAATTTATTTGATGCATATATGATGAATGTTAAATTACCTAGAATTATTGCTGAAGAAGAAGCTCTTAAAAAAGAAGATAAAGGGAAAGATATAGCTTTATCTTCTAATCAACCTAAAGACCAAGATTCTGAAACAGATAAAGATGAATGATATTAAATATCAAAAATGATTAGATAAATTCACTCCTAACAATAATTATAGTGAACCTATAAATTATGGGCAAATACCATGAAAGTTTTATTTTTATATAACGTTGATGATACTTGGACATCAAATAGACAAATAGATTATTTAATTGCTACCTATGATGTTATTGTTTTCAATTGGTGTCAAGGTTTCACTGAAAATACTAAAACTTTAATAAAGAGAAATGCAAAGACTAAATTAATAGATGGTACAGATAAAGGAATTGAAGTGTTGGTTGCTTATCTCTCAAGTAAATTTCTAGGAGACAATTGGCAATTAGAACCTAATAAAGAAAGGCTAAAGAAAAAGAAGAAACTAGAACTAATTTAATAAACCTTAGAATTTGTAGTATAAAGACCTTAAAAGATATACATGTGAATTTGAAGAATATTACTATACACAATATTATAGTAATGAAGATCAAAGTATATATCTTAATATGGACTTTTTAAAACTTCCACATCCTTGGAATAAATATATAATGAACAAATGGAAGGAAGAAAATAAAGATGCAAGCTTAACTCTCGAAAGAAGGGTTAGTTCCCTTTTTTTAGAATTAAGTAAATTATGTAAATCTCAAGGTTTATATAGAAAAACTAACAAATTTTCACCCCTATATTGTAATGAATTCGAGGTTCCCAGTTAATGGGGATGTAATAAAGAAAGGATTAATAAAAAGAAAAGAAGATTTCATAAAAAGAAATATAAAAAATATAATAATTTTCAAAAGAAAAATATAAAACCAAAACGAAAATATTTTAAAAGAAAACATAACTATAAAAGAAATAAAAATCCCTCACAATGTCAGTGTTGCAATTGTGGAGAAATATGACATAAATCACATGAATGTAAAAAACTTAAAAAGATTCAAAGTATAGAAGCCAAATTTATAGAAATTCAAGGTGAATTATCTGAGGTTTCAGATATAGAAAATTATTTGGATAAAGAAATATACATAGAAGAAGAAGAAAATTCCAGTATCTCAGAATATGAATACTGAAATAATACAAACTAATGAATCAGATACAACAATAGAGGTTTATGAAGGTTTAGAAGGTTATACTCAAAGAATAACCTATAATCAAGAAACCTTAGAAAAAAATAAAACGATTAAGACTAGATGCCACTAATCCTAAAAAAGGTATTTTGAAAGCCTTTAGTAATTTAATAAAAAAAGAAAAAATAAATATATATGATTATCATGCAGTGGAAAGATCAATAATGTTGAACATACCAAAGGGCAAATTAAATTAAATTTGCTTACTAAATCCTCAATAAATCAAGCTTTAAATAAAATAAAAGATAAAGCATTATTTAGAGATGGAATAGATAGTCCTATGGCTATTTCACTACATGACCAAAGGTTTAAAGATGCTAAAAATAGTCATTTAGGAATAGTTGAAGGAAATTTAATATACTCACAATTTCATTTTGACTGTTATTCGAAATATAGTGTTTATATAAATGATCAAAACATAAATAATACCTAAGTTTACATTTTCAACTTTTAAAAGATATAAAACTTAAGGATAAAAGTCAAGCTTTTACCTTTTACTATAGGGCAATATATGCTTTCACAAATAGTAATTATGGTGAAATATATCAAGATAAACCTTATATAGAAATTGATGACAAATGTCGTGATATAACATCTATAAAGTTACCAATGATAGAAGAAATTGAAGAAATAAAAGACTGAAGTTAAAATTGAAAGAAAACCTATACTAGAATATGAATCTAGTAGTGGTTTAACTCCACAAATAGATTTGGGAGAAAATTCTATAACAAGAAGAAGTATTAGTAAGACAATACTTACTAGGGGAGTTCTATGATTAGTCACAGTCGTAGGTGACTAACCTTAGTCACCCCCTAAAAAAATGCCACGTGTACAATTTTAAAATATTTTAACAGGTTGCATATTTTTTTAATTTTGAGCAACCCTCTATCATGAGTCAAAATTTTCTATCTCCTCCACCTCTCTCTCCATGTTTCCTAATTTTTCTCTCTCTTTAACGTTCAATATTCTGTCTATCTCTCTCTCAAATCATTCATTTAATTATTAACCTTATACAAAAAAATCCCTTGATTATTAAGACTTCTCATGATACATTATTTCTACTACAATTTAAATATTTCGCTTCAATTAAATAAAAGTTGCATCATATTTTATTTCAATGCTTACAGACAATAATATTATTATTCTCTTTTAAGTGTTCTCATGAATGACCTTAACTAAAATTATATTATTATTATTATTATTATTATTATTATTATTATTATATTATTATTATTATTATTATTATTATTATTATTATTATTATTATTATTATTATTATTGTTCGACATTCAATCATATGAGTATATATGTCTTCTCTAAGTTGTTAAAAATATTGACTCGCTAGTACAAAAAATATTATATAACGTCATAGATGTACAAATAAAACACAAATTCTAGAAAAAAAAATTCAAACAAACTATTTACATTTATTTTGTTTATTTTAAATAAGTCAAACAACCTATGTACAAATAATATTTCATTATACATATTGACCATAACTATTCAAGTCAATAAATGATTCTTATATTATTATTATTATTATTGTTATTATTATTGTTGTTGTTATTATTATTATAATTGTGTTTCATAGCTTATCTCCATTAATAATCAAAACATAATTTCTTTTACCAACTAATGCTTTGTACTCCTCTCTTTGTATTTTATACATACAAATTACTTTTAAAAATACATTATTCAATATCGCTACAGATCAACCATTTTGGAATAAATTTACTAATAATATAAATAGTTTACTTGATATGATATCCATATTTTAACAAATTTGTTTGTCTTTTTTAAAAAATAGATGTCCATATTCTTTATATATATTTTTTAAAAAAATCATAATGAATGTTATACATTTTTTGAAATAAGTTAAAAAATTAAATTAACCGTAAAATTTTGTCAAATATTAACATATGTTCAAATATTTGAGTTATAAATACTGTTTATTTTGGTATCAATTTAGTATTTTAATATTTTTTATCATGTTTTTCAATTAATTATCCTTGTCAATGCACATTTCTTAAATTAAAAGATAAAAAAGTTATAATGAATACCATAGTATTTATAATTAAAAAATAAAAAATAATAGTACCATGATATTAAAACATTAATCATTAACTGATTATAATGGTACCACAATATTAAAATGGTACAATGGTATTAAAAAATCAAAAATTATAATGAGTGCCATGGTAAATTTTTAAACAAATAATAATTTTTTACTTTTCCAATAAATTAAAAGGAATGAGTAATAATGATCTAATGGATCCAACATCATTAAATTTTGAACTTTCCCTTTTACGCGAAAATAAAATTTTAATTGGTTAATATTTAATGGGCCATAAATGGTCTACAACAATAATCGTTGTATAAAAAAGCCCCTTGGTAACCTGTATAGTAGGTGACCCTTTCAATTTACCCGTACAACAGGTTGCAGGTCATATAAAAATTAATGGTTTAGATTAAATATTGCACATCTAACGGTTAAATTTAAAGGTGACTAACGTTAGTCGTCTACGACCTGTGACTAATGATAGAATTTTCCTACTTACTAATGTTGAATTTACTAAACAAATAATAACCAATACACTGGTACTAGAAGGAAAATATTTTAATGGTCAAGAATATATTATAGGACCAAAAATATTAATAGATACTAGTGCTAGTGGCAATCATATTGCAAGACATAAAAATAAAGGATTAATTGAAAAAGTTGCCTCTACTATATTTCAATATAGAAACTTTGAGGGTAAGTTAATAACTTGTGATCAAGAAGTTCAAGTTTCAATAATCTTTGATGAATTAAGAATAATTGTAAATTGCTACATAGATAGTGATATGGCTGGAGACTATTACGATATAATCTTGGTTAATAATTTCTTAAATCACTGTGATTGTTATAAAATAGAGAAACAAGGTGTCACACTTCAAATTGGAAATATAAAAATCTTTTGTAAAAAAATATGAAGGGAATTAATTTTCTTTTAAGTGTATTTGTACATATAACATTACAAGATGTGGATATAACAACTTGTGTTGTAATAGATAATGGATCAGAAATAACTCTGTTTAAATCCTTTCTCTATAATAAATCGCAAGAGAATGGAAATATAAGAATAAGGGTGTTACGGGTCAAACCGAACACATTAACAAAAAGGCTGATAAAATAAATGTTATACTTGGAAGTAAAATTGTTACAATAAATACTATTTATGAATATAACTCTCTACAAACTGATATATTGTTAGGAAATGATTTCCTACTGTAATTTCAGTTTTATACAAAGAATATATACTCTGTAATCTTAAAAACAAAATGTATTCATTATCTAAAATTACCACGAACACATAAACCGTTCAGAGTTCAACCAACGAAGCTTGGTGGACCATATGCTAAAATTCCAATAAAAATAAATAACATAACAATAAAAAGAATATCTCTTGAAGACGTAATAAAACAAACAAGCAAAAACTATAATGATCATTCTCTGGCTTTTATAAGGAGTTAGATTTAAAAGTGAAGATAGAATTAATAGAAAATATAATTCTAAAAGAAAGACCTATGCTATATACAGAAAAAGATAGAAAAGAATTTGAAAAACAAATAGATGAATTATTAAATAAAAATCCACCTTTAATTAGAAGGAGTAATAGTCCTTTTAATAGTCCAGCTTTTATGGTAATATGAAGCTGAGAAAAAACATGAAAAACCTAGGATGGTAATAAGTTATAAAAGGTTAAATTAGTATACTAGATCATATAGTTATTACCTTCCTAATGAAGAAGTTTTAATAAATTTGGTAAAAAGGAAGAAATATTATTCTAAATTTGATTGTACTTCAGGATTTTGACAAATAAAAATAGAACCTGAAAGTATAAAATCTACATCTTTTAGTGCCCCACAGGGTTAGTTCGAATGGTTAGTCATGTCATTTGAATTAAAGAATGCACCTTCTATTTATCAGAGAAGAATGGATAATATATTTAGTAAATATAAAAAAATTTGGATCGTTTATGTTGACGATGTTTTAAGTACTTCTAATACACTTGAAGAACATAAATCTCACCTACTCCTATTCACTAAAGCTTGTAAAGATAATGTTGCATTTTTATCCGAAAGGAAAGCTATAATTTGTAAAGAAAAAATAGATTTTTTATGTTTAAAAATAAACAAAGAAGGAATAAAACTTCTACCCTATATAGCTCGAAAATTTTGTGATTTTCCTAAAAAACTTGAAAATAGGAATCAAATTAAAACGTTCCTTGATTGTTTAAATTATGATGAGGGATTTATTATAAATCTTGCTAAAATGAAGCATGAAATACAAAAATTGCTTTGAAAAAATGATACCAGAGCTTGGAATGAACAACATACGAAGATTTTAAAGAACTTAAAAGAAGAATATAAAACATTGCCTGAATTAAAACTTCATGATTAAAAAGATAAATTGATAGTCCAAACAAATGCTTCAAATATCTATTGGGCTGCACTTCTTAAAACCGATCTCAATGAGATATGCAGGTATACAAGTGGTATGTTCGGTCAAGCTGAGGTCAATTATACAACCCATGAGAAAAAACTTCTAGCCATCATAAAAGGAATCTAGAAATTCTCTCTCTTCCTATATCAAAGACCTTTTAAAGTCCAAACCGATAATGCCCAAATACAGTCTTTAGTCTTCAATAAACTACCAAATACACCCCAATACAGAAGACTTCATAGATGGCAAGTTTTTCTATCCTTTTAGAACTTCAAAATAGAGTACATAAAAGGTTCAGAAAATTTCCTAACTGATTTCATTTCTAGAAACACGAAATTTGGAAACGAATGAGTTCTCCAACTCTAAAATGGATGAGATGGGTGTGCATTTCCCTCTAAATGCATATAGATAGTGATTGTATGCGCTATACATACAGCTAGTCCACTCTCTAACGGTCAGTGGTAAAGACTTCTCAAATCCATTGATGGGTGACAATTTCCCAAAAATTGTATTGATGATTTAGATCATCTTATTTTGTAGGAATAAATAATAAAGAGAATGGATCTTGATAAAGAAGAGAATGAGATAAAGGAAGAGATTGTTGATCTTGTCGTGGTTTGCCAAGACATGATTGATGGAAGCAACGCTCCTAAAGAATTGGTTGAATCTAATTTAAAACTAATGATAGAAATTGCTCAAGAAGGTCTGGCTAGATCTCAACAGATCCAAGACAAGCTAAACAATTTCCTTGAGGTTAAGAATAAAAGAATTTAAAAAATGAGTAAAGAAAAATTGTATAAAGTGAGTGATAAAGAAAAGGAAAAGGTTGAGTCCTCTGGAGTTCAGAATAAAAAAAAAAAAAAAAAGCCTATTTCTGATATAAAATTCTTTGACTCTATGAAAAATAAAGGTAAGACTTCAAAAACTCAAAAAGAATCAGAGGTTATTGAAGTAAAAATTGCTAAATCCAACAATTTTAAAGGATCTGATAAAAAGGGCTTTGAAGAAGAATTGATTCCCACAAATAAATGGGAAAAAGAATACAAAGAAGTTTCTGAAGAAGCCTCTCAATGGAAGAATACAAAATCTCTTTTCTATTCTAAAGGAAGCAGCATCTATCCAAGGATTAGAGCTATGTTTGTAGCAGATTCACATAAAGTTTTCCAACTGGCTAACTATGGTTATCTCAATTTGATCTATGTAAATCCAAATTGCCAGTAGATTTCCAAATTTGATGACCTTTTTAAATCAGAAGTCAGCAAATTCTCTAAAGGAAGAAGAGTTGTTCTCAAGTTCTACTCTATATCTCCAGCACCTGAGAGACTCATCTGGCAGAGGTACAACATATGATCAATATGGATGTAATTACTACTAATCTAAAGATTGCAACCGGAATAAAGAATTTTCAGTCTTTCAAGTTCACTAAATCTTGGATCACGAAAGGCGTGCTCTTGGAACAAAGGCGATTTCTACAATTGCTGAGCAATTATGGGAGCAACAGTATAAGACTCTCATGCAAGCCAACAATTGGATTCTGCTAAAGAAAGGAGAACAAATAAAATCTCCATTATTAAAGGAATTCATAAATAAATTCATAACTCGTCAATTCTTTTGCACAGCTGATACTAGAAAGAAGGCTTGCAGAATGATCGGATGTTGTGATCTGTCATGATGTAAGCACTTACGTCATATCAAGGAGTGACGGAAGCCATGACGTCATTACCAACTAAAGAATTGTAGCAGACAGCTTTTTTCACGCGAAGATAAAGAAGACGTATTTCCAGCTCATAAAGAAAGCGACATCAGATGCACAATAAGACTTTGAAGTTTGAATAGTTACTTTTACATCTCTATAAATTGTGTTAGAATTTTATTTCTAGAGATCAAAAAATCAATAGGAGAAAAAATTTGAAAAAAAAATAAGAATTTGAGAAAAAACAACCTTAGATAAATCCTTGTAATCCTTTCTAGAAAATGCTTGTATAAATCTCCTTTTTAAGGAAATAAAACCATTTTGTTTTCATAGTTCAAGTGTCTGAACTTCTTAATATAAAAACTTTTTAAACTTATATCTCTCCTTATTTTTCAAAATCCCAAAATCCTAAAAGGCCATAGTGAAACACAGTTCGAGACAGCAGCCGTTGGAAATGTAAGTCCCAAGAAGCGAGGAGGGTGTTTGGGCAAAGACCAGTCAGGCTTGTCAAGGTGAAGAAGACGAGTCCTAGGAGGATTAAAGATTTTCGACTAAAAATGAGGTAATATATTTTTAAAAAATTTATATATTAAGATTTCCTTTCTTGATTTATGAAAATTTATGATTTTAGAGTACTTCATTATTAATCATGTTTTTGCCAGCATATTTTCAGCTTCCTGTTAAGTGAATATAAAATGGGTAAAGATTTCGATATAATAAAGAATTTATTTAAAAGAAAAAGAATGAGAGAACAAACTATAACAATTTTAAAAGTTCTAGAAAATTTACCAAAAGATTTAAGGATAACTATTGCAACATGTAACGATAAAGAAGAATATATTTTTGATCTAATCAATAAATATATTAATAAAGAAATTCTTGATAAATATGTTAAAGATCTAGACCAATTAGACATAGATATTCAAGAACTTTGGGACATGGAAAGAACGGTAGAAAGTTATAATTTGATGATTGTTAAAACTCAAGAAAGAATAAAACTAATAAAATTAATATATCATGAAAATTGGAATATACCTCATTTCTTCTAAAAAAGGAGTTATCAAAACCTAAATGAACCTAAATAAAAATTCTAAAAGGTTTTGGGCAATAAAGCAATTATCATAAACTTTAATAATAATATAAGATTTGAGTTACTATTCAAAAGGGGTAACATTGAAAATCTTTTATAAAGAAGGTTATTTTAAAAATTATAAAAATGGAATATTTTAGAAATTATTTCTAATCTTATCCCCCTAATATTACAAAATTCTTTACAGACATTTACTCATCAACAGTTTCTGTTGTCTCGATTGATTAGTTTTTATCCCAGGCTACATCACAAAAAAAAGGAAAAAAAAAAAAAAGAAACGGTTTTCTAGTTGAAGTCAAACCATCAATATTATTAATAAAGCAATTAAGGGATTTAATAATTATCTTTGGTTTTTTTTTTTTTTTTGTTCTTTTTAATCTCTCACATATTTAATTTGTTTTCTCTCTCGTCTCTTCTCTCCCACTATTCAAGTGTGGGTTAATTACAATTTTGGTCCTATAAGTATGTCTTTGTCCAATTTTGATCCTATTCGTTTCAATTTTCTCAATTTTGATCCCATATATTTTAAATTTTCTCAATTTTGGGATATTTCTGAAATTCTCTCTAATCTTTAATGGTGAAGGCATGTGCGCCTCTCGTGGTCGTTCAATCCCATGCGTTTCAAATTTTCTGCAAAGTCCCAAAATTGCAAAAATTTGAAACGTATGGGACCAAAATTTAGAAAATTGAAATAAATGGAATCAAAATTGGATGGAATTTTGATCCCATGTGAGGCGCGCATGCCTTCACCATTAAAGATTAGACGAAATTTTGAGAAAAAGTCCCAAAATTGCAAAATTTGAAACATATGGGACCAAAATTGAGAACATTTAAACGAATAAGACCAAAATTGAACAAAGACATATCTATGGGACCAAAATTGCAATTAACCCATTCAAGTGTTTTTAACTTCTTTCTTTTCTTCTTCTCTCTTCTCTATCAATATATATAGGTCATTTTTATCATTGTTTTTAACTTTTTCTTTCTTGTTTATTTGTTAATCTTATAATTTTATTGTTACTTTGAACTATTTTTCTATAAGAAATTTACTAAAATACATTATAAATAATTAAAAATATATATAATCATGTATAAAATCCAATAAGTATTTTAATTTTATATTCATAATTTTAATATGTAATTAAATTATATTTTGTAAAATAAGAGATTAATTTTGTTATTTTGTTTTAATTAAATTTTAATGTATCTCATTTTAAATACTTGGTATTGTTGGATTCTTTTGGATAAACATGAATCACAAATATGCTTATTTAAATTCATATAAAAAGTATTTGAATTTCATACATGACAAAATAAAATTAAAGGAGACTATCCACATATGTGCTTACTTGGATAGTTTCAAAATTTTTGAATTATATAATAAATGTATATATATATATATATATAGATAAAAGGAAGTAAACCATCTTTTTGTGAAATGCATGTTTACATTGTTCAGCTAGTCCCCCCCCCCCCCCCGGCTTCTTCTTTATTTTCTTTTTTTTTTTTGTTTTATAATACGCACACATAACACCCATATACGCGCCCCTGTCAGGATTCGAATCCTGATGCTACACTTCCATACCTCTAAAAACAAGGTACTTGGAGTAAAACAATACAATATTAGAGAAAAAAAAAAGAAAATGAAAAAAAAATGAAATGAAATGCAGTTGAAAAAAACCTCTTGGGAAAAACAATTAGTCGAAAAGTGCACTTGCAGTTGTGATAGCTAAAGGACCAAAAAGTCAATTGGAGTCGATCAAAAGAAATGAAATGCAGTTTTGCCGAGAATTTATGGTCCTAGTGCAGTTCGGATCCTCTGCTACATAATAATATTATATCTATTTCTCCACTCATTAATACACGCTACATATATTGGTGAGCAATTGAAATAAGGAAAGAGAAAATTTTATAGTATGGAAAATTTTTTAAATATTCTCTTTTCTTATCTCAATCGCTCACCAATACATATAGCGTGTATTCATGAGTAGAGGAGGAGATATAACACTGTTATGTAGCAGAGGATCTGAATCTGTCCTGGTGTTAAAAATTACCAGATAAGAAGGAAAATCTTTAACATAAATTTTTATATGAAAAAGAATCATGAAATTAGTTGTGTTATCCAAATGAATTCATCAATAGAAAATAATTTAATCGAAATTATACACTGACGACTATTAATTTAACAAAGATAAAGTGATATTGTAGGAGCAAAACAGTATTCAATGCGCATGTAACACGTTTTGTTTTTTAAAAAGCACATCGCTCCGACCCAATATAATATAATTTGCTACACGAGGTCAATGGCCAGGGTCAATATTTAACATGAAAAACTCTCATCAAAAAAAATATATATTTAACATGAAAAACGACAGCATAGCATTCCACTAAAATATGTTCTTTTTGGAGTTTAATTAACAATAATCCCTTCCTTATCAAAAAAAATATAATTTACAATAATCCCCTCCTTATAAAAAAAAATAATTCACAATAATCTCCTCAAATATGGAAGCTTCTTTCTTTTTTTTTCGATAAGTTTGTTTGTTTGTTTGTTTGTTCATGAAGTATTGAATATGAAATATTGAGCTTAGGATCATTGAAACATATGCTATAGAATGTTTGGATCTGCATACATTTCCCTTTTTCCTTGTGTGTGTGTGCGCGCGCACGTGAGTGCGTTTGTGTTTTGTGTGGGAAGTGAAAAAATTGTAATTCTCAGTTGAAGAACACTAGAAGACCAAAAATGTCCGTCAATAGTATCATGAAATTCAAACTCAATAAAATCGACATACAGAACCGCATAGACAGCCAAACTTTGCGAACAAATGTATCTACATCATTTACAACTTCCAATAGGAAAAAAATAAAAAAGACTTTAAAAAAAACAAGGAAGGAAAAAGAAAATAAATAAGAGAGGGTGGAAACGAATTCCAGATATTAGCATTAATCTCAATAATATACATATTTACTGTACAAAACTAGGATGAACCCACCTAAACGAAGCCCTCTTGCCACAACAAAATTTTGGGACAAGGATTCCAAGGGAGCAATACAAACGAGCATTTGACATGCTTTGAGATTGCCTTGCTGTATTTTCGGAAATAAGCCAGAACCCTTACATCATGGTAAAGACTAAGATGTAAAATTTGATTATAACTCACATGGAATGACGACTATCAGACTTATCTTTCTGGGTTCGCTCTTCTTGGACCTCTTCCAGATCCTCGTCATCACCTCTTTGACCAGCCTGCTCCTTCCAATAGGCCACCAACTTCTTCAAACGAGCCACTTCTTTTGAGGAAACATTTTTGCTGGGGTCATTCACAATCGAGCGAACTCTGGATGCATACCTGAAGAACACGGGATCAAAGATTGTCAAAACATTATGTTAAGAACCATTTTCACTGATCGAATAAGCCAAAGAGAAAGAAGGCTTGCGTACGTTAAAGAGTTGTAAGACTCATCCAGATTTGATTCGGCCGGAGATATGTTTACAAACATTAGTGTCTTAGCATTACCACCCAGTGAATCACTCATCAACATGGTCAGCTTGTGGTTTCTGTAGGGAATGTGTTGATTGCCAGAAGATAAAGCACCAATGACATCCCCAAGAGCTGAAAGTGATTTATTAATACTTTGAGCTTCCTTTAATTGACTACCAGAAGAACCCGACTTCTTCACTCTTTCAGATCCAGCAAGATCCACAAAGCTTAGCTGCAGGAGCATCAAAATGTAAGTTTGGATGAAGAAAATGAAATAGAAAAACTGTATTAAGAAAAGCAGTCATCATCCTAGAGAAATCCATCAGAAAATGAAGTTAATGAAAGCAACATGAACTTGTCTTCAAGACACACTACAATGCACTCAAAGCCTAGTCCAACATCTCACTTCAATTTATAGAACTCCAAGATGATGCGTCCAATCATACTGGATCCACTAACCTATATAAACACAGGGAAAAAAAAAGGAATGACAGTTTCTCTCTCCCAACATTCTAAGACTATAACGACAGTCTTAAAGCTTTCAGGCTTGGTCGCCAAGGGAAAAGATAAGCATACTAATATATCCTAAATTGACGTCATGATCAAATATCTGGAACTTAATTGTAATTAACTCAAGTACTCCGTGTATATTTGTATGTCTTTACATACTTTTAATGTTGGATAATATGTTCAGATACCATCATTAAGTCCACAAAAGGGGAGCAACTAATTAGTGAAGTGTCTACTGCAAAGACAAAGTTGATCAGCTTTACATGTCGACAATATAAACTTGAAGTACCTTTCCTCTCGCAACAGATTGAGTTTGAAGATTGGTACTCTCTATGATAACTGAAAGTATCAAATGTGACCTTGAACTTTGCTCATTCATCAGGGTACCAGTTGTATGGCGTTGTTCAGATCCCCTCTCAATAATATTTCTCAATTCATCATATGATGAAATGGATAAGGTTGTTACATTTTCCACGACAACCATACCCTGTTAATACGAAGTATCCAAGCATGACAACCAGGTCAATTAAAAACAAAATCGGCATAAAGTAGAGAAACATAGACAGTGTTCAATATAACGAAAGGCAAAAGAACAGAAAGGCAAATTTCAATATGATTTTTATATCTTCCAACAATATTTGAAGACAAATTACCTTTGAGTCCTTTTTAATGTCCAGTTTCAAACGTTTTGCATTCTTTGGCAGTAGTAGGTCAATTAGTGTATCTTGATATAGCTCCACCATGTACGCCTGCATACATTCATCAAATAATTTCGTCATGCCAAAATCAACAAGTACACAATTCCATAGCATGTGGTATATACTTAATATATCTACACACACACACACCACACACATTTATATATGGATAGATAGATATCAATCAACTAAATTTATAAAAGCAAAAAACCCATAATGCCGAGTAATCAACTTGATCTGTGTTTACACTAATTACCTTCAAAGTAAACGAAAACTTTTTATCATCACGTTTTATAATTCTAAAAAGTTCAGATATAGCACGTGGAGTGAGCCCCGGATTGCTCTCAGATCCATAAATTGTAAATGTCTTCCCAGAACCAGTTTGTCCATACGCAAATATGCACACATTGTACCCATCAACAGCAGACTGGACCAAATACTGCAAAGGAAATGGATATAAGAACACAACCCATTTTATTTCAATTAATGATAATAAGCTTATAACATGTCAACATTACTAAATAGAGACAAAGAAAACTCATGGAACTTTTTTAGTCTTGCCTTGGTATCCTCAAAAACTTCTTCTTGCGTGGCATAGCCATCAAAAACACGATCATACATGTGCTGTTTCACTTTATCATCTCTCCTTGTATGCTCTACTGTAAACTCATCAACATTTGCCAGCACATTCCTTTCCTTCTCAGACACTTCTTTCTCACTCAAAGGCCTCAATCGACAATAGACTCGAATCTTGCCTTTCAAGTCTGCAAAGTAAATTTACTTTCCAAAGCATGATCAGTCAACAAACAGGGGTTACAAAAATACGGCTTATTCATAAAAGAAGGAATGGTGAAGAAAACAATACTTCCCTCTTTCCCATATTGACCTTTCCAATTTCCTTATCAGGTTGCCCATGAATTATTTCTTGTTTCGTAAAACAGATTGTTCCTCCAAAGTAACCTCTAAAGTAAAGATGTGAAACCACTAATTTTCAGCCACAATTTTTAAAGGCAAGAGTATAGATACACGGAAACACCTTTTAACTTCTATTTAGAACTCCATGGGCATCCGAAATTGGGAAAGATGGAGCATATAAATAAGAGAAAAAGAAGTGCCTAAAGTACCTTCTATCATGTTAAAATATCTTTTCCTCATAACTTGTTCTTCCTTGTAAAGTGCCTCCATCTCAGCCAATTGAGCCCCTTGCATCTTCAAAATTGCAGCAGTTTGCTCATTCTTTCTGTCAATATCCTATAAAAGGAACAACAAATTAAAACTTCATACAAGTTACTATGTTACTGCCAATAAGAAAATATCACATTCTCACACATATGTGAGCTCCAAAACCTAGAAAAAGAAATATGTTCTAAGAGAAAGATTTTACCTCTTTCATTTCTCTAAGCTCCTCTAATTCTCTTAGATTATTTTGAAATGCAGACAATTCTGTGTCCTTAACAGCAAGAGATGATTGTGCAGCAGCCAAACTTTGCATGGACAGTTCCAATTTCTTTTCAAGTTCAGAAATTCGAAGTTTCATGGTCTTGCGTTCCTGTTCAAAGTTTCCTTCAATGATAGCAATCTGCATTTGAAGGATCGCATTAATTTCAAGGTGATATAAGCACCTTAGAGTTGTCAAAAACTAAATCTCCACATTCATACCTCATCAATGTTCTTCCTTTCAAGTCGTGAAAGTCTTTCTTCAAGAGAAGTTTTCTCATTCAGAAGCTTCCTTTTGGATTCTTCTACCGCATGCAACTCTGCACTGCGTGCTTTTACTTCATCTTGAATCTTACGCAAGACCTAATCATATTGGTAAAACATGTGCTAGTCAAAAAAGCAACTGAAAGAAAAGATGGAAACCAAAACAATGAACCCCTACACTCTAAAGAAAAAACAAATAGGAAACAAATCTTTTTGACTATAGGATAGTGTCGCATATAAAACATCTCGCCAATTATCTAGAACCAAAGATAATGAAATAAACACATACCTGATTATTTGTTTCAACTGATTCTTTCCTAACATTGTTCTCCAATCCTTGAATATTCAGCTTTGCAAACTTCACCTCAATGCTTTGTTTCTCCAATAACGCAGCCTACAAGCAAGCAATTGTTAGAGAGTGCAAATACAACAAGCACTAAGTTCAGTTCATTTAAAGATGATCACCTGAAGTGCTGAATCTTTTTCCTCACACAAAGTTCTCAGTTTGTCCCGTTCAGAAATGATTTCTTCTAAATATTGCTTCTCAGACCTCAAGATGCCTTTCAAACTCTCTAAATCTTCTTTCATCTTCAGTTCTTGCTTTTGCTTTTCATGTAGATCTTCTTGCAACTGAATAACCAAAAGCAACAAGGGTGAATTGGAGAAAGATATTTGGGGAACAAATTGCGCAACTATGACAAACAATCAGTGAGAGGCAAGCATGTATAGAAAGTCTTGCAATTAGCGGTTGAATATGAATAATTGATTAACAACTTCCCCATCAAGCAGATAAGCCCTTTTTACTAGAAATTAGAAAACTCACTTGGTTGAATTTCTTTTCTGATTCTTCAAGAGATTTTGAAAATTCCAACACACGCTTCTCATTTATGTCCACACTAGGAGGTCGAACATTATCAGGAGGATGTCCATTAATTGAACCATTGGCAGCAACACGTGCTTTGGAGTAGCGGCGCAGCATTACATCATTTATATGTGTTTGAAGGGCAACACATATTTCCTCTCCCTAATTCAAAAAAATGTCAATAGTAACTAACCAATAACACAAAGGAACACAAGATCAAAACATTTAAACAGCTAACAGAATATTATGTATAAATTGTAATAATCGTACCTGCTTAGTTTCAAACTGAAATATATGCAAGACACCAGCAACTCTCATCTTAAAGAAAACAGCAGTATTACTGCTGCCAAATTGCATTATGTCCCTTAACTCAGCTGAATGTAGATACTCCTTTGGAACGGGCCGGAAGAAATGAACCTTTGGGCAAATGAGAAATCAGATTTGGGTATGTGACATCTACAGTGGTTATAAACGCCGATGGGAAGAAAATAAAAATCAAAACTTACCCCACGCTTGTTAATGCCTAGAATAATTTTCCCAGGCAAGAGCCCAATTGGATCATCAATCTTACGGACAGCAAAGAACACCGAGTTCCCATAAGGAAGTGTTCTCAAGATCCGCAGAAATTGTTGTCTAGCATCATCTTTTGTCAAATTTTCCTACAGATCAAAGAAAATATAGAAAAATCAATATACTTAATACATAATTTAAAGAACATTCTTGTCCTTATATAAAAGAAAACGGGAGAAAGTTAGACTCTATCTGAAGTAGAAGTATAGATAGTTAAGTTATAAGGAACGAGGGATATCACTGAACTCATCTATTTGGTTAAGGGTGTAAAATAGAGAAGCAGGCAACGGATTTTCCAGTTAGGACAAAAATTTAGTTAAAAGCACATTTTGCAAGCATAATTAGTAAAAAATATTAGGAAATACATTTTTATATATCTCATAGCAAAAATAGATATTTTATATTCTTTATAGCATATGGAGAAAACATTCAATAGACCAAAAATATAATTCTTTTAGAAATGTTTGTCAGGAAACATAAAAACCACTATTACAGTTCTCACCATTGAACGGTAACGAGAAAGAACATCTAGTTCCCATTCTCTCTTGGCTCGAGTAATTGCAATTTGTCTCGGGAGAAATCGTTCTAGAAGTGATGTCCAATCACTAAATACATGAATGAACAATAGATAGTAAATAAATTAACGAATTTCTGGCACAAGTTGAATAGAGACTGCTCTACACTGGTAAGGAACAAGTAAGTCACAAAATGAGTGAAGAAACACAGAAAGAGACACAAACACAGAGTAAGGCAACTAACGTGCATGTTTCGGGAGAAACAATATATCCAATTTCAACCAAAATTTGCAAAGCAGATAGCTGTGCAGCGTCATCTCTTCCAACAGGATAATTTCCTAATACATAATCATGTTGTAGCTGCAAAGAGGGAAAAGAGATGGGAGAGGAAAATAGCACCAAGAAGAAACTTAGAATAAAATCTCAAAACTGGATTGCTAGGATCACAATTAAACACTAATAAGTTTGCAATGAAACAGCAGTGAAATACAGACATACTTGGACATAAGATAACTGCACAAACATTGGGTCTGTAACAGCTTCATCAGATTCCCGAAAGAGCTTCTTTTTGAATGTTAGTTTACAGTGCAAAATTTCTCCTTTACTCCGGTCCTTTGATGCTTTAAAGTCAGCAAGTAGATCTCCAATATATTTATTATCATCCAACCCTATATACTCCTCTACAGATTATAAAGGCAGATTATTCAGATCGCACGTTAGAACAATTGGAAGCATGTCGGTACTCAACTATTTCAAGAAATTAGAGAACTACAACAAATTATTGCAACTCAGCTGAAATGAGAAAGTTGAAGGTAATATATATGATATAAGTACCATTTCCTGGGTCTGGCGATTTGGAAACAATAGCCTTACGACACTCGAACAAACTGAAGCTAGAATACGCTGATAATTTGATTATTCCAGCAAGCTCCTGGAGTTTAAGCACCAGTTGGCCCAAAAACATTAACAAGATGTTACAGCAATTTTATCAAGAATACAAGCATGCTAATAATGCCAACTGAGAACAACATAAAGCTACCACCTTTCCACCACTCACAGAAAAGAAAATAAACCAACTTTTGATGAATTGCATGTGCAGTTCAATTGAAAAAATTTTAGTGAAAAACAAAATATAATGCACTTGTAGACCAGGCATGGATTTTGTACAGTATGCTACATGTCTTCAACATCAGTTATGCATAAGAAGTAGGAAGAATCTCTAATCTTACAGATGTTGCTAAAATACTATAATTTGCAAACCCTAATTGCTGCATTGCCGGTTAATGTGGTGACTTATTGGACATAAAGTTCTAGTAGAGATGGACTTCCTAAAGAAACCAGTTGGACTACTAGTAAATGGTTAACTTTAAAAGTACTATAATTTGCAAACCCTAATTGCTACTACTAATTGTTGCATAGCTCGGACTTGCAACAAAAGAGGGCGAAGGGGTAAACAGGAGCTCTCAGATAATAATTATAACTTATTGCAGTATGCATTCCGTTTTCTATAACTTCACATGTAAGTAAAAATAATTGTCTTGAGAAATTAGTCATGCCCAAGTCCGTACTAAATGATTTAAAGAAAAATTTCAGCTCATGGCTCAGAGCATGAACAGTTAAGTTCAATTAGAAATGACAGTAGTTCTTTTCTATTCCTTTTCCCTCTCATCCTCATTTCTTTCTTTCTGGTGATTGGATTTTTTAATGAAAAGCAACAGCAAGTACCAATATATAAGGAGAATACATCTTTAAACAACCCATAAGAGAAATACTGCAGCAACTGAAACAATCATACAATCAGAACCCCAGCCTCCAAATGGAACAAGTATGCATATAATTGCATGTTCATCAAAACCATTTAAAGAACTTCAAGGGTAGTCTTTGCCATTGCTACAAGATTTCACACAGCATCAACAATTATGACATGGATGTATAGACACATAAGGGAAGCATGAACAGTACCTCAACAGCATCAGCTACAGTTGTGGCCATGTCATATGTAATCTCTTCAAAGGTTTCATCCAAGAAAAAGACAATAGTTGTAAGCTTTTTACCAGTCAAAACAGCATCAATCTCCTCACGCCCAGGTATTATATGCCTTGGTCCAGCCTTAACAGAACGCTTTAATGCATTTAATGTATTCATTGCAAGTACTTGAACTTCAGAATCACTACTGACACTATGTGCCACATTATGTACATACTCAGACAAATAACCACCAATTTCCTTGCTAGGAGGCATGCAGGATGCACATAAATACATTAGCTCCCATGCCTTAATCAAAGCGTGCCTATTGATAGCAGAAGCACAAGCACAATCAAACATCATGAAGCAACATGGAAAAGTTTTGGGAAATAAGAAAAATGAGATTAATAAGGTTTTCTACCCAAATAGAAGCACTAGAGCAACATATATCAATACCAAATTGTAAGTCTGAGAAAATTCACATTGAAAAGGTATAGAGTCAAGCTTTGCAAGTTGCAACTAACTGAAGACCTAACACATACCTATCAGGATTGTTTCTTGTCTGTTTTGAGATCTGCATAAAGAGCTCATCTCGAAGTTCAGAACGCTTCAAAGCGTGCTTGTAGAGTTTGCTAACAAGCTCAATGCGTTCATCTAAGCTAGTTGGAGAAGCTCGATCAGAGGACTCAACTCCCATATACTTCAGGATAAGCTGAAACAGCTTAACTGCTCTAGAAACTAGATCACTGTTTATTTTCAGTACTGAAGTGGGGATGGGATCCTGTCAACAGCCATCAGCTATCTTTAGCACACGTAATTAGAAAGAAAAACAGGAGTATCTAAACATTGCACACATAACCTTCTGGAAACATAGCATATCCTCAAAGGTGAACTTCTCTCGTACTTGCATTCCCACTGTCTTTTTAGAGAAGAAACCACGTTTACCAGCTGAATGAATCTGCTTCTGCATAGCCCTCAAAAATCCCTCCACCTAAAAGAAGGAACAAACCATTAGAAACCAGAAGTTGTGCCTTGACAACCCAAAGCAATAAACAGTCAGACAGAAAAAGGTCCAATCATCCAAGACAAACTAAGCCATATATTGAAATTTGAGTTTCTTGTATGGAATCTATTCATTAAAAATCCAAAAAGGAAATTTTTTGAATCTTCACCTGGAATTTATCAATCAATGGTATAGCACCAGCAAGCTCAGGTGGCATAACTGATGACAGAGTATTCGGCGTGCTGCAAGTCATATGACATGATTAACTTGCAGGTTTGACGATAATTAGCAAACATTCAACGTAACTGCTTGGTTTAAATGTAAATGAAGACTCCATCTAGAGACAAAAAGGGAAAAACAGACAGCCCACAACTCACAAGCATTTGATGAGGAAACGGAAACACTTACGGTGGGGCAAAGTTGGAACCATCAGAATCATAATCATCACCATTTGAGGTGGCATAAGAGTTGTGGGAAGGTGTTTCAAACCCATTGCTAGAGCCAAATGAAGACCTGCTTGATCTCAAGCTATGTGCCATATCAGAAGTCATATCATCCAAGAAGCACGAACATCCAGGAAGTCAATTCAACACCATCTCTTTCCCACAAATACTTTACCCTTTTTTATCACTCTATCACGACAAATTCAAGCTCTACAATTATGTCGTGGAACAAATTCTATATCAGAAAGAGAAAAAAAATCAACATAGAAATCTAACAAAAAAACCGAAAAAAAGAAAAATGCAGCCACTAATGCCATAACTCCAAGCCCTCTAATCCGAGCAAAGTAAAACCAGAAAAGGGAAAAATCAATTGATAGCCACAGAACACAAACACAGACCAGAAATTGGGTCCAAACTGCAAACTAAGCAAAAATAGCCAAAGCCCAATTCATGTACAATATAACTCTAGTTAAGATCAGAGGCGATAAACCCCAATCCCTGAGATCCAGCACAAATCGCTGAAAAGAATAAATTAACAGCAGCGAACTTCAACAACTGCAGTGCACAAGACCCCAAGAATTAACAGAAAAGTTTAGATCAACGAACAAATCAGAATGAAGTACACGGAGACGACATTAAGAACACAAAATGGCCACACAAAATCATCGCAACTCACAGCAAGCACACGCATACAGTATCGGGGAACACAATGTATGTACATAATATATGTACCAGTGATACCAAGAAGCAAATCGAAGCAAAACATGCACCACGGAAACTGCTGAATGTCCGATGAAGCAATGTCTCTTACCCAGAGAGAGAGAGAGAGAGAGGGATGGCGTAGAGTGAAGGAGGGAGAAAGGTGATAGTGAGGGTCACGAGAGCTTTTTTGAATTTTCTTTTGAGGTATGATGGCTAAAAGGCCAAAATGGAAAATAGTAATTTCATTTTTTTCTCTAATAATTTAATATTAGTACTACGTCTTTTTTTTTTTAATTAAGAAGAAACGTATTTGTTTTTACGAGTTGTCTGTTTTCTTACAACTGCATCGTGCCACTATCGTTCTAACCCCACCCCACCAAACCAAAAAAATGGGAATATTGCATAGAAGGTTTGATGCCTTATCAAGTCATGTGAGTTTGTGTTTTAACTTTCATAGTAGTTCATATTTTACTATATAGTAATTTAATTATCTGTTGATAACTCTAATAATTGTCGATAGTGATTAATATTAAATTAGTAATAGTGACACGTTCGATGCTTGTGCATAATAAAAAAAATATAACTTAATGTCATACTAAATTTTTTTGTAGTGTATATTCTATCAAAATATTTTTAACTATATTTAGTAGATTTATAAAATTGGAAATAAGTAAAAATAAAATTTAAGAAAATAATTACAAATAAAGTTAAGAAAATAATATTGAAGCGTATTGAGAGATATGATTGAGAGAGGATAGATGGGGGTAGAAAAAGAAGGGAGAGAAAGTTGAAAAAAAAAAAAAAAGAGCGGAAGACGAGATAGGAAAGGTAAAATAAAGAAAAAAGAAAAAAAAAATGACAGAGCAAAAAATTTGCCAAACCAAATATAGTTATTAAATGATATTTCCCCTTTATATAGTAATATAGATAATGTAGTTGATGATAATTGGTATACGTGTAATAATAATAATAATATAATCATTTTAAAAAGAAAAGTCACTTAGAAATTCCAAATTTTGCTTCATTTTTTTGTAATTGGGGGAATTAATAATTTGTGTTTTTTGTTGGATGAAAGCAAATTTCAATATAGAGAGGGGTTTTTTTGATAATTTAAACAAAAAGTTGGGAGAGATTTTGGTTATTACCCCAAAAAAGTATGTTCATTAAATTATTTACCAAAAAAAGTTAAATGTAATCAATGGAATAAGTTTTGTACTGTACATGTGGTACAAATTTTACATTGTAAATTGTAGTGATGGTAGTGGTTTAAGTTCTATTTGACGTTTTATATCCAGTTTCAATTACTTGTTTGTGATCAAACTATACTCCAAAAATTCGCACATTCCGTATATTTTATTATTTTGGTAATTTGTGTTTGCTTTACCCCTTAATTTGTGTTATCCCGGGCATATAAATTATGACACCTTTTCATACATATTTAATTTAAACTATTATTTAATTTGTTTAAATGAGAAAAACGTATTAATCATCGCTTCATCTAAAAGTTTAAGTTTTACAAATAAAACTTTCTTTCAATAAATAGGACGGTGAAATTTGAACATAAACTATGCCATGAACTTGCTTCAAATACTTTATTAAACCACTATCTCATCGGAAAATTTAACCTATTAAAAAGGAGATGTGTTTTATATGTATGATCTACAATAATTTTAAAGTTCGAAAATAATAAGTATGACATGTGTCTATTTATAATTTGTCATCCATCTTCGATCTTAGTTCAAATCTTAATTCATCTGGTGAGCCACTTGCAATATCCATGAAGTATACAGTTTTTTTTTTCTTTTTACCTTTTTCTCCTTGCAAAACAACTACATTTTGCTTTGAAACAAAAAAAAAAACGAAAAAGAACAATGCATTTGGTTCAAAACTAAACCTCTCTTAGTGGTATTATTGTTTCTTCTTAAAAGCAATATAAATTTCATATATATATATATATATATATATATATATATCATCAAATACAATCTACTAAATCTTCCTTGTCAAACATATACCAACGAATCACACACACACACACACATAAAATATGTATACACACAAATTATATTAACAAAGCTAACTAAGATTATCCTATTTCACATAATTAATCCACATAAAAGTGCAAGACTTTGAAGAAAATGAATATAATAAATAAGTGATCTTGAAAATGGAAAGTGGATTATGGGTAATGATATTACAACATTGAGTTGGGTTGTAAGTTGGGCACCACTGTTTGATTACCTCACAAGAATCATCGATTCATAATTCATTGAACCAATATTCCCCATAAGATGGAAGAAATAATGCTGTCATATAATTGAAGATAAAGCCATCGCTACTGACAAGAATGGTGTGGGTTTACTTGCAAAAGTGACATGACAAGTCCTAGCTTCCATTTCTTGGAGATGGAGAAAAAATGAAAATACTTTTGCGATCGGATTTCGACTTCCACTCATACGCCGAACATTTGTTATTTAATCATATATTATGCACTTAACTTCTTTTTTTTTGTCAATTTAAATAAATATGGATTTTTTGTTTTTTGATGAGAAATAATAAATCATGCACGCACCATACTAGAATTCAAATCCTAATTCTTACACTCTCCATGCTTTTAAGATGGGATATATAATATAGACCGGGTATATGAGCCCCACTCATGCACCCTGCAGTCCAGATTAAACCACTTGTTTTATGTATTTTATAAAAAATTTAATACATAACACGGGGCTGAATTTGGACCACAGGGTATAAACACTCAGTTCATGAAAGAAAAACCCGGCGTATATGTGCATGGAAGTTAATACAGAAATGAAGTCAAGGGAATTGGAACTAAAAAAATATAAAGAGTTATATTTTGGTGTGCACTTTGGAAATTTTAAATTTTTACCTCTTAATTAATAAAAAATATCTTTTATATTTTATAAAAATTTAGTTTCCCTACCCAAACCAAAATTTTTTAACTCTTATCTGATCCAACACTCGTTACATAGAAGAAATCCTAGAGCAAAATCTTCTAACTCAAAACAAAGATATCTTGATTTATCTAATTTTAAAGAGAATAAACTCAAATCTATATTTGTATGACTTACATTAAATATATATATATATATATATATATATATATATATTATGTCAAACCCTATTGGGATAGATTTATGATTGAAGCCTACTCATCATCGTGCGAAGTCCTAGTGAAGAATAACATTGCAATAAATTTAAAAACACAAAACCATCCTATGTTTTTTGATGCTTTGGTGAAGCCATAGCATTTATTGAAGTCACATGTTTTACAAAGTAAGGTAGTTAAGATAAAATCCGAAGAAACCCTTTTCCCTCTCTCCCTTTTATGTGATTCACTTAATTTATCAATAAATAATAGGCCAGCTAGCTAAAGTCCTACCCTGTCAAAGAAACATTTGAGGTCCCTTAATTATTTCAATCATAACTTTTCTTAATCTTGCCCCAAAAGTAGAAATTCCAGAATAATTAAATTATTTAGTAAAAAGTTACTTTACGATAATAAAATTCTAATAATTTGCAGAATAAAGTAACAATTTGGATTGAAAAGGGGCACAGACTATTCATATATATAGCATGATGAGGCGCAGACTATTAATATATATATCGGGATAAGACGCTAGATTCCTTAAATAATGCTCAAAGTTCGAATCCTGATGTTTTGAATGGAGCAACTGGGTTGGGAGGATCGCCCCATAATGGATCTCTGTAGTACCCGATCCAAATTAGTCGGTCAATTAATCGGAATCAGGTGGTTAAGACCATATATATATATATATATATATAAATTGATGGAAGACTATTAATATAATTAGTTCATACTTTAATTAAGCAAATATAATTGCACTTGTGCTGATTTGAGCTAAATAGCCTAAACTTGTTGCACTAAGAAAAGGTCGCTTTCTATTAAAAAGATATAAAAATAAAAAATAATGCATTGAATCTTGGGAATAAAACTACTCATGCACATATACTCAAATATCTTTTTTTTTTCTTTAAATACTAATTTTCTTATTTGCCATTACAAAAGTTCAATTTCTAAAATGAATTTTATTTTCAAACTTATCCTCTGATAAAAACAATAATGTTAAATAATTAATTTACAAAACACCACTAAAAGAAAACAAAATTTGACAATAATATAATATATCAAGGAACAACTTAAAAATTATCAATTATTATATGCATTTAATGAAAAAAAAATTAATTTCGTCACGAAAAGGATTTTTCATAATGTCAATGTGATTTTGATTCAATGAAAAAATAAAATTGCCATTAATCTTTTTTTTTTTTTAATCACCATAAAGACAGCAAATTTTGTCACTATTAAGTTACATTGTGACAAAAAAAAAAAATAGTTATTGTCACTTAATAGATTTAATTAATGACAAATATACAATATTATTCTAATAATTAATGATAATTTCACGTTGCTAAGAATGTTTTTATTTTTGTTATTAATATCATTTTTGTTTCTTGGGGAATAACTGTGGAAAAGTACTAAAAAAAGGTATTTTTAATTATTATTTTTGTGTCGAGTGAGAATAAATCCATTAAAATGACTGGGTTATTATTTATTTTTATATATATATATTTTAATTGGGTAATGTTATAGCAAACGATAAAGCCGGCCATGCCGGCTAAAACTACCGATGAAGAGGCTCCAAATTCACGCCAGGTGGAAGAAAAGGGAACAATGATTAGAAAAATAAATTAAGTCACGAGACTTGGCCCTCGACCACTACTCAGTCACCTTAGCCACGAACCATTTATTTATTGTATTGTGCTTCAGTTAATTCATAGGGAAAGGGACGCCAAATATCACAACCACCAAAAGCTAAAAGCGGAAATATAAATTAAGTCAAGAATCAAGATGTACGTGCTCTTTGTTTTTCTCTTTCTTTCAATAAAATATATAGTACAATAAACATATATATTTTTCTGATCATTCATAGTTGATCATCTGATGCTCGACGCTAGTACATACTGACTAAATTTGGATCGAACGAAGCTAAAAAGTATATCATAGTTCAGAACCATAGTAAAATCAAATTAAAAGAAGTAGTAACAACAATATATTAAATGTTTGTATTTTGAATAAAATCTATTGTCAAATGATAATTTACAAGTGATAATTGTGGTGAGTAGAGTAGTTAGTAGTTTTCATGAGTTATGTTAGAATGCCTTTCAAGCTGCCCTAATTTTAACTCGTGACTTTTTGTTTTATTTTACTTTTTCATTAGAAACAGTCTATTATATATATATATATATTAATTACATTAATATTTTCAAATTATGGACATGCTATCTTATCAATAGTTATTAGTTATGAAACATAAAGAAATAACATCACAAAAAATAAAATCTACTATTGAATAATATCAAAATTTAAACACATAAGTATATTATATATCTATTTTTGTTTCACATACGCATAAAGCATACCCAACCCTAGCTAGTAATGTTTTATTTAACAACCCAATTTTCGTTATATTTATACTATTACATAAAGGGACAACACCATTTAGTAAATACTTTTGGTTTGCTTATTTTTTTGGTTTGTTAATTTCTTTCTTTCTTTCTTTTTTTACTTTCTCTCTCCTCTTACATGTTTTTTTATTTATTTTTTCTCCATTTTTTTCTATCTCCCTCCCTCCCTCTCTCCCCTCTTCATTATCATTTATCTCTCAATACTCTTCAATATCATTTTTTAAAAAAATTATTTGTAATTGTTTTCTTAGATTTTTTTTATATTAAATAAATTGATTATTTTCTTATTACTAATTTTATAAATCTATTAGAGTAATAAAAAATATTTTAATAGTTTAGATACTACCAAAAAAATTAATATATCATTAAATTAAATTACTTTAGTATTCATTCGTATAGAGTGTGTCAATATCAATAGTATCGTTTATACATAAAACTAGGCTCGTCGACTTGGGCTGGGCTTTCGCTACCCCTTAACCCTAAACTAAAGCAACAAACAAAGGAGGAAAACTAAATATCAACCCAAGAGCTCTATATAAGCCTACGTTGGCCCTTTGGAGAAAATAAATAGGATTTTAAACATGTAAAGAAAACCTTAATCAAACTAATTAATAATAAAAAAAAAAGATTTTCAAGATTTTATGGACTTATTTGATTCATTTATTTGTGGTATTTTAGCAGCAAACATATAAGATTATTTTATTTATGCTTTGAACTGCACCTTGAAATGGCTTGAATTTCAAATCCCCGTAAGTGACCTTTAAAAAATCTCAATTAAGTTGATGTTGGAGAATTTCAATTAAAAATTTCAGAAATATCGAATCAAATAAATTTATAAAATGCATTAACTGTAAACTACACACGCTATAAAAATTTAATATTTTGTAAGTGAAATTCTCAATCAAACGTGGCCTACGGACCTATGCCTATTGTTGGATTATAATCTCGATCCATGTCCAGTCCCTGATTTTGGTAGATCAGAGATGTAAAGTTTACCAAGCCTGTAAGACTCAAAAGTCGGCCCGAATTAAAGATTTTCTGACAAGTTGATTGGACCATAGAGTAGCAATATTAGGCCCATCGGGTAATATTTGTCATTCAAGGCCTAAGATAAAGAGTAAAAATTCAACAAGCAATCCATCTATCGATCTATAGTAGGGGTGGTAATTTGGGTTGGGTTGGGATAAATGTATTACAAACAAATATCTCAGTTCTAATCTAATTTATAACTTGTTAAATCTACAAAGCGTCAATTCTAACCCAATTTGTTTGTGTCAACTTAATTGATCTGATTTAATTCAAGTCGATCCATTAACCTAATAACCCACAACCCAACCCATTTTACTTATTTATTTATTTTTGATTTCGCAAAATATTTTCTTGCTAAATTTATTATGAAATAATAAAAAAAAATCATATTCTTATGAAGCCGTAGGATGTATAGTTTAAACTAAAATTCAATTCTATCAATAAGCGACTAAGTTTGTGATTAATTCTTAAATTGAGAGTGTGAGTGTCATAGTTTTTAGTTTGTACGACGAACTTAAATGAATTGCAACCTCTTACCTAAAGTAAATAAAAATTTTAAGCAGTGAGAAGATTGAAGAAATTAAAATTTGTTTTTTAAAACTTTATTTCTCATTATTTTTTATTTCCATGACTATATTATATGCATTTATTTTGTGTGGTCGGTTACGCACAACCTACATGCTTGAAATTTACATCAAAAATTATTGAGTTCATTTTCTTTCCCTAATTTATTTAAATGTTATATATAGGGGCTATACCAAAAAAATCTTATAATGAAAAAATTCATTTAATATTAAGGTAAATCAATACAAAGTTTCATGGTTTTCAAACAAAACACTTAAGGATGAATATAAATAACACATGCATAAATTTGCATTAAACTTTTTTGATACAATCAACTGAGGATACCATCACTGGGTTACAAACCCAGTGACATAATTTACATTAAAATTGACTTTTCACTTATTCAAAAAGTTTAACAACCCTTTCTCCTTAAATATCTAAAATATTTGATATTTTAATTATTTAAAATTTCTTTATTTTTTTCCTTATTATATTGTTAAAAGGATTTAACTTATAATTATATATATATATATATATATAATTCAGATCGGATTGAACTGGATTGGTTTGGGTTGTCGGTTAACCTATAAAAAACTTCTGGTTGTTCGGGTAACTCATAAGTCAACCCAACCAAAATCATTCTTTTGGGTTGCTTTTGGGTTCAACCCATTTTCAACCCAATACATAAATCCTCAATCCTAACTCGCTATTTTTGTATTGGGTTTTCGTGTCAGAGATTGCCACCCCTAATCTATACTATTATATATTTGAAAGTGTTTTGTTGACCGTAATTACACTATTTTGACCATCATGAATTTTTCATATAATTTTAATTTTTTAATTAAATAGAAAAATTATGATTGACTTGCTTTTAAATAACTTCTCTCTTTAAAAAATATAAGATATATTTCTATCATCCACTATGTAATTCTCACTCTCTATAGAAAGTCCATTTCTATCGCACTACTTTTAAACTTTCTCAATGTAATTTTACTTCACCCAAAACTCAAATTTCTATCCAACTACCTTTGAACGTTGTCCACTACTCCACAAAAGCCACGCTACTACTCTCTGCCGTTACCTAATGCTTGAAACTTTGATTGCTTGATTTTGTTTGTTGCTCAATCAACTATCATAGTTATTCACCCGGTTGGTCATCAATTACAATGTAAACAATTGGATCACTGTAACTTTTTGAGTGGTGGACCAAAAGTTGTATTTGTATCATGACATGTTGTTTCTCTTTATTGTACTTTCAACAAAATATTACTAAAAACAGTTTCTCTGTCATTCATCTAATTATGAAGAGGTTTGGGCTCTCACAAGTCACAAGATATCTATGTTTGATTATTTGATATCTCCTTGATAGATTTGGGTTCAATATTTTTTAAGAATTTATATCCATTGAGTGTACTATTTGAGTTATCAATTTTTTTGGTAAGCACAAAAAAAAAAAAAAAAATGATATGTCCGTTAATTTTTTTTTTTAAGTTTTTATGTGCAACTATCACTTTCTATCACATTAATTCAAATAACAGAAATCCACATTGATATTCCAATAAACTCAACAATAAATATGAATTGAATGAGAAAATGTAATTACTCATAATAACAACTCCAGCAGAACAAGATGAACAATATCTCAAGAACCATGAGAAGAGAATTGTGAAAGAAAAGGAAGACAATACCAACTTAACATTCAAATTAAAGGAAAAAAAAAAATTACAGCAGAAGACTCAAGAAATCAACCATGGCGTAGTAGCACTAGAAAATCCCACCCCCTCCCTCCCCCCCATTCCCCTTCATATCAGCTAGAAAGATACTCCTCTCCATAACAAACACTTTCAACCTCCCTGTTCATTTTTGGGCACGCGTATGGCTTTGATAATCCATGCATCCACAGATACAATTTATCCAAAAAGATGGGATTACCCCAATACCCGAACTAATTTTTGTCTTTTCCAGGTTCACCCTTGCTACTAATTATAAAACTTGCCACTGCTCACCCCTTAAGAACAGCCTTGACATCAAGGTTGAAAGTTTGGGAGTCGTTGTTGAATGTCAGAGAGGTCGTCCCATGTTGCATCTTCGAGTGAAGAATTTTCCCATTGGATTAGGACTTAAGTTGCTGGAGCATTCTTTTTCTTCACCAACCTTCAAGTTAGGATAGTTGTTGGGCTAAGTAGGATTTGTCCATCAGAATTCACTAGGAGTAAGTTGGGATTAGCTAAGTGCCTAGCTTGGAGCTTCGGCTTGAGCATTGACACATGAAAAATATGATGAATTCTGCTATTAGGGGGTAACCTAAGTTTGTAAGCTACCTAACTGATCTTCTGGACAATTTGATAAGGGCCAAAGTATTTGATAGATAGCTTAGTTCCCCTTCTAATGTGACAGCCACGATGCCTATAAGGCTGAATTTTCGGATATACCCAATCACCAACTAGAAATGTTCTCTCACTCCTCTTTTTATCCACACAGTGTTGCATTCTTTCTTGTGCTTGATGTAAGTTGTTCTACAAGATTTGTATCATTTGTTGTCTTTGTTGTATTAACTGATTCACTGAGGAACAAGAACTTTGTAGATATGGTCCTAAGGATAGCTATAATGGTGTATAACCATAAAGAGCCTCAAAAGGAGACATTCCTATAGCAGAGTGGTAGGATATGTTATACCACCATTTAGCAAGAAGGAGCCAATTAACCCAGTGCTTAGGTTTTTCATGAGACATACACCTTAAATAATTTTCAACACATCTATTTAACCTCTCAAATTGTCCATCCGTCTGTGGGTGGTAGGTTGAACTCATATTCAGTTTGGTGCCAAGAAGCCTGAATAACTCCCTCCAAAAAACACTCTGGAAGACAATATCTCTATCATTAATGATAAAATCCGGCATCCCATGAAATTTATGGATATTGTCCAAGAACAATGCAACAAGAGTTTCAGCGGAATAAGGGTGACTAAGGGGTATAAAGTGAGCATATTTGGTGAATTTATCAATGATAACCCAAATGATTTCCTTACTATTAGATTTTGGAAGTCCTTCAATGAAGTCCATAGAAATTTGCGACCATGGTTGTGCTGGTATAAGAAGAGGTTGCAACAACCCGAGATATGACATATTCTCATCCTTGCATTTTTTGCAAACATCACATTATAAAATATACTCCTAGAACTCCCTTTTCATGTTTGTCCAGTAAAACAATGCCTTGGCTTTTTGATAGCTAGTATGCATTCCAGAATGTCCCCCAATGCTAGAACCATGTATGATTTCAAAAATTCTCTGTTTGATGCCATTAGCATTCTCTACCATTATTCTGCCCTTAAATCTCGAAAGTCCATACACCAGAGTATAATCTAAATTTGAGGGATTAACTAGAATTTCCTTCATTTTTTTTTTTAGGTTACAATTGCACTTGTTGTAATTATTTTTTGGGTTTTAAAATAGTTAGAATTTTATCAAATTTATTTCTTATTCATTATAGGTGAAAATTGATAAAACCTAGCTCAAAAAGGGCCTAAAGATAGTAAAAAGTGACGAGGGATGTCATACAAGCAAGTTGGGAGCACTACTAAAAAATGCGGTTTTGGCCACGGATTTTTAGCCACGGATGAAATCGGTTGCCAATAGCTATGGAAATGGCCACGGATATAAAAAAAAAAACCAAAAACACAAATATCCACAATTCCGTGGCCATTTCAATTTATTTAAAAGAAAAACATAAATAAATAAATTTATTTTTTTTAAAAAAAAATTTGGACTTGGCTATGGATTTATCCGTGGCCAATAAATAAATTTATTTATCTTTTTTTAAATTTAGACTTGGCCACGGATTTATCCGTGGCTAATAAATAAATTAAATTTTTTTTTTAAAAATTTGGACTTGGCCACGGATTTATCCGTGGCCAATAAATAAATTTTTTTTTTTTTAAAATTTGGACTTGGCCACAGATTTATCTGTGGCCAATAAATAAATTAATTTTTTTTTAAAATTTGGACTTGGCCACGGATTTATCCGTGGCCAATAATTAATTTTAATTTTTTTTATTTTAAATGATTCGCTTAAATCGCCCGATCCGACATTACGGGGCACCAAAAGATTCGAGTCATTTCAAAATCATATTATTTTCATCGCGGTTATTATATTTTTCTATCTTATGCGTTGAAAATTACAGTTTGCTTAGCGAGAATACATTTTTCCTCTTTCGGTGATATATACGAATGACTTCAAATTTAATCAATTTATTTAAACATTTAATCCTTTCAATCAATTCAATTAGTCAATTATGTATAATTGTAATACTATATAATTTGATAATTTAATCAATTTATTTAAACATACGAATCAAATATTTTGTTTTATATTCTCTTAATAGCTAATCGGGCAATTGTATTTTGAAAGTATTGATCTAACGATGGCACTATATTTTCAAATTTGATTGATTTTATTTTGTCAATTACACTAAATTTAATTAAATAAATTGATAGTTTGACATACAATGAATAAGATCACTTTAATTTCTTAATTTGAGTCCAAATAATCGATGAAAAATTTCAAATTTTTATTAGGTCAAAGTTATAATTTTTTTAATTTTGATTTTGTATCCCAAAATTATCTGTGAATAAAAGTAAAATTAGAAAGAATTATAATTTGCACGATTTAATATTTCTTAATTAAATCATAATAAGTATGTATTAATAAAATATATTCACATATAGATATAAATTAGTAAAATTTGATAACAAAATTCAATATATAAATGTATATAAATATTCTTGGCATGCCTTTTTAATCAACAAGTTCATCATAGCCTGGCGGTAATTCGCTTGGCAATATACCAAGAGGTCTTGAGTTCGAGTCCCACTGGTAACAATGAAATTCGATTAATTGAAATAGGCAGACTGAGCTGGGCCGGGTCGCACCGCTGGGCTGGTAGGCGTTGCGGGTTGGGCCTGCTGTGGGCGTGGTTGGGCTAGGTCCAATTTTATTTTTTTTAATAATTTTCTTAAGCCACGGATTTATCCGTGGCTAGATTTGATTTTTTTTAAATATTTTTTTTTTATCTTAGCCACGGATAAAATCCGTGGCTAAATGAAAAATTAAAAAAAATTAATTAATAGTAGCCACAGATAAATCCGTGGCTAAATGTAAATTTTTTTAAAAAAGAAAAAAGGTTGGCCACGGAAATATCCGTAGCCAAATTTATTTATTTTTTAAATAATATTAATTTTGGCCACGAATTGAAAAAATCCGTGGCCATTTGTTTTGTTAACGGATTTTTTGCCAAAATTCGTGGCCTAATCCGTGGCCAAATCCTTGTTTTCTAGTAGTGGAGGCTAAACATAGAAATAATTATGCTCGTTGCATAAGGCGTGATCACGCCACATGACAAGAGTTTCCTATGTGGGAATAGACGGCAAAAGTTTACTTATGACAAGAGTTCTATTTGGAAACAAACTCGCTTCTTGCATACAATTTTTCGGGTTTTCCAAAGAGATTTCCTAGTCCTATTAAGAATTAGATCAAGGGTTAGAATACTATATATACATGTTCCAAAACCTTGTTTTGACACACTTAATTCTAGTTATTAGTTTTATTCATAGCAATGCGTGACTAAAATACTTTATTCAATCAACGAGTAATTCAAGCCACCGTTTTGTTAAAGAATTGTGAGATTTAATCTGTTTGTTTGTCTTTTACTTTTATACAATAATTGTGTATATTTCTGTGTTTTTTTAGGAAAAACCCCATCCCTTAATGCTATTTTATTATTTGTTCAACGAGGCAAGTTGTTCAATGATAAAATCACATTATTTCATATTATTTTATGAATTTTCTTTGTATTTATTTAAAATGTCACTCATCAATATCAAAGTTCTGGTGATTTTTCTATTTTTCTATTATTAGAAACTTGTTTTAAAATGTCCAATATTTACACAATTGGATGAATATATGATGTATATAATTCTAATGTTGCAATACACGATCAACTTTTGAAGAACTTAAATGAATACATGAAGTATATTATCATAAAATTGCAGAACAATGATCAATTTTTGTAGAATTTGACATTTTTCCTAACTCAATTGACCAAATTGGACAATTCCTAGAACTCAATTCATGAATATGGACATTTGTTTGCCAACTTAATTGAAGAATTGGACCTTTCCCCAATTCAATTGATGAAATTAGAAAATTTTCCTACTTGAATTGAACAATGGGACATTTTCCCACTTCTATTGAATAAATTGGACAATTTTCACAACTCAATTGAGATAATGTTTGAGATAATTAAACATTTTGCCCCAACTTAATTGAGTTAATTGAGCATTTTTCCTAACGCAATTGAGTGAATTTGACGTTTTTCCTAACTCAATTGAGATAATTGAACATTTCCACAACTCAATTGAGTCAATTGTATATTTCCCTCAATTCAACTAAATCATTGAGTCAATTAAAACGTTCCCCCAACTCAATTAAGACAATTGAACATTTCTCCAAACTTAATTGAGTCAATTTGATACCCCCTAACTTAGTTGAGGTAATTGTACATTTCCCCCCAACTCAATTTCCTCAATTGGATATTTTTCCAAATCAATTTAGTCACATTTTTCCTAACTCAATTAAGTCAATTGATCATTTCCTCTAATTAAATTGAATCAATTTGACATTTTTCCAAATTCAATTGAGATAATTGAACATCTTGCTCAATTCAATTGAGTCAATTGGACGATGCCCAATTCAATTGAGTCGATTGGACGTTATCCCAATTCGACCGAGTTAATTTGACTTTTTTTTTTAAAATGAAATAATTGGACACATCCCTCAATTCAATAGAATTAATTGGACATTTTACCTAATAAATTGATCGAATGACTGGACTTCACCAATTGACATAAATAACAATTCATTTGAAAAAACCTGTGTGTTATTGAAAACCATAGACTTTGGTTGGACAATCGTACACTTCATATAATGTGTGTAATACTTCATTTGTTTCACAATATTTCTTTTAACACACTTCATTTGTATATTTCGAGACATATAATTTGTAAGTAAGTTTGTTGATGTAACAATTTTATAGTGAATCCAACTAAAAATCTTTAACGTGTTCAAATAGAGAATTGAAAACTGGCATAGCTCAATTTTTTAACTCTTTCTAGAAAAGTGCTTTCTTAAACCCCCTCCCCCCCCCCCCCCCCCCACACACACACATACAAAAAAAATTGATGAAAATTTGAGATCCATATATTTCTAATAGTATGCGGCTTATAAATTATTTCATTCTCAATCAAAGTAGTTTTTTTTATGAGAATTCAACCCAAACCTCTATCACCTTTTTTGAACAAAGAATTCAAAACCCGCACTACTTAGTTCTTTTTAAAACTCTTTGTAGAAAAATGATTTCTAAACACAATTGTTTTGTTGAAAAACCAGACATCTATAGCTCCCTAGTAGTATATATATGACTCATAATTTATTTCATTACCAATCAAGACAGTTTTTTTGTGAAAATTTAACCCAAAATATCTCACATTTTCAACAAAAAAATTCCGAATTGGCACTGCTCAATTTTTAAATATAACTCTCTATACAAAAATTATTTCTAAACACTTTTTTTTTGTTGATGTTGAAAACTAGACCTCCATACTTTTGTAACATTATATGGGTCATAATATATTTCATTCCAAATCAAAGCAGTTTTTCATGTGAATTAAATCCAAAATCGGTCACTTTTTCGAATAATGAATTTAAAACTAGCACTGCTCAATTTTTTTACGAATTACTCTTGTACAAAAGTGTTTTCTTAATACCATTTTTTTTGTTGAAAATTAGATACTCACAAGTTTCTAACAATTTATGACACATAATTTATTTCATTCCAATCAAAAAAGTTTTTTGTGAGAAGTAAATGCAAAATCTGTCACATTTTCGAACAAAGAATTCAAAACTGGCACTTCCCAGTTTTTTAAGCATAAATCTTTGTAGAAAATGCTATGTTAACACCATTGTTTTTATAAAAACTAGACATTCATAGTTTTTTAATGGTATATAGATCATAATTTATTTCATTTTCAATCAACGTATTTTTTTTTTTGAGAAATCAAATCAAACTCCGTCATATTTTCAAATAGAGAATTTTAAATTGGCATTGCTCAGTTTTTAAGTGTAGCTGTTTCTAGAAAAATGCTTTCTTAACACCCCTTTTCTGTTGAAAAGTAGACATACGTAGCTTTTCCAATGTTATATGACTCACAATTTATGTCATTTTTATTTGAAGCATTTTTTCATGACAATTCACTCTAAAATCTAACATTGTTGCATAAAATAGGAAGTGAGAGAAAATAAAAAGTGAGAGAAAAATGAAAAGGAGAGTTGGTGGGAGAAAAGGTGTGAAACATAAGAAATTGATCTTGGACTTATTTAAATTGATCTTCAATCCCGAGGCCATGCTAAACTTTTCCATGATTTCCTTTATGACCTGTGCATTCTTGATAGAGGATTTCCCCATGAGTATATATCGTCACAAAGAAGAGATGAGATGGCTGGCCCTCCATGACAAACAACGATAGGTTTCCATTTCTTCGAAATCATCACTACTTCCTCTATCAAATAAGAGAATCTCTCCATGCAAAGGATGCTTAAATATGGAGAGATGAGATCCCCTTGAAGCAAATTGTATTTCATATCAATAACTTCCAATGGCTTGCCATTCCAAAGAATGCTGGGGGCCACACATGTTACACAACTCATGATGAGGTTTATAATTCTTGAAGGAAAATTAAAAAACCTCAAGGTTTGCTAGAGGAAATCCCAACGAATTTTGTTATATGCCTTTTTCAAATCCAATTTAATTATCGTGCCACTTTGTTTACTCTTGTACCTATTGATAGTGTGGAATAGCTCCTGGATAACCAGTATGTTGTCGTGCATGTTCCAACCAGTAAGAATGCTACTCTAATAAGGCCCCGCCAAGCTTGTCATAGTTGGCTTCAATCTATTAACCACCTTTTTTGTGATTGCTTTCAAGATCACATTACACAATGTGATATGCCTAAATTCGGATATGCGAGATGGATTTGAGACTTTTGGGATGAAAATCATGAATGATTCTCCAATTTCTTCAAGTACTCTCTCTCGATGAAAGCACGTCTCAGTAAAATTGAAGATCGAATTTCCAATTTTGTTGCAAAATTTGAGATAGAAAAAGGCCTAAGACCCATTTAGGCAAGGTGCTTTATATGGGGCCTCTTAAAAGTCCCAAACACTTCTTTGTTGGGCTCTCTTAATGGATTATGTATTACATCTTGTGACAACCTAGTTTGAAGTGGGCTCAAATTCACACTCTGTGTTCTCCATGGATTCCAATCCACAAAATATGTTTTTGAAAGCTTCCAAAACATGTTTCATGATTTTTGGAACCATATGAGTTATTTCTGTTTAAGAACAAGATTGTATTCATCAATTAGTTTCTCTTCCAACCCTATCAATGACTGACTATCCATGTTAGACAACCTCTTCTGTACGCCATTTACTCTAGCCAATAGCTCTTTCTTTCTTCAAAATATATTGCCAAAATAGGTTTACTCCATTCCATCATAGCCTTGGGGAGTAGTGATAACGAGGATAAAAAGTCCTTCCCCCCGCCCCCCACCCCAAATCGATTCAATTTTTTCCTTGCAACCAAATTTGTTATCCATGCTAATTCGAATCGAAATGGCTTATTCGCCCTCCCCATCTCCATGCCATGGCAAAGTGTAAGATTGGGCAGTGATTGGAGTGAGCGCGTGACAAGTTAGTTTGGGAACTTAACTTGCCGCCATGTTGGCAAGAGCCTTATCCAAGCGTTCCCTAATGTTGTGAAAACCACTTTGTTTAATTTGTTTGTTCATGTAAATTTGGGTTCCTGACACCTAAATCCATGAGACCACAACCCTTTATGCTAGATTGTAGCCTATTACATCGATTCCATCGAGCTTGCTGCCTTCTTTTTTTTTCATTGATGGTTGCAATATCGTTGAAATCACCGAGGACTAACCATGGCCTTTGCAAATTGGTGCTAAAGTTATACATTGTCTGCAAAAATTTGTTTATTCTCTTGGCAATTGGACCTGCATAAACACCGCAACATGTCCACCCAACCTCTAACTTACGGCCTATAATGGTGTGAATAGCTTGATCCATGACTAATAAAAGCTATGTCCTAGAGCATCCACATTCCACCTCTTCTTTTCTGCCTTTCTATCTATCCCAGTGGACAAAGGAGAAATTTATGGAAGAAGCAAAGCCTTTTGCACAAAAATGTTTTCTTTTTGGGTCTCACTTGAACATTTATGGGTTTGACCTTTTGGACCTAGAGCCAACTCTTATTGTGTATAAGATCTGTTGGCTACTTGTGTATGATTGAATCTTGTCCCGAAGGGTTTAGAGCAATAGAGGAAGCAAGATAAGTAGGAAGTTAGGTGTGTAGGCTAGACTTGCTATGCACACAACCGACGCCAGTGCTCTACACATATTATTAACCCTAATCTGGAGGAGATTAAGGCAACTTGTTCCTCACCCACTTTCGTCTCCATAAAAAAGATTACGTTTGAGCTATGAGTACAGACTATCTCCCTAAAGTTGCTTCTAAAGTGTGGGCTGGCAACCCCTCTATAATTTCAAGATAGAATTCTCATTTCTTTATGATACATTAATGTGGGTGTGATAGGGAGTTCAACTGGATTACCTTGAAGCTCCCTCATTATCTGACTCACAAGTATCAAACCCAATAGCCATTAGCGTAGTCTCTCTAGTACATTGAGGGCTATCTCCATCCCTCCTCTCATTTGGTGCGAGCCGTCCATCGGGATCACATTGACCATTACTCGTACTTGCTAGAAAATCGGTTTCAACTTGACCTCTTGAACTAAATTGAAGGTCAGGTCTAGGTGTGAGATTATGGGGGTGTTGCCTAGGTCCACCCCCTGGAAAAAATAGCCCACCCGGTCTTGTATGGGAGGTTCCATTGTGAAGTTGTTCCTCTTGCTATCCTTCCCTACCTCTAGTTTTTGAAGGTTGGTTTGAGGTGAAATTTGGATGTAGGAAATTGGAGGTATTGCTCTCGATGGTGATGGGTATATCGAACAAAGGGATTTCAGATTGGAAAGTCAAACCTTGTTTTTAAGTTGACAATATTGACTTGCCTTCTTGGTGAAACATCGTATGAAACGACCTATTAGAGTTAGGGTTTGTATCATTAGAGCTCACCCTTTTCTTAGCTTGTGCCAACTTTCCAAGTTGAGAAACACCAATTTTACCCTTTGCATGGGGAAATGGTCCACTGTTCAAATTATCCTCCTTGATATCAAGCTTTTGTCCACTAGCGTGAATGTTAGGGTCATGTTCCCCAACTTCCAGTCAATGTTTTGAAAATCGAACCGGACTGAAACTGGTGACCGGTGCCTAGTCCGATCCGAACAGGTACAAAAAACTGGTGGTCATTCCGATTGCCGTAAATCGGTAAAAATCAGCTAAAAATCAATTCAACCGATATCGGTTCATGACCTGGTTAGGCGGTTCTTGCATTTTTTTTGAGTGTTTTACTTTTTGAAAGAAAACCCAAGTCAACCCCAAATCTGGTTTATGGATGGAGAGAAATAGAGAAGAAGAGAGATAAAGAAGAAGAGAAAAAAATCCGATTCTCTCACTTGCTACCTCTTGTGTCTCTATAATCCGTAAAAAACCTTAGTACAAAGGAGTTGGACAAAAGAAGGAGATACTATTTATTTTTTCAATTTTTGGTAAGTAAAAGAGACACTATATAAATTAAGTAATCATTGATAAAATTTTTCTCTCTCAAACTGATTTTCTTCTACTAGAGTTTGTTTTTCCTTTTCCATTTTGTTTTCCATTTTTATTTTTCTCTTTTCAATGGTTTTTCCTTTTTCTTTTTCGTTTTCCATTTTCATGTCTCTTTTCAATGGAAAAAAAAATTGAATAGTTTGAAGTTTCAATCACATCTCATTTTATTTGGTATAAATCATGTAAAATTTACTATAATATTTTCAACATTAATTTAATCAAAAAATTATAGTGAGCTTTTTAAAGTGAAAAATGCATTGGATGAGAATTTTTTATTGATTTATGGTCATGAGGCATTTGTATATAAAATTTTATTTTAACGATTTTTATTATTTTTTCCCTAACTTCTAATATTTGTGTTATTTATTCAAATAAAAGCATATTTGAACATTATAAAGTAATTTTGTTCTTTATTAGTTCATTTGTTAACATCAAAATTGAACACCACAAATATTTAGAGTTGTAAAAACATGTATATGTTGTAGTAGATTTTTTTTGAGTAATTATTAGTTATTATAAAGTTAAGCAATAATTAGAAGAATGACAAGAATTTTGGCAATTAGCTTGTTCTTTTAATCTGTTCATTATTATTGATATTTTTCTAATTTTTAATGAATTCATAATAGTTTTTATATAAAAAATTAAGCTAATAATATTATTTTTTTATTTATGACATCATACCAGTTGAATCAGTGGTTGAATCGGTCGAACTGATAACCAGTAAAGCCATCGGTTCTATCTCTGGTCCGGTTTTCAAAACATTGCCTTCAGTAGTTCAAACATGTTTCTGTATGCTGGCTTGCTCCCTTGAACATGCATTTTATTTTTTGGTAACGATCATCCATTTTTCTAGTCATTGAGACAACCCCGAATTTGTTAGAGCTCCGGTTGTCCATATCTTCATCCATCTTGTTCGAATTGCCTTCTATTGTAGCTTCTTCTTTAGAGCATTCCATGACTCTGTGACCCACCATCCCACATCGAAAATAGATTGGAGGAAGGTTTTCATGCTCTGGAGGAAACAACAATCCATCTACGTCAATTACAGTCTTCATTGGTTGGTCTAAGTCAATTTGAAAGCACAGACGCGCAAACTTCCCTTTTTAAACCCAATAGGTATTATGGTCCACCTTGATAGGAATGTTGTTGCTTGTTGCCAGGGCAAAGATTATATCCTGCTGATAATATTCTAATGGTAATGCCAGCACCCTGATCCGGACAATCGTAGAGTTAATTCTGTCTTTGACGACTGAAACATGGGATACCATTTCCAATTGACCAAGTATTGGTTAAGCAAGACCAAAGGCCCTTACAGTCAATATGAAATCTGCCTTTTCCTTGTCATTAAGTTTGAGAACGAAGCAACTATGACCCAAATCCATCCGCTCAAATTCCCCCTATAACTTCCACATGGAGCTTATCCGAGTAGACAAAGTATTGATATTGATAGAACGACCAGGTATTTAGAAGATGATCGACTCCTTCCATGGTGGTTGTATCTCTTTCTTGTACTAATTATCCAACTGGATTTTAAGGAATGGATAGTCCTCCGATGGTTCAAGATTTTAACCTTATCAAGATTAAGCAAGCTGTTTTGGATAAACTCAACTGCCTTACCTCTATCATTACCTAGTAGGGATTGAAGATATGAACGATTTCTAGTCTCACCCGAATTGGGATGTTTCGGTGTGGGAAAGGAGTCATCCATATTTTCATCGTTAACCAAGTTGGTCTTGATCTTTTTATGCTCGGATGGATGAGGTCCTCTTCGTCACGGGACACAGCAGCGTTGGGGCTTACAGAACTCTCTCTCCATCTCGCTCCCAGGTGGCTTCTCCTTCGTCTTTGATAATATATACTCGTTTTATTCGGGGGCTGTTTTCTAAAGTGGAACAACTTGAAGGAACTGAAGGATAAACATCCGAGAAAAGAAGCCTGCTTTTCTGCTCAGTTAGAGGAGAACCAAATTGGTCTCTCTCTTTTCTTTCTTTGCCACTTACTGCAAAAACCAAAGCCAAACCTTTTTCGAACGTTTATATACCTCTTTTTGACTTATAATCAGAAAGAACCAATTGATGGACGAATTGTTAGGATGGATTAATTGGTTTTCAATTTCAATATTTCCGAATTTTATTTTTTGAACCGTTTCAATAAAAATGGAAATGGAACCGAAAAATTCCAGTTTAATTGGATTGAACTGAATAAATAATGGTTCACTTTTTATTATTCAAGGTTTTTTTTTTTTAAATAAATCGATTACATCATTATTACATAATTTTCAATATCAATAACTAGATCAAATATCAATTAACAACTACATCAAATTATCAGTTATCAACATTAATAACTATTAAAATTAAAAATAGGTTAGCAAACAACTACTGCTAAATAGACAAAGGTTTATAGTAGAATTGAACCAAAAACCTGATAGTTTTAGAGTTTCAACTTTGACTGTTCTTCTCGGATAATCGAAATTATTGATAAACTAATCGAGATGTTCGGTTCGATTGAACTGAAAATCGAATATTTTTTAGGGACATCCTTATTTATGTCTGTAAAATATTATCTAAATTGTAAGATTAGAACTCGAATGTCTTACAGCTAAAAAAGGCACGAAATTTAAGTCATTTATAAAGCGTGAATGGCCAATTTAAGGGTAAATTGGAAAAACAAAAAAGAAGACAAAAAAGGAGGAAAAGAAAAAACAGTTATGCTCACTATGTTTGAATTTTAATTAAATGAATGATTAGTTTATATAGCAATATCTAAAGCAATTAACTTTAAAGAATTCAAAAACAATACTAGTATTCTGTACCAAATAATAAGGATTTTTGAGAGTAAAATCTAGAATTCAAGAGATTTCCACCTGTTCTCAAGCGCATCCACAACACCATCAAAGCTATCAAACCTGGAACTCACCACATCAATCCCCACACCCAATTTCTCAGCCCCCGCTGCCGTCACAGGGCCGTGCGCCGCAGCCACCATCTGGGGACACATCCGCCTGACCATCCCCCAATCCAGTCCCACTTCCCCCAAGCTCTTCAATAGCCCCTCCACCTCCCCAGTGCTCGTGAAAACAATCGCATCCACTCCGCACTCCTCCTCCATCATCCCCACCAGCTCCGCCACACCGCCGCTCCGCCACCGCGTCTCGTAAGCGTCCACCCTGACGGGGACCCACCCCCTCCGGGCAAGATCCGCCAAAAGTTTGGGCACCACCGGCGGCTCCTCCACGCCTATCACGAGCGGTACGGGGCATAGAACCTTCTTCCCCTGTCCCAATCCCAGCGCCTCCACCAGCCCACTCGGCGTCGCCACCGGAGGTACCACAACCCTTATTCTCCCCGGATTTTCACACAATTTCCGAACAAACGACTCGTCCAGAAGCTCTGAGTCTCTCCCAAGAGCCGAAACTGTGAAAATTTCTCCATCTGGGGCCAACGGAGGCGTGGCGATGCCGGCCAGACCCTCCGTGAAGGCGGCGATTCCAGATCTGGAAGTGAATGCTACGGCGGAGAAATGGCGGATGGGGGGATTGGGTGGGAGCAGGTAGTGTTGGATTGAGGAGATGGTTTGTGGGGTGGGCTCGACGGTGAGGGTGGGGCACCAGAGAGGAGCCCAGCCCTTGAGCTGAATGAGGTGAGACAGCCTTCCTGCGTAGTTTTGCGGGGTGGTGAAGGCGATTAGACGGGTGGTGGCCGGCGGAGGAGAAGATGGGAGAGGAGGAGGGTATTTCTGTAAATTGAGGACTATCATTCGAGGGCCCAGCATTTTGAAGCTGCCCCCTATCTACATAAATTCGTGTTTTGTTCTTATCAAGTATCGTTTGGGTGTGTTTAATAAAAATAAAATATAATTTAATTATATATTTAATAAATTTATAATTTTGTATATTACGAAAAAATGAATGAAAATTAAATTTATATATTATGAAAAATAAAAAAAAGATTGAGAATTAAATTGAGTTCAATTATTTAAATTAAATAAAAAGATAAAATAAATATTGAAGATAAAGATACGAGGGAAGAGGGAGACAAAAAAAAAAGAAAAATAATATTTTATGTTGAAAAAGTGAGAGTAAATAGAAGAGATGAAAGAGAAAAAAGTAAATGTTTCTTTATTTTTTTATTTTTTTGAAAGGGAAAACAATACCATTAATAAATTAATAGTTTTCAGACAAAAAAGGAATAACACAATCGGGGATATCATAGTCCTCTTCATTTGAGCATGTCGTTAATCTAGCTAACGTATGTGCTGCTTGATTCCCATTGCTACGAATAAACTTGAACCTGCACCCCCTCAGTTACGTGACTATATTACGTGTGTCATGAATAATATTACCCACACTAGAGTAATTAGCTTATGATGCAGCAAGTTTAGACAGCACTGATAAATAATCCCCTTCCAACTCCACATACTGCCAACCACGTTCTAAAGCCAACCTTGCCCCATCTAACGCCGCTAACGCCTCAAAATGATCTGGCTCTAAATTTCCCTCCACCCGGCATACCCTCCAACCAATACACACCCCATCCGACCGATGAGCCACAACCCCGATTGCCATCGCCTGTTGATTCACAAAGACAACCCCATCAAAATTTATTCGTATATACGGAGCGGAGGGGGCATGCCACTTCTTACCGACCTCTGATGGTTGGTCCTAAAGGCTAGAAAAAGTCGCAATACAGAACGCTCCATAGTATGAATGAGCAAACTGTACCAATTCCAGCGGCTGCATCGACTCAAACTCCATAAGATGCCGGTTCCTATTCCACCACAAACTCCAAGCCGAGATTACAAACTGACCCACATCTCCTTTATCCAATCTCCTACACACTCCTTTTACCCACTCTTTCCGACCATCCCCCCACCCCCAGATAACCCTCCATGGTATATCAGACATACCCCAAACTTGCCTCGAAAAAGGGCAACGAACCATAGCATGTTCAAGATTTTCCTCAACAATCCCACAAAAAGGACATCCAAAATCACTAGTCAACTTCCGCTTAACCAAATTACATGCAGTAGGGAGAATATTGAAACAAACTTTCCATAAGAAAAGCTTAACCTTCGGAGATGCATGTACGTGCCAAAGGAACAGCCGCGAACCTGAAGCACTTGGATCTGACGCACCCCCTAAACCTTGCAAATGCAGCTCTCAAGCTAAGTGATATGCAGACTTGACAGAAAACCTCCCAGCCTTCGTATAATGCCAAATCAACATATTACGGTTTGAAGCTGCCCCTAATGGAATACCCAAAATAACATTTGCATCCACCTTCTCAAAACTCTGTCGTACCAGTTCAACATCCCACTTTGGATGGCACAAACAACTCAACTATGAAACCTACCGAATCGTACACGCCATAGGTGGTTAAGTGACCGGCTTGAAAGTGGACGGCCTCGGCAACCACCTATCCTTCCACACATCCACCCTCCGCCCATTCCCGATGCGCCACCTAGTGCCCGAAACTAAGAGCTGTTGAGCTGCCAGGATGCTCCTCCAAGTGAACGACGGTCAGGTACCCAACTCAGCTTCTAAAAAGCTCGAGTGAGGAAAATAGCACGCCTTCAATAGACAACTCAGCAAATTGGATGGCTCTGCCACTAACTTCCATCCTGCTTCGCTAATATAGCCAAATTGAAGTCCTTTAGTTGCCGGAAGCCCAAGTCCCCATCTCTTTTGCTCTTACACAATTTAGACCAGGCTAGCCAATGTATCTTTGAAGTATGCCTATTATTCAACCAGAAGGAAGCCGTCATGGATTCCAACTCACTAAGCAGTCCTGTGGGAAGTTGGAAACATCCCATAGCATAACTTGGTATCGCCTGTAATACGGACTTTACTAGAATTTCTTTACCAGCTTGCGACAACAACTTCTTGTTCCACCCTTGGATCCGAGCCTATACCTTATCCGTGATAGAAGCAAATATCCCCTTCTTCGAATGACCCACAACAATCGGCAACCCCAAATAACTCTCATGCTTCTGAACTAACTGTACCGCTAACTTGGCCGCCCATGCCACGCGCAAATCTTGTGGGATGTTAGAGTTGAATACAACTGTGGATTTCTGTAAATTGATCTCTTGCCCAACACTCTCCCATACTTACCCAATACCAATTGAATAGTCGCTATTGCCTCTAAAGTAGCTTGGCAATAAATCAAAGTGTCATCCATGAAAAACAAATGTGAAGTACATGGGGCTCCCTCACAGATTGACACCCCCCTTAACATATTCCTATCCTCCTCCCCTTCTAACAAAAAACTGAGGATTTCTGCACATAAAAGAAATAGATAAGGAGAAAGAGGATCGTCCTGACATATCCCCCGACTCGGAATAACTGACCTAAACTGCTCCCCACTCAGAGTGAAAGAATAACTCACTGACCTAGCACAACTCATAATCAAATTAACAAATATGGCATGAAAACCTAACTTCAATAGAACACGTTCCAAGAAGGTCCACTCAACCCTGTCATAAGTTTTACTCATGTCAAATTTTAAGGCTAAGAAACCATATTGACCTCTGGTTTTATTTTTCAAAAAATGATTGAGCTCAAAAGCAACCAGTGTGTTATCGATAATCAAATGACCGGTGATAAAAGCTGATTGAGAAGGAGAAATAACATCATTTAAAATAGGTTTCAGACGGTTAGCTAAAGTCTTCGATGCGAGCTTATAAATGCCATTACATAGGCTAATAGGCCGGAATTGGGTGATCATTTTGGGTTTTTCGCATTTGGGTAATAGGACAATATGTGTGTAGTTCAAAGAAGGCACAAAATCATTATGATTAAGAAAACATAAAACACAATTTATTACTTCATGCTTAACCACATTCCAAAATCATTGAAAGAAAATCGAAGGCATGCCATTTGGACTGGGAGATTTAAGAGGGAACATTTGAGAAAAGGATTTCTTTACCTCCAGTTCAGAATAGGGTTACAGTAGTTGGTTGTTGACTTCATCACTTACCCTTGACGGTAATTCTGCTATGGCTGCCTCAATCTCAAATACATCCATTTGATTGGATGTAAAAATACCGTGGAAATATCGCTAAATAATCCCCTGGATTAACCTTTTCTCCGTACGCCAATTCCCTGCTTTATCCCTGAGACCCGTAATTGAATTTCGATTGAATCGTGCAGATGCTTTCTGATGAAAATACCTCGTGTTCCGGTCCCCTTCTTTTAACCAAAATTGTTTACCCCATTACTTCCACATAACCTCCTCTCGGGCCTCCAATTCTACCCAAACTGATTGAACATACCACTCCTCTTGTTTAGATGCTTTTGAAACACCCCCTTGCCTCAACTGAGCGATGCATTTAGAGAGTTCCATAACCAGTTTCCTTGGGTTCCCAAACCTCGTAGAACTCCATCAAATTAAACCGACCTTGCACAAATCCAGACTATCCTAAACTACTTCAGATGCTGTCAGACCCGTCTTCGAATGCCAACTTTGCTCCACAATCTCTGCGCATTCATCCGATCATAACCGCATAGCCTCAAACCTGAATCTCTTCTGCATACCGTAAGACTTCGTGCCCAACCCTTGATGGGCCACCAATATCGGACTATGATCCGAATTAACACACTCCAAGTGCTTGACCAATGCTTTCGGATAGGACATAGCCCATTCCATATTCACCATAGCCATATCCAACCGTTCCCTAATTGTATGCGGGCGCTCTCTATTATTAGACCAAGTATATCGATACCCATTGAAACCCAAATTATGCGAATGACAATCCTGCAACGCCGATCGAAATCCCTGAATTTGTCCCGGCGATTTATTCATCCCTCCATCTTTATCATCGTTAGACAATATAGCATTAAAGTCCTCCACGCAAGCCCAGTTGCCCTAATAGAATCACTAATCCATCTCAACATATCCCAAGCCTCATTACGATTGTGAGCTCGTGGATCCCCATAGAAACCCGTAAGTGTCCAATTACTTCCTCCTATTTCCAAAGACACAATGACATCAATATGATACTTTGAAAATGATCGAAGAGTCACTTCCACCGCTTTTTTCCACGGCATCCCCAAACTACCACCTTTTCCCACTAACTCCACACACACTCCATACATCCCTAATTTTAATTTCAGCAGCTCAAACTTCCTTTTCTTGTACTTCGTTTCATACAAGAACACCAATGGAGGGTTATGCTCACGAATGAGCCGATCCAATTCACAAATTGTCAAGAGACTCCCCAACCCTTGACAATTCCAACTTAGAATATTCATAATGCCCTGCAAGACTGCTGAGCGGTCTCCGCCGAAGAGCTTTGTTAATTAATAAGCAACAAAGGGGAGGGGTGAGATTTCTTACTTGTCTTCTCCTCCACCCCAAGCAAACCATCGAACGCTACCTGCCTTTTACTTTTTCTAGAAACTGACTGCACCCTAGAAGATATAGAGACCTCCTTCACTGAACCTCTCCTCCACCTATGATCCGTCTTCCTATTCTTCCGTACGGGTCCTTCTGTATCCATAAAAGTAAGTGGGATAGGAATGAGAGAATTGGGGAGGGGGGGGAGGGTTGATTTGAAAAGCAGCAGGCTAATTTAATGCTCCCACTGGTTGTGCTTGGGAATTTGAGACGTTTTCAACACCGAGAGTAACAGGAGAGCTCTGTACTTGAAATCTGAGTGGGGAATGGGAAGCTGGCTAGAGAGTGAGTCTGGGCACATGGGAGAAGGTAGGCTGCCAATATTAACTGAAAAATGTCCCACTTGAGATGAAATTGGGTCCATTCATAATGGGGTATGGCCACACGGAGGCATAAGATTGGATTGGATTACTTGTGAGGAGAAAATTGGACTTAGGCTGCCGACGGGAAAAGTAGTAATTTGCTGGGGAATTAAATTGGGCTGTTTTAATCCAAGGAAGGTAGATAGGCTTGGGTTGATTTGGGATTACTTTTGATTAGGCTCAGATGTGAACTTGGGCTGCTAGATTGGGTATTAGTAGGCCGATTGGGTGAGTTAGGCTGAAATAAATGAAGGGGGTAGACGGGCTTGGGCTACTGTGGGGTGATAGAGTATCGGGCTGACTAGTTAAACCGGGCTGAGTGAATTGGGTATTATTTGGGTGTGCACTTGGGCTCGACTGAATTAATTGTAAAGAAATAGATGTGTTTGGGCTGATTTGTGATGAAGTAGTATTAGGTTGATTTGTTAAACTGGGTTGAATAATATGGGAGGAATAATCCTTATCTGAATGAAAATTCCCCAACCTTTTTGATTTGGAATTAAACTCTCTTGCCTAGACACGGTTATCCTCCATGAGAAGAGCTCCACTCCCTGCTGAAATTATGGCATTACCACTTCTGACGTCGCCTCCCTTTATACGACTTTGAACATGTGCAGAATTTCTCGGATTTGCACTCCTGAACCGTGGTGGGCCCATCCTAGCTTTGATTTTCATCCTTTGCCGACTCTGCCACTGCACCGGCCTATTCCCTGGAGTTGCTCGCAACCACTCGCCGAATGGGAAATTTGGACTAGGATCTTCGTACTGTAAATCACAAAATTGTTTAATGCGATCTATCTTCCCACAAAGGTAACAGAAATTCTACAATTGCTCGTACGACAACGAAAGTACCATTTCTCGCCACCCCTATTTTGGATAACCAAACGCCCTTCTCAACGGGATTGTGACATTCAAATCCACTTGGATACGTAGTATAGCAAAACTTGTCGCTCTTTGCAGATCAAGGTCTACATCTCTAAACTGCCCAATTCGGTTCCCAATATATTCTGCCATGGTGTCATTCATCATGCTCAAGGGAAGTCTATGCACACGAACAAAAAAGTCACACCACTGAAGCTCCACATCTAATGGATTCTGTCTCGGTTGGACCTCATTCAATATTAGAAGATACTTATCGAAAGACCACGGTGTCCCTGCCATAACCCTCTTACGATCTAACATATGATTGAACTTTATTAGAAACACCCATTTTCCAGTTGCTTAATATCCATTTCTCGGACTGGGTTAATAGTGCTAGTAATAGTAGCCTGGAATGCTTTGAAATTCATATTTCTGTTCGTGATAATTTTCCCCATAATTAAAAACCCCGATTGCTGCTCCGAACCACCCCAGGCCAAGTTTGACACTTCCAAGCGTTCTTCCTCCAACGGTATGAGATCTAGAGCCCTCGCCATCCAAGCCAGATTATTCTCCATCCACCTTAATATCTGAGATGAGAGTTAAGGCCAAGTAGAGAAACAGTAACTAGTCCACCAACTAGCAGCCCCCGAAAGAAAACAACCAAAGACCAACAGTAGAAAATAGGAAAAATCAAATAGCAATGCAAGACAAACCCACTACAAAGAAACAATACAAGGTTAAAGGAACAAAACAAAATAGTAACATGTAGATCAACAATCTTGGCCACTAAAGCTCGACAAAGGAGTAGTACTCTTCGTGAGACCCGTTCTAAGAAGACAACCCTAAACCAAAACTGCATACGCAGACTAAAACTCTACAAAGAGACTAGGACTCTTAGGAGAGAGACTTTTGCTGACATTGGGAAATTTTGGTGAGTGAGAAGTTAATGTTTCTTTATAAAAAAGACAAAATCTTCTTCTGATAAAGGCATTTACTTATTAATTATCATTTACAAATTATATGGATTATGTGGAATGCAGATGTACAAATTGCTTGTCCACAATAATTTAACAATAAAGGGTAAATAACATTGGGTGAAATTCAACAAACCCCTTGCGATAATCAAAAGTGGTAAAAAATCATTTGTAATAAAAGAATAGGCAAAATGACCCATGTGACTTTAGAAAAGGTGCATACTGCCTCCCTATTCAAATCTATCATATATTTTAGGTTAAATTTCAAAAATCTCCCCTTGTAGTTTAGTGAAATTGCACCAAACCTCCTGTGGTTTAAAAATAAACAAAATACCCCTTGGGGTTAATAAAACCATACACACATGCCCTGGGACATCCTTATCGTTAAACCATACTAGATGACGACAAATTTTCATGTGTATTTCCCGTTATACCCTTCTAACCATTTTGTATTTTGAATTAGGGTTACTTTCTTTTTCACATAAATACATAGCCACTCTTACACAACAACAACAACAACAACAACACACACACACACACACATATATATTTCCACACACGCCAAACACCGACACCTCAATCTCTCTCTCTCACTCACTCACTTACTCATACACACACGCCAAACATCAGAAACAGAAACACAAACACAAACACAAACACACGAGCACAATCACACATACACTCAAATACACAAACAACACAAACACACACAGACACAACATGCACACATACATTCACACACACACACACACACATAAGGATACACACATAGAGATACACAGAGATGTGTGTGTGTCTGTGTGTGTGTATACATACATAGAGATGCACCACATCAGGATGAAGATGAAAAAAGAGATGAAAAAAAAGAAGAAAGAAGAAAGTTGGGTTTGTGTTTTGTTTTAACAATTTCTCTTAAAATTATTTTAAATCTGAAAATCTAGAATCAAAAGTCATGTTTAAATTTCCCTAAATTCAAAATTTCACTCCAATACTGTGATATCCAACTTCAGTATGTAATTGGAAGGTTAAGAATTTTATGTATACTAATATGTATATGTCTTATATTTAGGGGAAAATAGAAGATTTTAGTTTTAGGGGCTTAAATGTAAGAAAGCAATTATTAATTGGGTTTAAGGGATAATTCAAAGAAGCAAGTCAAACCCTAGTCTCTTATAGGGTCTTCGTATATAGACATACAGAGAGGAGGATGAGTGAGAGCCGACAGTGCTAACACACCCAGTATTGAGGTTCATCGGAGGACAAAGAAAATCGACATAGGGCAACACAAATCAGGTAACTAGCTAAGAAAAATATTTCCTCATATTCAAAGTACACAACTATGACATCATGAGGGGGAATGATGGCTAATGATGGCGAATTGGATAATTGTGAAATACACATTATTATAAGATGAAATAGTGAACTATGCTGCTAAACTGTACAACTATTAATGAGAATGTATTTGATGATACAAGTAGGATTGTAGGTGAAGTACTATGATTTGGTCTTGAAATACGTGTATAGTGAACATGTATGTGTACACCTATAGTTACAATGAGCATGTGTGTGTGTGTATATATACATATATATATATATATATATATATATATATATGAATAGGAACTCATGAATTATGCAGCAGCTAGTTCATCTCGATAGGAGCAGGTTTATGTACGGATATATATATGTGTGTATGTAACATGAGCATTTGTACGTACATAAGGATGGGGAACTTTAAATTATGAATCGGATTGTACCTTTTGTCTCATACTATGAACATATGATACGCGATGGTTGAGTATTGTACAAGATGCATGCGATACATATTCCTTAGGTTAAAATAAAAACGAAGGTAATTTCCGAACATTGAGGCGTAAGCGGTTAGTTCAAAAAAAAAATTCTTTTTATTTTTTTTATTTTTTATTTTTATCATTACGCCTCTATCGAATAGAAATATTAGTGACTTTGGTTAATTACGTAGATTCTATTGGAGGCGAGGCAAAGAATCCTGGACAAGTGCCTTTTTAACTTAAGTCTATTTGGTTAAGGTAAGTGACCTTTCACTTTTCTAGTTAAATAAAACCCTATTCATTATATTTTGGTGTGTGTGTGAAAAACCCTTTTGTGATTTGAGGCAGGCATGCTTATAGGTGCTACTTTTGAAAATTGTGATAAGTTGTTGATTTTGCTAGCATACTTGAAATGTGAGGTTTGACTATGAGTTTTGTGAATGTCAATACCCTTAAGGCAATTTTGAAAACCCATTGTTAGAGCCATATCATATTGACTATTTCGGAATAGGCAATTGGCGGGAACGGTTAATTGTGTGTTGTGCTCGGTCAATGACCCAATACAAAGGGGTTAAGCTTGTATTAGGACACAGTACGGGGGGAGGTCAAGCCTATACCAGGACCCAGTATGGGGAGGGGGGTAAGCCTATACCAGGACCCAAGACAGGGGGGTTAAACCTGTCCTTGGCCATGGTCATCACGTATGTGTGGTCTTACATGGTGAATTCTTTGTTGTATAATATTATTTAGGTTTTACACATATTAATGTTGATCATTGTTGTATCCTTGTTGTTAAACAAACCATGATCCTTTGGGATTGAAGTATTTGTATGCATACTTTTATTTATGTATTTACTTTCACGTATAAATTTTAATTTGCCTATTTGCTTAAACTAACTGGCCAAGTGTTGGGTCATTTACTGGGCTGTCATGCTCATGACTCCTCTAACACCTTTCAGATATTGAAGTTTAGTTTGCAGTTTGAAGTTATGGAGTACCTAAGCACCTTAGAGACTCTGCATGACACTACTTATATTTGTGCTTTGGTGTAGAACACAATAGCAATCATTTATATATGTTTTCTCAAATTAGGCACTGAAGGCTATTGCCTGGAATAATATTGTTTGCTTATGTTTTCAAACTCATCTCCTCTTGTTTAGCGACATTATATCCTGGTGGGTTTGACACGGATTTAATGACCTTTAATATTTGCCATTGTCTTATCTTCTTTGTCTATTGAGAGAGCAACTTGACAGTCAAATGACCTATATTAACGCCTCTTGTATCTATTTATGTATACATATACGTGGGTGTGTGTGTGAACATAGTGTGAGCCTGGCAAGCTATTTTAGAGCTTGCGGCAATTGTTATGGTCCTGGGGTTTGGGGCGTGACAAATACAATCAGAACTAGGCATGGAAGGAGTGATTTTGGGGCTTTAGGTACTTAGGAGAAGGAAAGGGTTGAAGACCATGAAGAGACTAAAAAAAAAAATCAAAAAAAGAAGAGGTTGAAGACGATGAGAAAGGCAAAAAAAGAACTGAAAGAAAAAGACAAACAGGAAGGGAAGAGAGAGAGAGAGAGGAATTATATTTAATTATTAAGAGCTTTTTTTATTTTAAGATTTTAATATATTATTTAGTGTATATATATATATATATATATATATAGAGAGAGAGAGAGATGAATTATATTTAATTATTTTTGGGATTTATTTTTAAGATTTTTTGATTTTAAGATTATAATATATTATTTAATAAAGTGAACAATAAAAAATAAAGAAGAGTGAAAAATTTAAGAAAATGTATATTTTTTTATTATTATAAAAAACTAATCATTTGATCATTCTATTAAAAAAATATTTGATTGTTTATAGCTTTTTAAATAAAATAAAATTAAAATTTGAAGATAAAATAAAATTAGAAATAAATTTATGTTGCAATTTTATAATTCAAAAATAAAAAATGGGCTTAATATAACAAGTACACAAATAATGCTAGATTTTTGATTATTTTAAAATTTATTAAACCAAAAGGGCTGAATTGCAATAATTGATCAATATACTTAAATATATTAAAAAATACAGTGTAATAGTTAGTATAGGGGTATTTAAGTCAATTGAACACAATTTGAAAGTCAAAAAGGTGTTAAAATGCAAGCATAAACGCACATATGGCGCGTATAGGTCAATCTCCGTTAAAGTGGGAAAATAAGCAGTGTTTTATTAACCCCAGGGGGTATTACGTCTATTTTCAAACTATAGGGAATTTGGTGCAACTTTACTAAACCAAAGGGGGAATTTTTGGAATTTGGCCTAAATTTTAAAGTAAAATATCCATAACAACCTTACTCAGTTTATAAAGTTGTACACTGAAACCTTTTCATTTTTCTTTATTGCTTTATTTTTTCCCTATTTTATTGAATTATAGTTTCTTTTTTTGATTGTTCTTCCCCAAATCTACTTCGACCCTTACTACTATTGTAGCACCCCAACACAAGGTAGCTCACCCCGGCCAGTCGCTATACGAGCAAGCAATCATCAACTTTTCAACCACAAATAAAACATTTGCACAATTCAAACATGTACTCACACAACAACACCGCATCATGTATATTTATCCAGAGACCTAACATAAACACGTATATCTAAAATACACGTTTAATTGTCAATGTTACAAAAGAACCAGTTCTTGCTTACTAGTCCAAAATATGGCCAGGGGCCTACATATATTCACAAACTATTGGACGCAAAACATACAAGATAGCTATAATCTCAATAGAAACCACCTTTTAATTGACATCACTCAAGCATTTTCTTTTTGTCAACAATCCACCTTCTCTCTCTCTCTCTCTAACTCAGAGAAGCAGAACAATCAACTAAAAAGGAAAGTAAGTCCAAATGACTCAATGAGGGCACACAAAATAAGTAAAATAATAAATTACTAATAAAAGAGCAGTAATACATTCGTCTACATTTTGAATGCTATACAAGAGATTTTAGAACAATTCTTTTGGAGGTAGTTAATTTGGTACGTATCAGTTGAGTAGTTCAAGCAGAGATGGAAAACAAGCATTCAACCAGGTGGTCGGTTAAGTAACATTGAGGTAGAAAACTAGCAATCGAACAAACGGTCTGGTAAGCAACACATTTAACAGACAGTTCAAGGGGGTAAGCAAACAATCTCTTTGAACAATGATCAGAATGGATAACAACAATGTGCAAACATTATGAAACAATAGTGAGAGGCGATATGAACACCTTATCACTCTATAGACTAGAAACGAATAAGACCCTTCCTTATTTTTTCGGGTTGTGGGTGACCACTCAAGACAATACAATTCACTGCCAATACATGATCGGGGAACTTCCCTACCTAATCATTTTATGGTATCTTCCCATGGAACAATCGCAAAATTATGAATAACCCCATAGTTGCCAATGCAATACAATTCAGTTCCCTTAGTAGAATAAACAGATAGAAAGAACAAGAACGATGCAGTCATTAATAATCATAGTACAAAAGGGACAACAAGTCTTGTCCCAATCAGTATAGCACAATAACATCTGTAGCATTCAAAATTCAAGTCAACAGTATAAAGAAATGGTCCAAAATTCATAAAAATTTATAATGGGTGGTAAGCCCGAATAGTACAGTATACAAGGGTTTACGAAACAATAGTGGAAAGGGTTAAATGAGGATCGAAGACAGTATATAATAGGTGACAAGCCCCAAATAGTGCAATACAAAAACAATGGTCATGAATTGAAATCGGGTTCAGTTTGTTATAAGACATGAATCACAATTTGAAAACAATTCGCAAGTGGGCGACAAAGCCCGAACAATCAAGTTGGCAAAGCAAAATAGAACATATGATTAGGTTTTCGTAACAAAATGTATATATAGTTCTACTCCCTAGCAAAGAAAATGGTAAAATGCTCACCTAGACGCGCTTGCCGAATTGCATTAAGCAATCCTTTGTGTTTCGACAAATGGTTCACCTATAATTTAGAAAAAATATAAAGAAGCTAGGTAGCACAGTTAACCTTGCGCTTACACATGACATACGACACAAATGGTCCTCAAGGAAAGTCATATAAAATTTGTAATTCTGAATAATTCATAGTTTGAAATCTAACAGGCCAGTATTATACATGCTAGATATCATATTCACATAACTATTTTAGTTTATTCCACTCCATCGTTTGTTATCTGACGACCAATATCAGAATGGACTTTTTACCATATTCAAACAATATTCCCAGTCCATATCAATCCTTTAAATGATCATTATATAGGATTGATGAACAATATCTAATTCGAACAAATCAAAGCACTCTTTCAAAATATCCCATAGTCCATAAATAACTAATCAAGTGCATATTCATGTGATATTATAACACGTACTACTACACAAGGTCCATGAATTTCATAACACTTAGCCTTATCTTATCTTTGTCGAATTCAGTCCTTGATATCAAAATGAAGAAGCCCATGGCCGGGCCTCAATGCCATAATCTAACAGTTTCCTATCTGCCATTGTCATTATTTTGGAGAGGAGAAAGTCAGAAAACCAAATTTATTTGGAAACTAATTTATGTACATTGCATTATTAAATTGTTTAATTAATAATAATGATACATCTTACTGATAATTATTTAAATAATAATGACGCGTGCCAAATTTTTGGACAACTAGAAAATTCATACAAGAGAATGTTGAGTGTACGAAATTTCTGGGAATCTTATTTTTTGAGGAAGGACCTATCGACGGTAGGGGACCTAACCTGCAACAAAGCATTAATACTCCACTGAATTTAATAAGTATGTGCTTTAGAAAGAAATAAAGCAAAAAGTAAATTATAATATAATGTAAAATAAGGTAGGAAAGATAGCACATGAGGAAGCTCAAAATGGAGCATTAAGACTCCACTGAATGTAATAAGTACGTGCCTTAGAAAGAAATAAAGCAAAAATTAAATTATAATATAACATAAAATAAAGTAGGGAAGATAGCAAATGAGGAAGCTCAAAATGTGCTCGATCGAATAGCTTGTGTGTGTAAAGTGAGTGCAGGTGGGAGAGTGCAAGTAGAGTTTGAGTTAGAATGTATTTTCCAAATGAGAGGTAGAGGCCTTTTTATAGAGAGGCTTGACACACTTTTTATGTGAGTGTATCCTACTTGAGGATTCATCGGGGCTTCCTACTTTGGTGGATAGAGTTTGGACTTGGTCCATTTTTCGGATGAGGAAAATCGGTATGGGCCTCCTCTGGATTGGGCTTCCTCCAGCTGGGCTCCAGTACGTGTGAATCTTGTGCCTGTCAGAGTTTTGCACCCATCTTTGAGGTATTGTCTTGGGCTTTTCATTTTAGGCCGTTTTATAATACCTTAGCCTAGTGGATTGATTTTTAAGGGGGGTCATCACTGCACAAAGTCTTTATTTATTAGGGGAAACCTATTAAGAATCCTTGAGTGGTGCCTTTCTTCATTGGGGAAACCCGATAGGAAGGGAAACCTAATATGAATCCTTGAGTGAGGTCTTCCTTCATTGGGGAAACTTGAAATGAATCTCATAAGGGGAGGTATGGCCTTGGCTTGGGAAGCCTTTGAACAGAGGATTCTCGTGGTTCGTTATGTTTGATAACTATCTCTTAAAGAATTGGAGTTAATCCTCCTAAAAAGGTGGGTTATGTGGGCAGTTACAATCCCGTTCCTTCAGCTTTTAGCGGGAGTGCCTCAAAATCGTCAGATCATGGATCGATCAACAGGTAGGGCGTGTTCGTTGGTTTCTAACGAGGAGGACCCTTAAATGCTGGGTTTTTTTCTTTGTTCAGAGAGAGAAACATCAGGCTTGAGAAAGAGAATACCCCAAACTTTGTAAGGACACTTCCCTCTGTTTTTAGTGATTTTTCGACATTCTTACAAGTCATTCTCTCTGGTTGTCCCTCATTGACGGTGAGTTTTTGAGCATTTTTCTTGACATCGGTGCATCCTCCAATTTCTTTTTGATTCCTCCTCTATTATGTTGTACAAGGCTTGTTGCCTTTTCTTGTTGTGTTTTTGGGTGCTCTATGGGAGATCCCTTTGTTGTTTTTCTATGTTGTTGTTGCTGTATGTTGTTGTGTAAAATCATGTAGTCTTATCACGAGTATGTTCCTGAGATAGAAGAGGGTGACTCATCAGGAATTGGGATTTTGAGGGAGCTGTCCCTCTTGGAGGATAAGGGCCACTTGAGGGCTTTCTCCATCAGCCCCACCAAAAGAGGTGGTGGCTTTAAAGAAGGAGCTCGAAAAAGGGGAACTCCTTTCCATGGTCGGGAACAATGAAGGCTTCACGAGGGATGCCCCTTTTTTGAAGTCCTGAGGTCTCACCTATCTGAAGATGATGAGGGATTATGGGATTTCTCCCAACCGGCGGTTAGAACTCGTATCCTCTTTAAGTAGGATTCACATCCCTCCTAGGGGGTTTTTAGTGTTCTATGTGGACTAGTTGGGAGAGGGTTGAAGATTCCTCTCCCCAATTTTTATAGAGATGTTTCCAATCGTTTTGGAACTTCCCTATATTAGTTCACCACAAACTTTATTAGACTTTCGGCGACTTATGTTGTTTTGTTGTATTCTATTGTAGAGATCCTAGAGGCTGCCCATTTCAATTCCTTTTTCATGGCTAAACCTATTTGACATGGGCTTTTTTATTTTGCCTTTAAGGGAGGGATGAGATTTCTCCAACCCTTAGCTATCCTAAGAGATGAAGGAGAAAATATTTCTTTGTTGCCCTTTTTGGGAGGTGGAATATTCCCCCTATTTGGCAAATCACCCTCCTTGAGAAGTGTAAGTGTGATGCTAAATATTGTCCATCTTGCACGATCCAAGTGCTACATAGGTTAAATCAGGCCTCCTACACTGCCCATGCTCTTTCCTCCGACCAACTTTCGCACTACTTTAGCTTGAATCTAAAGGAGGAGGCATATGCGGAGCCTCTTAGTATAAAATTTTGTCTTTCATTTTTATGTGATTATATATCTTATTATGGGAATGCTGACTCTGAGGATTCCCCTTTTTTAGATGTAATGGCCTTTAAGGCGAAGATGAGTGATTTCTTGAGGCAACAATCCTAGGGGAGCACTCCTCAGGGGCTCCTGCGCCCTCCTTTGGAGCGCTTGCCCCCTCTAGTACCCCATCGTCAAGCTACTCACCCTCGCATCCTCCTTCTTTTGGAAGTCAGGGTTATGCAAGCTCTCTTGAGAGAGCTGTTGAGATTAAGTGGGGGAAGTGCATCAATGCTCGTATGATGGTATAACTCTTTCAACACACTCACGTGTAGCCATCATATGTAGTCATCAATGCGTCTTATTTGTAGTCAAAGTCCGTAGTAGTCTTCCAATGCACTTAGGTTGTAGATATAATCTGTGTCATCAATATATGTATTTGTAGATAAAGTTTATAATATCCATGGCGAGTAGCCATCGTCTCTCAATGCATCTCCATGTTTTGTATTTATAGACCATTTTCAGTCGTTTGAGCACTGAATTTTAAGTCCTACATTAAATTGTAGGTAAGTAGAACCTTAGCGTTAATGTTTGCCTACTCCAACACATTCACTTATTGGAATAAAAATCAATGCACAATCAATTGAATTCAAATCGATGAGACTTCATTTTATGTGTACATTGCACTTTGGCATGCCTGCACTAAAACATAAACTCACTTTGAAGTTATTGTTTTCCAATCGAATTCAGTGATTTTGGAATACCAAATAAACATATTGGCGAGAAGTGCTAAGTGTTATACAAACACATAAAATTGGCATGCTCGGTGGTAGGTGTGGGTGTTGGGTTGGGTTTTGGGATTTCGGGTGCTACCCGACCCGAAATAATTAGGTGCCTGACAATTTCGGGTTTGGGTACCCGATTAGTTTTTCTAAAAAAAAGAAAAAAAAGAACTTCGGGTAAAGTGAGAATGTTTAAGACTTAAAAGAGTGTTGATTTTTTTTTTTTGTACTAGGAACTTCGGGTACTCGATCGGGTATTTCAGGTAGAGTTTTTCTACCTGAAACCCGACTCGATCTTTTATCGGATATTGGCTACCCGATCTAAAATGAGAAGAACCAGATTGGGCTTACCCGATCGAGTTTTGGTCGTGTACCCAATGCCTGACCCAAAACGCCCACCCCTACTTGGTAGGACTTCTGACTTGTTTAGTAGACCAGTTGGAATGCCAATCCCTTGACTAATTCGCAGTGTGCAACTTTTTATGCAAACAAAGATGTTGTCGGATGTCGTGCTTCTTCATTTGATGCAGATACTCACTTAGAGATATCAGATTTTATTTGAGATTTCTTGCTATCGTTGTGGTCGAACATGGGTGACTCGAGGGTAGATGCCTTTAGCTAGCTAGATCCCCTGACAACAAGCCCTCAAGAAAGAGTCCTCAAGGGCAATGTCTTTGCTTTCTTAACGGGAGTTAGGTTATTGTAACCCCCAAACCACATATAAATTATATCAAGAGGTTAGGATTGGAGGTTGCTCCTTCCAAGAGAATCTTTCAAGTAGCCGCAATCCATTTGACCTAAACAGGTGCCTTAAGACTTAGTCATATGGGGCAATCCACGATATTGTGATATACAATATTAGTATTTTGTTTTTTTATTCGGGGCTTCTAATAAAAGGTAGCTTTGTACCATCTAACATTAGATATGACCTTAATTAATTGCCACATGTACGTAAATTTCACTTCAACAAGTTTATATATTATATTTTAACCTATAACCTGGTTAGTAATTTATAATTATTTATTTTGAAGTACTACTTATCCTTTTCCAACCTCCTTAATTTAAGAGATTAATGAAGAGAAAATTGTGATTAGCAAGAAAGTTAATAATTTTTTCTGTCTCCCCCCCCCCCTCTCTCTCTCTCTATATATATATATATATACACACACATGACAAATAGATTTTATTATGATGAAATTTGTAAATAAATAGTGTATGAAATTAAATAATATTAAATATCTTGTATTAATAATTTTATTTTATAAATTAAAAATTGAAAGATGCTCTTTTATATTAATATAAATTCATAGTTATCATTATAAAATATTTCTATACTTCAATAAATTAAGTGATTAGTATATGATTTTTGTTGAATTATCTTAAATACAAAAAAGTTATAAAAACACTATTACAAATCATTTCATTATATTCCAAACAAAATAATTTTTACTCACTTTTATGTTCTTGTTTGTTTGTTAATATCATTCTATCATATATTGACGTTGTTGAATTAACAATTCACTTTAAAAAATGCTTCGATTTTAGAATATATATATATATATTTTCAATTATTAGTAATAAATATGCACATAAAATTAAAATCATTTTGCTAAATTATGTATTGATTTGAAGACATACCATAATTATTAGTTAATATAAATTATAGTCATGTGGCAAAATTAACGTGATTAAGATCATATCAAGAATGATATTGATAGAATGAACAACATAAATTTTTTTTAATTGTATATAATTAACCAGTGATTCAATTAATTAGGTTAAAGTTCATTTTCTATGTTATTATCATATTAAACAAATTATTGTTAATAATAATATTACAATATTTATGCATTTAATTATTTATTAAAAGAAAATGACTCATAAGTTATTTTCCTAAAAAAATTATCACTAATCCTATATTGATAAATATTTCAAAAAGTTATTTGACAAAGAATAGATGAAGATTAACAGAATTGCGTACATTTTCTATGTGCGAATAGCAATATAAGTCAAACATTATACAAATTATTGATTTATGGGCGTTATGGAGTTTTAATTATAATTTTATCGAATTAATATAAATTAACTAATGATGAATAGTGATGTGGAATACTAAACAAAAATAAAACTAACTAAGAAGATACATAAATAGTAGTAAAGTTACAATAAGAGATGGATATATCATTTTAAGCATCAGTTTGATTTTTATTTTAAAATAAATTTTACGCATCAACTTGACATCTTAAGAAGCAATCAAATTTTACTTGACATTTTTAATAAAAAATTCATTTCATGAAAATTGATAACACATTATAATAAGGAATTTGTTGAATTTAATATAAATTATAATATTTGTTATCAAAATCCGCACATTAAAATGCATTAATATAGTATTATGTTTGTTGATAAATTAAATGTTAAAATATATCTAATAAAAATTACTAAAAGGAAAAGTTAAATGATGAATGTTGATTGATTGTTTGATTGGATATGATAGATTTAGTTTAATAGGCCTTACACATGTAATTAAAATTCAAACTTGTAGATAAACAATAGGTAGCAGGTGACGACAACCTGCATAATAGGTTACAGGTAAGTATAACTTGTAAAACAGGTAACATATACTTTAATAAAATGAGGGTATCTAATGTTAAACCTTTTCCACTCTACCTAATAACAAACAAACCCTTTGTTATTATCATTTTCAATTTAACTACTTATTTTGATACTCATATTGTTAGGGTAAAAAATAAAAAAGTTATATTCAATTGATCATATAATAGAACAAGGTTTTTTCAATTTCAAACTTGTCCACTCACTTGATGAATTGTCATCTAATAATAAAAGATAATATTATTTTTGACATTAATATATAACTTTTCTCAAATTAATATTATAAAAAAAAGTTAAATATGAAAGAATGGTCTGAATCAAAGCGTAATGATATTTACAACTCCATTCCAAGGAGCAAGAATGGGATCGGTTGGATGTAAGAGTGATGGACTTAATTGGAAAAATATAAAAAAGTAAAATGGGCTCAAACACCTCATAAAATATAATTTTTTAAACTTTTTTTTATTTTTATTTTTATTTTTTGGTTTTAGACGTTCTTTAGTTCGTTCACATCTAGTGAATGCATATATGGTCTACCATGCAAGTAAAATTTTTGTACTAGCCTGTTGTACAAATAATCCTTAATTTCATCTTACCCGAACAATTAATAGCAAGTTACACAAAAATAGATTATATAGATTGAATGTCGTAGATTTACCTATTAAAAATGACTAACTTTAGTCACCTACAATTGATGAATAATAGTAGAACTTCGCTACAAAAAATAGCAAAACATTCAACGCAGCAAAATCAAAGTCATTACGTTTTTTATCCTAAAATTGCAATCTGGCGAGCATGAGGGCTAAGTGCGGCAGGAGAGCTAGAGGTTGTCAATCTTCACATCATATCAATTCATATAAATATCGATTGTTATTCTCGATTATATTCACAAAAATTAAGCAACTATTCTAATCCATCTCTTAATCATGAAATTCATAAATTTGCAATACCACTGCATTCCCTGCAGAATTTATAAAACAATTACATAATGACTAAACGTATCATAAGTTTGCAAAAACTAAATTTAAGAAATTTCAGTTCCATACACTATAACAAATGAGAAATTTATTTTTTCTTAAAGAGGATGCAGAACATAAAAATGATTGATACTTATCTAAGGTTTGGCATGAATACTTTTAGACCTCCCAAAGTTTATATGATTACAAAAACACTCCCGACCATCAACTTTTGTCTAATAGTTAGACCTCTAAAGTTTGCATACTTATAAAAACCACCCGTACCATCAATATTCATCTTATAGCTCTTTGAAACAACTACATTATCGTCACCTGAATATCAATCATCATTAAGTACTTTATCCAATATCAATGAGATACTATGATCCTTGAGAAGCCTATCATTATTTTGAGACATGAGAAGGAAAAACAGAGAAAACTACAAAAAAAAAAAAAAAAATCCCCTTTTCACTGAATCTCATTCGTTAACTTGTTTCTTTGAAGCGCCTCTGATCAATTGGTTGGCAATATGACAATTTCATACCCACCTCAATTCCCTTAAATTATGCAGACAAAAGCTACAACAACATTTGCTGACAAAACCCAAATCTCAAAATTAATCAAAATACATATTTTCATGTCCAAAAATTACATGCAATGGGCGAACACTTGAAACACATTATGGGACTGGACAACGGAACCAAGACACGTTGAAACCAAGATGCCGGAGAAAATTTCTCATCTCTAACGAGTAATGTCTGAAGGGCTTTTATCAACGTAGATGATGCTCAAATTTTCAACGTCTATAACATTAATCAGGAAAACAAGTTTGAATGTATTTTGCTTGGTGGGCGGACGAATATGGAAAAAATAAAAATTGGGCTCTTAGCCATCTAGAAATCTGTCGACTCAAAGCTACGAGCGCCCAAATGCAAAACCGTGCTTCGAAAGTTAGACTAATATGCTTTACTAACCTCTTGGAATTTCCAAAACTGTCACGATTCAGTGTTCGTTTTCCAACATGATTGGCTAGCACAACGTAACCTCTCCATGACTCCTCGTATTTGCTCTGACATAGTGCTGTAAAGACATCTTTGTGCTGCCTTGTCCAGACCACACACGGTCTTGGGCCATCCACCATGAGAAAATGATAAATCCCTTGACATATCTACAGCCTCCTGCTTCAGTTTAGGGACGTCAAATACAATTGGCTCGCCAATAACTATCCTTATATTCCTGTTACATAGAGGGAAAGGAGGCCTTCTACCAAACATATAATTCTCCGGCATAACCTGTAAAATGATAAACCATGAGTAAATGGTTGGTACAATCAGGATGAGATACATTCAAAAAGTGATACATATTTCAAATTCAACTACTTCAGAAAGTACCAAGTCATTTTACAGCAGCACTCATAAGCAATTTTTATAAGTTTAGAGATCTAGAAGATGATATAGGTAAATAGACACAAATATGAGTTCGGAACTGCTCAGCAATTCCATCTCTTTAGCCACAGTCTGAACCTGTACATCATGTGAAAGATAATAATAGCTGGTCTAATTCTAGAAGATATCCAATTGCGTTTAAGGATGTCCTACTATCATTATCTTAAAATACCTAAGATGGCAACAAAAGTTCTAAGAATATTTAAAGCAATTACTGGAAATAGGGCATAACCAACCCCTGGGTTACATCAAGATCATGAAATTCTGAAGTTAGTTAATATTAAAAAAAAAAAAAAAAGTGCCATAGTCTAGTTATGATTATATCAATCAGATTTACAGAAAACATACAAAGTCAAGAAACTCGCATTAAGTGTGGTTTTGAGTCAGAACATAACATGTAGCCTCACTCTTGAAAGCAAAGAGGCTATTTCGAGTAATCCAACCTATGCCATCCGCTTATTGTTACACCCAAGCCCATCTCACTGAGACATGTTTCTAGTACTTCAGCTATTTATGCCACAGACAATACAATTCAAGAATCCCATGAAAAGTGCCAGATTTTCCTTTCTAAGGAGAAAGGAGACTATAATAAACTCTTACTATGAAGAACAAGTAAAAGAACCCAAAAGCGGAATCAAATAACTAAGCATATCCTGTGACTATGAAGGCCTCCTTGTAAGCAAGGATGTATGAGCAGTCAAAAGTCGCAGCCAACTCAAGACTTGTAACTGACCAGATAAGGCAACTTGTAATAATAGCTAAAAGAAATTAGAAATACTATAATGCAATTCCATCCTATGACAATGACGGTCATTTCCGTAAGTATAGATGGCAACTTTATCATCATCAGAAGAGAAAAAAATCCACTATTATGTGGTCCATTCTGATTTAGATATTCACATTTCTGGTCGAAGTAAGTGTATTTGACATTGGTAAACTTTACCAAGTCCCTCAAATAGACGTTAGAATCAGCTAGGTGCTTTTGAATAAAATAATCTGGTTGCTAGATTAACAGTTGATGACCAACACGTTGCAAAATCACATTAGAACAGTACACATGGGTATGGAACCACAAACTACACCTGAAGAAAAGATTTATTCGGCCCAACAGACATGCAAGCCAAGTTAGCTGGTAAATTTTTAAGCTTGCATCTGTGATTCACCTAACCTTTCTCCAGTTCAAGCAAAATTAATTAAGAGAGAAATTGTTTCTCAGACAAACCAGATGGCTCCATCAACAGAGAAAACAAACTCAATGATGTGCGTCCTCATTGTAAATAACCTTAGATGAAACATTAGGACAAACTATTTGATTTATGAGGCTGAAAATTTGAGAAAGGTGAGTTTATTGGTAGATCGAAGTGGGATAAAAGAGCAAAGTTTTTCTCTCATACTGTTGGTAAATATTACCAAAAATAAAAAAAGTAACTTCTAGGAAATAATGCTCATAAATATTACACAGAACAGTAAATTCCTGTAAGTTGGGGTGCTGTTCCAGTGCAATGTTCCTGTGTGAGAAATGGAGGCTTATAGAACATAGATCACTATGAGTAGACCTAAACTATCCAACTCTTAATATGGTTTGCTTGTTACTGGAAGAAACAAAAAAATAGCGAAATGGGCTGGGTTGTCATCATTCCCTATGTTCCACTTTTACCCATGCCATGAGACCTGCTTGCTCTTTAATCCTTCAAAGCTCTGCAGCTTCCTTTAGTTTAACTTCAAATAAACATTCCTACCTTATTCAATCCATACAACCTGTTAAAACTTTTTGAACTATGCACCCAACAAAAAACAAATCTACACAATATTCACAATAAAAATCTAATTCTTCTATTCAAAAAATCATTATTGTTAAGTATACCAGCTTCACAAATCACAATGAAATGTCAGACGACGTAGCATCAGGATGAGAAAATAAGATCTTCTGTGCTGAGCATCAGATTTTTTAGAGACCACCTGCACACTGCTTCGGATGCATCGGCGTGGATCATTGAACATATCATAAAGTATCTTTTACAAGAAAACTTGGAAGAGCAGCTGGTGGAGGACACACTTATGTGGTTGGGATGTTCAATGTTTTTTGTTGCTACCCTCGGTTAATGTTCAAATTAATCAGTCACCATTGCACCCATTTAATTTCCCTTTTATGCTATATAACAAAAGAGATGCTCTATTAAATAAAGTCGTAGGCTTCACTCAACCCTCGACCACCAACATGTTGTGCAAGGAATGCGGATTCCGCCTCACAATAACTGTCTCTCAATAAACATTCAACTTTATGGGAACTCTGTATTTGTCCATGTGATTTTAAAAAGTGTTGTACTGATTTAGTTCAGTATGTTTTAACTTACTGTTTTAATGAATTGCAAAAATATTATTTTGAGTTTCCCAGGCTAAAAAATAGCCCATCTTAACTGATTTTCTATCGGGGGATTGTAAGTGAAGAAAGGAAGAAAGCTTTACTTGATGAAGGAAACATTTTGGCTGCTGTTTTGCTCTCTCTATAAGATACCCAAAAAGTGAACTCAAGGAAATTGGAAGTGCTTTAAAATGTTGGAGTTATGTGAAGATAATGCTCTTTAGCTATTAATATACATACTGCCAGTGATCAGCTTCAGAAGGAATCAGATCACTTGGAATTTTGGAAAGTGAATCTTCTTTCAGTTCCTACACTGGAATAGTAGAAACGAAAACAGTAACGCAAAAAAAAGGAGAGGGAGGTGGGAGGCGAAGCAAATTAGCAGAAAGAGAGTAATCAAGGCAACTAATTTTTCCCTCACATCACAACTCCAGATCATATACAAAGATACAAATCCAAAGGACAGTAAATTCTTGATTAAAGAACAATATTCTGTATAGATTATTTTGTTACTCATAAGTAATCTAGGAGTTAAGTCATCGTTTACTTATGTGACATTCTGCGATCCAACATTTTCCTCCTTGCTTCAGCCAAAATGCTGTGTGAGAGAAAAATAAGGTTCGTTAAATCCTAATCCAGTTCAGGCACCAAGTTGCCGTTAAGTCTATTATGGGAACAACACAACTCCAGCAGTGTGAAGCTTCACTTGGTTCATTAGCAACTTCAGATTTGCTAAAGCCAAAATCATTACATACTTCAGTGCAGTAACTCAGTTAACCATTTGCTGAACAAATAAGAAATCTGATGGGAGCGTAAGCATGGCAGAATGATGATCTAGTTCAATAAATTACTTCATCTAGAGGAAAATAGTTAATAGTTCTAAAATTCAGAACAAGTTCAAGCTGATTGTGTTAGACCAAGACTGGGGCAGTTCTAATAGAATGGGAGGCTGAGGAGTTCTGGATTCCAATAAAGGCTTGAGTCTCTCCATATCTCCTCAAATGTAAAACAGCACAAGAAACCACAAGTCACAGTTCGTATACACTCCATGCTAACTTACAGTAAACTTTGGCAGAAGGAAGTACCTTTTCAAAACCACGATGAACTATTGGCAGAACAATCGGAGTTACAGGGGCACGAGCAATGAGACTAGCAGTTCCCCATTTCAATCGCCGTATAGGTGCATCTTCTTGACACACTTTCCCTTCTGGAAATGTATGCAACTGTTTATTTGGCATATAAGAGATAGAGCGAACTTCAGAACAACAATAATTTTTTTTCTCTTTATTGACTGAAACCTTCATATTAGTAGCACCTCTTTATGATATTTTCGGAGCAACCACAGATAGTCGATTTGATACATCTATGACACATTACATAAATGCAAACTCAGCAAAAAAAGAACAAAGGCATGGCACAACATTTAATGCATGTCAAACTGTAGCTATTCCAGAGATCAGTGTGGATCTGAGGTTGCAGATTCACAGAAGTACTTGATACATCAAATCTTTGTCTCTGACTACAAATGAATATGCCAAAATACCCGCATAATTGAGCATTTCTAATTATACCATAAACTGAGTTTTTGTTTTAAAATAAAACTCTCAGAATGATTACTGTATATGTAGCACTTACAAACAACAGACCTAATTTCAAATAAAATAAATTTTAAAATTCACCAGCCAGTGCAATTAGCTCTGTCCATGTATTATAGTGTCGCCCAACAAATTAATGCAGCAGAGGAACAAATCACTAACAATTTATTACCACCATAATCACAAGTCTAATATAAACATGCAGATATATGTGTGTGTGTGCGCGTTTGTGCGCGCTTGTGCTCAGAAGCATGCATAAGTACGAAGCTAGGAAAGTTATATTTCAAAAGAATGACAAAGGAAGGAGTACCCAAGCTCCATCAGTCAGGCGGTCAAGAGCCTCGTTCATGTGCTCCTGATAGATTCCACCTCCCCTTGTTATAGGAATACATTTCCCTGTGAGTTTTACACTTGATGAATGAGAAAAGGTCATGTTAATGGAAAACCTAGAAAACTGGCTTAAAGATAATAAACAAGACAAATCCTAGCCAGCAAAATTACTTAAAACTTGAATAAGCAAATCACCACCAGCAATAGCTGGCAATTGGAATATTTATGTGAAATGTGAATATTTCCCAACTAAGTCACCACAATGACTACTCTAAATCGAATAAGAGTGTGCAAAGCCTCAAGATGATACAGAAACCTAAACGAAAATATGGAACTCAAATGTTCATATGAGAACATAACAACTAGACTAGAAAGTTGACTGAGCATCAGTTATAGAAATATCAATATTCGAACTCCGGTTCTACGGGTAACAAAGTCCAGGGTTTTCAATTAAAATAGCCCAGTTGCCCAACCTTGGAAAAAATTTGTTTTGTCTTAGTCTATTATTGATTTACTTTAAATTGGCAATCCTCCCATACTGGGAGACCATATAAAAGCAGTCAACAAACAGCATTGCGTTCAAGCACATCATAGGATTCAGCGACTCCAACAAGGCCACTACAGAGAAAGATCAACACAGTATACCATTTTATAACGGGATGCTATCATCAAATACAGCACGCCGCGCGTGCGCGCACACATATATAGAAAATCACAGCAACTAAGTATCTACACACCAATTCGGAAAATATATGAAAGCACCGGATTTTTGAAGCATATGTCTTCAGCTGCAAGTACCCATCTCCCTAACTCTGCATCTGTTACGGGGAAACCCTTGAGTCCCCACATTACTGGGTCATCCAACCTGAAGCAGTTGAAGCTTTTAAAATTTACGATCACAGTAACCAATATAATGACCAAAAATAAGCAAAGTAATACCCTGTTACTGCCCAAGATAAAATTGAACTATAAATCCAAAGATACACCACCGAACAAAAATACAAACAACAAATTCGATCTCCCTACAAGAGTCCCCTTATATTCAATCCCAGCATCCAAGAAACTTTGCCCCATCTTCATTTTTATCAGGACCATATAAAAGAAGTAATGCGATTGTACAAAATCAATCCAAAACTACTACTTTACTTGGGAGAGTGACTGACGTGGACATGTGATTGCTAACAGTGAGAAGAGGGACGCCGGGCGGCCGGTGTCGCACGAGGCGGAGGAGGGTTTCGAGGTTGTGGACGGTGGTGGTGTTGAGCAAATTGGCCACCGCTTTGGCGAATGCTCCCACCGCCATGAAAATCATCTTCCGGGGTATTCCGGCCAGGTGATCTCTTCTCGCCGCCCATTCCATAGTCCTCATGCCTCCCCTCCCCGCCGCCGCCGCCGCCGCCACACCGTTGTTCGTCGTTTGCGGACCGTTTCAATTAATGATTTATTGTTTGTTGATGGGAGCTAAAACCACCTCAAAACATTTTGTACAGTGCCTTATAAGCTCTTAGAAAAAGTAACTAATGATGTTTTAATTATGAATTCGCAAAACGGTGTGAATGGTTTTAGTTTTTCTTTGGATGCCATATTTCTATTTTCTCATAAAAATAGATATTATTGATCTTATCATAATACTTTTTTATAACTAGTATTGCATTTAGAAGAGTTTGTAAGTCCGCCATCATTCTAATCAAATACAATTATTATTTATAAGCTTATAAAATATTATATAATAATTGTTGAGTTTTTTAATCAAATTTATATATTTTTTTTAAATAAATGATACTTATATTGACATTTGTAATAGCATACTACCTCAAATTCTAATATTGCTAGCATAAAAACCTTGCCAAAACATGGGCCAACAATACTTGTATAAATTGAATCTATAGCAACTTTAATTAATTCAAATATATGGACAAAATTATTTTGAGTATTCTAAAAGAAAAAAAAATAGTTGTGCTTCAAAATTATGTATTGAAATTTGAATTGTTCATGTCTATCTATTATAAATATATCTATATATCATGAAAATAAAATTATGCATCTATCTACTTAAAAGTATTGGAGTTTAAATTACATTTTTATCTAACTTATTTTGATTCTTGTGCATAAAAATGAATAACAAATAATATAATCATCAATATTTTACATAATAATATTTATTTATGTGGTAAAATAGAATACAATAGGGCTATTTAAATTAGGGGTGTATGAGGTCGCGCTCGGGTGATTTTAAGAAAAATATTTACTCCGACTTGATATGTACGGATTAACAAAATTATAAACCGTAATTGTGCAATTATTTTGTCAAATAGAGCGATTCGGGTTGAGTGGGTGCTATTTATATGGCGGGCAAGTTAGCAGGCTTTATGTTTATAAATAGCAAAAAGGAAAAAAAAAAAAGCTAATAATATTGTTATTTATTACAACATCAAATTAAAATAGTACAAATAAAATCCCAATAGATGAAAGAATATAATACAAATGAATACTACTCAATAAATTATATTGAAAAGTTGTTATTTATATAAAAATATAACTTGATAAAAGAAATTTAATGAGACAATGCATTATGAATATTTTCATAATTTGTATAGGCACACACATATATATACTCTACATAAATATATTATGCACTTATATATATGTATACATATAAAATGTATACATCTTATATATATGTACTAGCAACACCACACTCTCTACATGTGTGCAAAATATAAAAGATATATATTTCAATTTAGTACTTAAATTTTTCTTAGGGTGAAAATATAAATATATTATTAAATTTCATTTATAAGATTTTTTTAAGAATTATTTGAAATAATTTATTAAACTATGGTAATTTAAAAATAAAATAATTATATGAAATAAAATTACATGAAAAAGAATAAACACAAAAAGAAAAAAAAAATCAAGTAATTGTAATTAGAGAAAGTGGTTTGTGGGTTGAGAACATGTGTTTTTTAAATTGGATGTAGAATTACAATATTGACCTTTTTATATGCTTATTTATTGCATGTGTTTACTAATTAAAAGGGTAAAATTTGCACATCAAAATTTGGTATCCGAATTGAATCGATTTCATGTGAATTTTCAATTTTAGCCACAGTTTTACATATTTTGTATTTATTCCGCATAAAATTAAAGGGAAAATTTTATAAAATCACATAAATAACCGCCATTTGTGAGACAAAAATGGCTTTCTTTTTATAATAGTACAGATAAATATAGCGATTGAATTGTAGGTTGGACAGGTTTTAAATATCGAGCCCACCACCCGACTGAAAAGTGGTGGTTTCAATATTACTCAATCGTAGTTATAATTTCAAATTTTACAATTGGTTGTTTATGTACAAATTGATTCAGTTTGAGCAAATTGTGTGAGTTAGGCTGATTCATGTACACCCCTAATTTGAATGTACACAAATGTTGCTTAGATAAATTCAAAGTTTTTGAATTATGTATGTACATACAGATTTGATGCAATAGTTTAGGCAAAAATGCATTTTTAGGACATTTAAGATACTCATTTTCACATTGAGGATAATATTTTTTTGGGGTCGCAAATGCGGAACACCAATTTAAAAAACTTTTGCAATGTTAAGACTCCAATCAATTTTCAAGCTATTTTCACCAGAAAATGACACGTCATCATCAGAAAATGCATACATGGCCATCAATTTTGGGAGTTTTCTGATATGGCTGATGACATGAATTTTAAAATATACACTTTTGAGCCCATTAGATTAAAATAAGAGGAAAAAAAGAAAAAAAAATGAATATTTATGTAGTAAAAATATAGATATTAAAATAATAAAATAGTATTTATGTAATATAATTAATATATATATTTATTAGAACACGTCCCACCCCCCACCCCCCACCCCTCCCCTTCTTCTTCTTGGAAAATCTCTAGGCACCCCAACACCACCCCACCCCCTACCATTACCTCTTATTGGAAAATCTCCAAGCACCCCCACCCCACCCTTTCCCCTTGCCCCAATCCCTAATTCTCTGACTCTCTCTCCCTCTATTTTTTAGATTGGAGAAGGTGTGGGCCAGTGGCGATTTTGGGGTTGAGGGAGGGAGATGTTGGGGCAGCAGCGACTTGGGAGTTGAGGGAAGGGGAGGTGACGGTAGTGGCGACTTCGTGTCTCAGAGAGGGGAGGTGGCGGAGGCGACGGCGACTTGGGGCCTGAGGGAGGGAAAGGTGGTGGAGGTGGCGACACTGAGGGGGAGGGGGGGTGGCAGCAACGACTTGGGTGGGGAGTGAGGGAGAGGTGGGGGCGGTGGCGACTTGGGGGTTAGCTAGGGTTTTGGTTGTGGGTAAAAGGGAAGGGGGGAGGGGAGCGGGATTGGGGGTGTTGGGCGGGTTTGGGTGGGGGGGGGGGATGGGAGTTTGATATTTTTTTTAATTTATTTATATATATATATATAGTATAATCATCATTTCAAAAAAAATATATTGTATAGTTATTATTTAAAAAAGTATATTCATAATTATATTTAGTTTTTATATTTATGTAAATCAATATTATATGTACTATAAATTTCATCCTTTTAATATATATTTGTTTCTTCAAAATTCAACTAAATGTTGACATATAATCTGATGTGGCATTATAGGTGGCCTACTAGACACTAACTCATTCCTTTATAAGCCATGTGGCAATTTTCGATGAAAATGATTGTTTCGGTGATCAAAATCCTAACATTACAAAATATTTTAAATTATTGTTTCACATTTGCCACTCCAAATAAAAACTGTTCTAAATGTGAAAAGGGGTATTTTAACTGTTCTCAAAATATAATTTTTTTCAATAGTTGATTTGACAATTTGGATGTGCTGTCTTTTCTTTCCAAATGGTCAGACACGTACATGTGGTCCATGTGACATGAGTACTTATTTACATTCATTTGTTTATTTATAATAAGATCAAGGAATAATTACAAAGATCCCCAGAGGTTTGCTCCAATTATTCAAAACCTCCTATGTTTTCAAAAATTACAAATAACACCTTGTTGACTCACTATCAACGTTAAATATGACGCAATAGGTAAAATTACTCCTTTGTTCCTGATTAAAAAAATACTTAAAAAGTCAGAAAATGAAAAAAAAATAGAAATTCAATTTTACTCTTGTGTGTTTTGCATGCTAAAGTGGGTCTTTTAGGCTTCCCTCTCATTTCAATTTATCACACTTGAAGAAAAAGGTCATCTTCTTGGAGAGAAAACAAGCTTTTCAGTTGATTTATATAAATTACTAAAGAAATACTTGAATTTTTTTATTTTTAAGTTCAATGGATCTTTATTTTCGATTTGTTATGTATGCTTTCTTCAAAATACAATTAATTTCTTTTTGATTGTATTTTGTTGCAATGTTAAACTATTTTGACGTTTGCAAGTGTATTTTTACTATGGACATGTTTAGTTTGTTAGGTTTTTTTGTTAGAATATGTTAAAAGAGAGGAGTTTCATGATTGAATTTGTGACAAATGCTGGTATGAGTTTTTTTTTGTTGTTTATTAAACATCAGAAGATTCGATTTATTGCATAATGAAAACTACAGAGGTGTGTCTGTAATATAAATACATGTGTTGATAATAGTGATTTTATTGTTGCTTTGGCTAAGATATTGTGCTTGAGAGTTGAAACATATTTGTATTTATTTATCATGATATTTTTGATGGGATTATTTGTAAAATATTTGGGTGTTGTATGTTTGGTTTTGAAATTTTGAAGGGTTTGTTGTAATATTTTGTTGTTTTTTATTTCAGTAATTGAGAATTCTCATGAACTAATTGTGCATTGCAATGAAAGAACAATCAAGATTTCAAATGTCAATCCTAGAAGATACTTGTTTGAGATTTGCTACGAGACACTTCTGAGGAGTTGAAGGATGAACTCAAAGGGAGTACATTTGCTTTTTTATTTACTTGGGAGATGGAGTACTTGAGTAGAATGGTTAGAGTGAGTTTAGATGATGATAGGGGGATAAAAAATATGTTAAGGTTCTATATGGGTGAGAGTACCATAAAAATATTTGTGCAAACAGAAAAAGTTGTACCATCGGTAGTTGATATATCTTTTCAAGTGTTGGTGGATGTAACATGCTAATATGTAGAAGGTAAAGAGGGTGTTGGGTAGGGAAGGGGGTGAAGATCATTTGGGGCAAGGTAATTGGGATAATATTAGTTTGAATGATGCATACAATGAGGGGGTTGAGGGAGTGACACAAGTGGACAATAAGGTGGATATCGATAAGAATGAGGAAAACCAAGAGGGTGCTGGTGTAACAATAGGGGGGGGGGGGCACAAGTAATGAAAAAGGTAAGAAGAGGAAGGTAGGTGAAAAAGAAATGGAGATTGAGGAGGTTGAGGAAGTTACAAAAGTGGAAACTGAGGGGTCCTACTAATATGAAAACTGCATCAAAGGGGGTGTTTGTTAACTTTGATCATGCTACACCTATCAAGGTCATGCTGGGGGTGAACTCGGTGGTTCTAATCACAAGGGCAATGACAACGGTAATGATAGTAGGGATCTTAGTGCTATTGAGAACACTGATGAGGATGTTATTGATGATGATAATGATGAGCCTATTGTAGATACTAAGTCTGATGTAGAGCCCAAAAAAAGTGATAAAGCACTACAGGAAAAAACGCCAAAATCGGGGGAAAAATCCGGCGAAATCCGGCCCAAAATCCGCCGCCGCCACCGCCCGCCGGACTGCCGCCGCCGCTTCAGCCGTCGCTGGAATAGTAACTCCCAAAATATGCAAATATTTGTAATTGATAGAATTCGAACTCGTGACCTCAAGGTTAGATGACCAACCCTTCACCACCAGGCTATTGCTGGAAGTTGTGTTTTATTTTGTCTTGTTTTATATTTATTATATATTTATTTGATTATTCTTATTTTAACATTCTTTCTTTCAATTTTAAAAAACAAAATAAATGTATCATAAATAATTAAAATATAATATTTATACTATATAAACACATGTATTATATATACTATATAAACATATGTCTACCAATAAATATTCTTCTGATTCTTATAAATAGTTTTGTCTTCTAATAGTATTAATACTATATAAACTTATATATTATATATACTACGTAAACATATATATATATATACACTATACAAACATATACAATATACTATACACTATACAAACATATACTATATACTATATATACACTATACAAGCATATACTATATACAAACATATTATATATACTATATACATATGTATACCATATACAAACATATACTTTTAATTAGTGGAATACATAGTATTTATACTACGTAAACTTATATATTATATATACTACGTAAACATATATATATGTATATATATACTATGTATTCCACTAATTAAAAGATAATATAAATATTAATAGTTAAATATATACTATATAAACATATGTATACCTATAAATATATTATACATAATTAAAATCTAGTATAGATATTATATAAATATATTTTCTATATGCTATATGAAAAAATATATACTATATAGACATATGTATACCGATAAGTATATTATATACATAATTAAAAGATAGTATAAATAATAATAGCTAAAAGATAGTATTGATATTATATAAATATATTTTCTATATCCTATATGAAAAAATATATACTATATAGACATATGTATACCTATAAGTATATTCTATACATAATTAAAATATAGTATAAATAATAATAGTTAAAAGATAGTATTGATATTATATAAACATATATATTCTATATACTATATAGACATATGTATACCTATAAGTATATTATATATATAATTAAAAGATAATATAATTAAGGATAGTTAAAAGATAGTATTGATATTGTATAAATATATTTTCTATATCCTATATGAACATATATATAATATATAGACATATGCATACCTATAAGTATATTCTATACATAATTAAAAGATAGTATAAATAATAATAGTTAAAAAATAGTATTGATATTATAAAAATATATATATTCTATATACTATATGAACATATATACACTATATAGACATATGCATACCTATAAATATATTATATACATAATTAAACGATAGTATAAATAATAATAGTTAAAAGATATTATTGATATTATATAAATATATATATTCTATATACTATATGAACATATATATACTATATAGACATATGTATACCTATAAGTATATTATATATAAAATTAAAAGATAGTATAAATAATAATAGTTAAAAGATAGTATTGATATTATATAAATATATATATATTCTATATACTACATAAACATATATATACAATATAAACATATGTATACCTATAAATATATTAAACATAATTAAAAGATAGTATAAGTAATAATAGTGACAAGATAGTATTGATATTATATAAACTTATATATTACCCCAAAGAGTGTTTTTAATTTTTTTAAAATTTTTTTTGCTCTTGTACAAACTCAAACTTGGGACCTCTTGGATACAAGACTAATACTTTGCCATTGAACTACTTCCAACTCTGTTTATTGTTTTGCCTATTATATATTAATATTACGTTTTTAATTAAAAAAATTAAAAAAAAACCGGGGGAAATTTCCCCCGGTTTTTAAAAAAAAAATTCAAAAAAACAATCGGGGGAAATTTTCCCCGGTTTTAATTTAAAAAAAAAGAAAATTTTGCTCTTGTGTGGACTCGAACTTGGGACCTCTTGGATGCAAGACTAATACCTTGTCATTGAGCTAATTCCAACTTTGTTTATTGTTTTGCTTAATATGTCTAAATAGTACGTTTTTAATTAAAAAAATTCAAAAAAAAAAATCAAGGGGAAATTTTCCCCCGGAATTTCCCCCGGTTTTTTAAAAAAAAATTAAAAAAAAAAAAAACCGGGGGAAATTTTCCCCCAGAATTTCCCCCGATTTTTTAAAAAAAATTCAAAAAAAAAACCGGGGGAAATTTCCCCCGGAATTTCCCCTGGTTTTTGAAAAAAAAAAATTTAAAAAAAAACCGGGGGAAATTTTCCCCCGGATTTCCCTCGGTTTAAAAAAAAAAAAAGAAAATTCCGAGGGAAATTCCGGGGGAAAATTTCCCCCGGAATAATTCCGCCGGAATTGGGCGTTTTTTCTGTAGTGAAGAGGATGATGACAACGCTGATGAGTACTTTGAGCCTGAAGAAGAAAACAATGCTAGGGATGAATTAGGTGATTATCAGAGTAATGGTCACTCTGAAGATAAGAATAGTTCTGATGCGAAGTTTGATGATAATCGTCTATGTTTTGAAGTTCCTAAGGTGGAAGAGTTTAAGTTGCCTCGTGATCTAGCAACTAAAATTGAACACCACTTGGGCCAAGTGATGTCTATGATTTCAAGAAGAGGCTAAAGGAATACACCATTAGAATGATAATTGAAATTGGAGAAGATCAAGAGTGAGAGAGCTAGAGTCACTGGTTGTTGTGTAGTAGATGGATGTTCTTGGAGGTTTCATGCTTCCAAAACACCAGATCCTCTCTCATTTAAGATCAAAAAGTATGTATCTCTCATTATTCAAATTCTTCTTACTTAAAAATAGCAAATTACTATGACACCGGGATGTTGGATAAATTGCCTATTGTGGTGAGATTAAGAGTCCCGCCAAGGCATGCACCAATTGTGGCGGGGTCACTAACCCAGCTATGATGCCAAAAGAGCCAAAAAGAACTACCTTGGTTGGCTAAACTAAGGATAACTCAAGCCAGCTTCTCACGAGTTGAAAAGCTCTCAAAAGGAGGAAAAGTAAGCAAATATGCTTAAACTTTAATATTCAATTTGAAGGTGTCCTACTACAAAGAGGCTAAAAGCTTTATTTGTTGCCCATTGGAGGAAAGAAGCTCACTTCTTTTTTCGTGTGGGACTTCTCCAAAACTAAGATTAAACTAAATTTAAACATTCTAAACCTAAACGAATCACAACTTAATTAAAACAACAGTATGCTAAACTTTATTAATTAATTGCTTAGCTAAGCTCTTGCTTCATTCTTCCGAGGTTGGAAAAGCTTCGTCTTCTAGCTCCGAATCTTCGTTGTGGTAAGTAGATAGATTAGCAATGTTGAAGGTTGTGGAGACCCAATAGTTATCTGGGAGTTCGATCTTATCATTAATGCGCTTCAAGGCTCAAAATGGTCCATCTCCCCAAGGAGACAGCTTCTTGCGAGACTTAGAAAATCTTTCTTTCCTTAGATGAATCCAAATCGAGTAAGAAATGCTTCACTCTTTGGTTTATTTTTGAATGATCCTCTGGTTGTATGGGTGCCAAAATGATCTTCACTCGTCCTTTGTTGAAAGCATATATGCTCTTATACCCATCATGTATCACTTGGCGATCAAACTGACAAGGTTGTCCTAATAACAAGTGGAAAGCATTCATTAGAATAACATCGCACTAGACTTCATCTTGATACTTGTTTCCAATAGAAAATGGAACACAACAATGTTGGGACACCTTGACTTCATTTTCTTTCCTTAGCCAATGCAACTTATATGGATCAGGATGTGCAACAGTTGGAAGCTTTAATTTCTCAACCATATAATTAGCAACAAAAATCTCATAGCTACCACCATCGATGATAACACTGAATACCTTCCCTTTTGATGTACATCTTGTATTGAAGATATTGTGACAAAGCCAGCTTTCATCTTTTGTCATCATAGCAGTATTTTAGCCATGGCACACAACAAGAGATTCTCCATAATCAGCAAAAACTTCTGTGATCTCTTTTTCATTGGTCACTCCGACATTTTCTTTAGTATCTCTTTCGCTAAGCTCTTCAACAACTTATTCTTCAACAAGGGAAATGATTCTTCAATTTGGAAATTAGAAGCAATATGTCCAAAACCTTGACATTTGAAACACTTGATAGCTGCGACTAAGGTAAGCCCCTTTATCATTCTTGTTAAGAGACTTTTGCGAGGTTGTTTTGGAAGGTGCTCCTGAAGTCGAAATCTGCTTCGTATGACTAGGAGCACTATCTCTTTGTTTGAACGATCTTGAAACATTCGTTCAAGATTGCTGCTTCTCAACTTTGACAGTTAATTGCATGACATCATTTAGGCTCCAATTTGGTTGTAATTGAACAACATCAGCTATCTCGGTATTCAAGCCTCCAAGATAGTGGGCTATAGCTTGCTCCTCAGGTTCATGAAGGTCACACCTCATCAACAACAACTCAAAATGCATAGTATATTCTTCTACGGACATAGTTCATTGCCTAAGATTCTGAAATTTTATAAAGCTATCTTGTCGATGATGAACATGAAGGAACTTTCATTTGAGTTCTCGTCGCATCTTCTCCCGTGCTCTGATCTTGCTTCATCCACCTCTTTCACATTGCCGCTTGAGATTTTCCCACCAAATGGAAGCATTCTTCTTTAATTTAATGTCTACAAGCTTGGCTCGTTTTTCATTAGGAATATCTTTTAGATCAAATATTCTCTCAACAGTATGCAACCAATCAAGAAAACCATCAGGATACAGCCTGCCTTCGAATTTAGGAATATCAACTTTGATTCTCATTATTCCACCATCTCGTGCTGGTGCTCGTGGGTAACACGTCGGTACTTCTTTTAGAGACAAAGTTTCTTCATCATAGAATGGATTTACACCATTGTCTTCACCTGCAGAGCTATCACTGTTGGCTTCCTTATGTTGAACTTTGTTTCAGGCTCCAGTTTGCCTTACAAGTCGTGCTTGTATCTATAGAATTTGTGCTCTTAATTCCTCTATTTCAATATCGCGAACATTTCGTTGGTGAGGATTTTGGTGTCTTGGAGGCATATTAGGACTTTGACAAGATGGAAAGGAAATGAAGAATGAAAATTTGGTGGCAGGAACAACAATAATATGAACTAGCGTATTGGACACACTCGATGCATATGCAAAATAAAAGTAAAATATAATTTAATTAAATAGTTAAATTTTAATAATATAAAATTAATTTTCTGTTAAATTCTCTATGTAAATACACATATTTTTTTAATTATTATTATTTATACTATATTTTTGATTATTTGTAATATCTTTATTAAATTTATGAAAAGTTTAAATTTCAATTTTAAATAAAATTATTTCTAGATTAAAAATAAATAAAAATATAAAGTAGAATAGATTTTTTTTTTAAAAAAAAATGAAATGTGTGAGAGAGAAAGGGGGAGAAATGTGACAATAGAAAATGGAAAAAAAAAAACGTTATTGGAGAGAAAAGAAATGATAGAGGGGAGAATAGAGTTGTAGTTAAATGGTATTTTAGGAATTCCACAATTATATAACCAAAAAGAAAAAAGTCAAAGCCCTTCTCACTTAATATATAACTAGTGTATCAGGTACACTTGATGCGTGTGCAATATAAAAATGAATATAATCTGGTTAAATTGTTAAATTTAATGATAGGAAATTATTTTTTTTGTTAAATTATATGTGAACTATTTATATTTCTTAAATATTTTTATTATTTATACTATCTTTTTAATTATCTAAAATATATTTATTAGATTTATGATGAGTTAAAAAAATAAATTTAAAAATAAACTACTCTTTAGTTAAAAAAAAATAAATAATAAATTTAAAATGTAGAATGTGAGAGGAGAAATGGGAGAAAGAGACAAGTACAAAAAATGAAAGAAAATTAAAACACGTTGTTTGGAGAACATGAGTGGTTTGAAAAGAGAAGAGTAGTTAAAAGGGCATTTTAGAAAAATGACAATTACAAGCACCAAAGAAAAGGTCAAAAAACTTCATACTTAATATATAATATAGATAATGCATTGGGTAAGTTTCTACGAAATACTAGAGAGGCCGCAAACGGTCCCACTTAAATTCCAGACTCATCACAACTACGGTTTTCCATCAGTTTTCATCCACAGACCGATGGTCAAACTGAGAGGGTTAATGCCTTGCTGGAAGCATATCTACGACACTTTGTGGGTGCCAACCAAAAGGATTAGGTTAAACTCATGGATGTGGCCCAGTTTTCATACAACCTGCAGAGGAGCGAGGCTACAGGAAGCAGTCCTTTTGAGCTTGCAACAGGGCAGCAACCATATGCGCGCCACACACACTCACAGCCATACAACACAATGACAAAAGTCCCGGTGCAGTGAAGATGGCGACAACATGGGAAGAACAAGCTGATCTTGCACGGTCTTATCTTGAGAAGGCGCGCAAGAAGATGAAGAGATGGGCTGATGAGAAGCGCCGCCCATTAGAATTCCAAATAGGTGACCAAGTCTTGGTGAAACTACTTCCCCAACAGTTCAAGGCCTTTCGAGGAATGCACAAGGGTCTGATACGCAAGTACGAGGGGCCATTTCCAATCACAGGGAAAGTAGGTAAGGTTTCCTATCGAGTTGATCTACCCCCTACTTTAAAAATTCATACAGTCTTTCATGTGAGCATGCTTAAACCCTACCAACAAGATGAGGAGGATCCAAGTCGAGGAGAATCAACTCGTGCTCCCCCTATAGTTACAAAGTCCTACGATCAAGAGATAGAAGAAGTACTCAGTTCCCGGGTCGTTCGACGACGAGGAGTACCTCTGACCGCACAGTACTTAATCAAGTGGAAGGGATTGCCCGAGTCTGAAGTCACGTGGGAATCCAAAGCAGACTTGTGGCAGTTTCAAGACAAGTTGAATCACTTTGAGACGACGAGGGCGTCGCCAAATTAGGTGGGGGAGAATGTCACGCCTCGATTGATTCACGGAGCGGCTATCACGTATCAAGCAAATGGGACGGGCATAAAGAGGTTTCGACTATTCTAGATGGCTCTAGAATAGTCTTATATATTGTAACCATACTTAGAATATTTTTGACCTTCTAAAAGGGCATATTTGTAAATAGCACTTTAGAAGGTTCCATGGGTAGGTAAGGGTCATATTTGTAAAAATCCCATGAGTAGGTAGGAGCGTATCGTAGCCGTTAGATCAAATGCATCTCCACCCTTCATTGGAGAGGAGAACAACTATAAATAGGGGACTACTTCTCATTTGTAAACATTGGTGTTCCCCTATTTATAGTTGTTCTCCTCTCCAATGAAGGGTGGAGATGCATTTGATCTAACGGCTACGATACGCTCCTACCTACTCATGGGGTTTTTACAAATATGACCCTTACCTACCCATGGAACCTTCTAAAGTGCTATTTACAAATATGCCCTTTTAGAAGGTCAAAAATATTCTAAGTATGGTTACAATATATAAGACTATTCTAGAGCCATCTAGAATAGTCGAAACCTCTTTATGCCCGTCCCATTTGCTTGATACGTGATAGCCGCTCCGTGAATCAATCGAGGCGTGACATTGGGCAACTTTTTAGCCTTTTTGACAAACTTTCCTTGACATGTACTAACTCACAAAATTGTTGATAAAACGTCAAATTTGTATGGGCGGTCAAGGATTTTATTTTTTAAATTTATTTCTTTTTTTTTTGTGAACTTATGAAGGTGGAAGGGTAATATCGGAAATATAAGTAAGACAAGGCACTAAATAGGACTTACAAAGAAAATAAAGAACTAAAGAGAAATTACATAAAGATAAGGTTTAATTATAAAATTCGGAAAAAGCTCTGACCAAGAATATAAATAAGGAGAAATAATAAAAAAGCTAATAGCAAGAATATAAATAAGGAAAAATAAAGGGCTAGAATATGGAAAACTAGTGGACATAAATAATGAAATCCGAGGGACTAAAATGGAAATATAGAAAGCTAAAAGGTAAAAATATAAATAAGGAAACCTAAGGAACTAAAAGACAAAAAGCTAAAAATAAGGATATGAAGTTACCGAGAAAGAGAACCTAGTTCTGATCCCACACTGCCTCCAGGATGTTGGATAAATTGTCTATTGTGGCGAGATAAAGAATTCTACTAAGGAACTAAAGTCGGGAGGTTAGATAAATTCCGCTAAACTTTATTAATTAACTGCTATGCTAAGCTCATGCTTCATTCTTTCGACGCCGGGATGTCAAATAAATTAATTGCCTACTTTGGATAGATTAAGAATTCCGCTAAGGCTATGCATTGGCCTAGCAAGCCGAAAGGAGGCTACCTTGGCTGGCTAAACCAAGGATACCTCAAAGAAGTCCTGTCGCTAGAAGGCCTACCAAGGTGCTCAAATTCCACATCAATATTGACAACTCTCTAACGAAAGTTAGAAGAGTATTGGTAGTTGGACACCGCACATCACAAAATGCCTTGACAATCTTCAATTTGTGGTTGTATGTAAACAAGGAAGCATACACCACATCGTATATGATGATCGTTGCCAACTTGTGTTCGCACTAGTGTAAAAATGTCCTCCATTCACTCCCAATAGCCTTTGTCGTACTGGAATTTACTGGCGAATTGAATAGTGTCTCCCCACTTGACCTTACCTTCTATGATGCGCCGACCTAACATTTTAGCTCATCCAATTGCTTATGATGAGTTGCTTGCAAAGTCTATATTCTGGATCTCTTGTTTAAAGGAAATTCCCGGGACCAATCCTCCGTATGCAATGGATTCGTCAATTTGCGTGTACCAACCAATAGTGGGGGCATGTACCGCCAAAAAAGTTTCCTTCTCCATGGGTTGGTTTTCTTCATCGAGAGTCATCAAATGCTTTACTCCAGAGTTGAATGTGGTATCTTTTAAGTACACAATGATTTAATCTATCGAAATTCCAAACAAAAGTGTAAAGGTGACATGGAGAACAAAAGAAGTGCAAACACCTTCAATTCAATAAGAGAGAGAGAGAGAGAGAGGAGAGAGAGAGAGAGAGAGAGTGAGAGAGAGAAAGAGAGAGAGAGAGAGAGATACAAATTCTAGCTCTCAAGACCTTGCAACTAATACTTTGAGTTGATAGTTCGATTTTATTTTGGTTGATTGTGTGTTGTTCTCTCGAGTTGCCAATCACCTGCCAAAGTAAAAAAAAAAAAGAGTTTAAAAGAGAGAGAGAGAGAGAGAGAGAGAGAGAGAGCAGCGGAAGGAATACAGGAAAAGGGAGATAAAAAAGCTGGTGCTAAATAAAGAGCATAGAGTTAGCAAAACCAAGACAAAAAAAAAAAAAAAAGTCAAAAACTTCTTTTTGTTTGAAGAATTGGTTTACGAAATTTCAAAAACTTTGCAATTATGAAAAAAAACATCTCGATTTTTTTTTCTCGGAGACGGATGCTTGCTCTGTCAAATGCACTTCACTCGAGAAGTATATAAAAGAGGTCACACTCAATTTGATATTTCTATGAACCCATTGAATTTAATTTTTTGACAGATCATATCAAGCTTCTTAAACGCCGTCACTTTTTTCTCTCTTTGACATTGGGTAGAATAGATTACCTCGACTTAGGATCACAACCCTAATATGTCTTAGGACAAAAACTTTAATTATGGATTTGTCAAACATAATTAAAATGTAACTGGACTTCTACATACATAAAAGGCCTTATACTCAATCTGATATTTCTATGAGCCCATAAAATTTCATTTTCTAACGGCTTATATAATTGGACTTCTTAAATGAGATAACACACTATGTATATGTGAGACCACATAAATGGAGAAAATCCCAACATAGCAGTGACTCCTGAGAAAAAAATGTGCCTGCAGGTTCATACAACTCAGAATATTAATACTTTCTACCAAAGTCAACTTAAGCAAACTATGTAAGTTGATAAGGAGTCCTCAAAAGTGGTGACAGGGGTCTTGCAGTTGTCCTCATTGTGTTATCCATTCAGGCGAAAATAACTTGTGAGGCAAGGACAGTATGTATGTGGAATAACAATCCGACGGGGTTCATAGGACTAAGGACCTTATCTTTAACTTGTTTCTAGTCAAGATGGACTTAAAACATTTTTTGGCCACTATATCGCAAGGTCAGGGCTATATGTTGCGTTCTTTTTTTTTTTTTTTTTTGATAGGAATATATGTTAGGTTCTTGAGACAACGAAAAGGAGTTTTCAGGATATTGTACTGCAATCAATAAGAAATGTTCTAGAAGGCAAAAAAAATAATGAACTTAGAGATGGATTATTGACAGATTTTTGATGAAGTTTGAGACAGATTTGTTCAAGAAATTGGTACACATTAATCACCAATTAGATATAGGACTAACTCCGTCTTTGACTCAGAGACAGACAAAAACTTTCTCTATAAGTGGAGATCATGAATAAAGTATAATGCATTTTACTATGTGATAGAGATGAGACGTAAATAATACATACTACTTTTAGTGTTTGATGATATACAAAAAGGAAAACACGAAAACTGTGATATATCAAGAAAATAATTACAATTAATGTTGTTGATTTTTTGATCAGCATAAGGGACTCCACTAGGGTCAGTCAAAAAGACGACACACAAAGGGTACTGAAAAGCGAAAACACACAAATTAAGAGAGCAACAACAATGAAAACAAGCCAAAAAGAAAAAAGTGATCTTTCGATTGCAAACAACCTAGCGTTCAATCAGCTTCGTACAAAATATACCATTATAATAACGTGACACCGTTATAATCGGTTGATTTTTTATGTTTTAATACCATGGTACCATTTTGATACCATGTTACCATTATTTTTTATTTTTAAATTATAAGTACCATGGTATACTTATTATAACTTTTTACTTTTTAATTTGAAAATATATGCATTACAAGGATAACTACTTGAAAATCGTGATACAAAATTTAAAATGCTAAATTGATACCAAAATAAATAGTATTTATAATTCAAAAATACGAACATATGTTAATAGTTGATAAAAGATTGCATTTAATTTAAATTTTTAACATATTTCAAAGAATATATAAGATTCATCACAAATTATTTTAAAAACATATATAAAATATGAACATATGTATTTAAAAAAAAAACAAAATTTGTAAAATATGAATATCATTATTAAATAAACTATTCATATTATCCATAAATTTACTTCAAAATGATTTTTTTTTGATCGGCAACACAGTGTGGAACCCCGATTCATTCATTCCTCTGTTTGTTATTGTACAAAATATCATGAATACAATCTGGGGCTTCACCCCCCCCCCCCCCCCCCCAACTAATCAAGTACAACTAAATTACAAGAGGCAAATTTCGCTAGGCAGTGGGTTGTTTGGTTTGTCATTCCCCTAGCATGAATAAAAATCAGACATTCAAAAAAATTTGTAAGTTCCCTAATGTCAGATAAGGCAATGGCGTGGAGTGATATGCATTCTTAATTTCTTCTTGGAAAGAAACTGAATAGCCGTCAAGCAGTTACTCTTTAGGCAAATCTTCTTGACCCCTTTATTCTTTGGCTGTCTGAGGCCGTCTCGGATCGCCCAAAGTTCGAGTTGAAGAGGATCGAAAGAGCCAAAATAGAGGGAAGCGTGTGCCCCCCAAAAAATTCCCCTTGTCATCCCTCACTACTGTCCCTAGGCTCGCATGTCCCTTGTTGGAGTCAAACCCCGCATCCACATTAGCTTTTAACACCCCATGTGGCGGCAGGGTCCAAGTTTCTGCTGGGGAATCAGAGCAAAATAGGGGGAGCACTGTTGTAGGGATGGCAATGGGTCCCAGTTAGACCCGGATCCGGACCCGCCCCTAATGGGGCGGGTTTGAAGACTCCTAACCGGGTCTGGGGCGGGTCCCGGGTCTTCATTTTTTGAGCCCGAACCCGCCCCGGTTAGTAGTTTATATATATTTTTATTTATTATTTTATGTAAATTTATATAATATACATCTATATTTCATATATAAAAGTATATATTATATAAATAGTTACTTAAAAAAATAAATATGATATTCTTGTATATAAAAATAATTATATAACATTAATAATTAAGTTATGATTTCAAAATATGTACAAATAAATATGTGATAATCATGTTTAATTTTTTAAAAATTAAAATATGTTCATAAAAATTTATAAATAACTAGTGTTTTAGTAGTGCTATTATTTTTTTCATATTTATAAAGTTGTAATAATATTAATTTTCTTAAAAAAATATTTTTTTTAATTATTTTTAAAACATGAACCGGGTCCACCGGGTCCGGGGCGGGCCCGGGCCCGGGTCCAAATTTTCCCCGGCGGGGCGGGTCCCGGGTTTGGCCAAACCCGCCCCATACCCGCCCCGTTGCCATCCAGGCTCGTTTCCCAAAGTTAGTGCAGATATTCCTCAACCCAGGAGTGTGTTCGCCAAAACTGTGGCACCACTCCTTCAAGATACCATTTATTCCTCTGACTCCAAACATGCCAACAGGTGAGAATCAATCGGGATAACCTGTGCCCATCCCGTCTGGCACTCATTGAGAGCAACATGTGGTGTATCGTAGTTGGCCAAGAAACTGATTGAAAGGGAAAAGCCCCTATCGCAAAAGCACCTTCTGTTACTATACACGTACAAAATAGATGGTTGGCTATCTCGCTTCCCATCCTGCATATTTCATATTCATCACTGGCCACAATGCCTTGACTGACTAAGTTAGCCTTCGTTGCAATGCTGTTTCTTGTGAGACACCTGAGCCAAACTTCGATTTTTGATGGCAAGTACAGTCTCCAAATTGCTCTGTAAACTGGGCCGCGCACTACTAGCATCCATTAATTACAAATTGCTTTGTAAACAAATACAAATAGATATACAAAAAAAAAAAGGGAAAAAAGCGAGAACAGGAGTCAAATTAGAGGTGTCAATTCGGGTGGGTTCGGGTCGAGTTGAGCTAGGGGTATAACATGAAAAATCCCAACATGACCCGACCCGACCCGAAGCTCAACCCGAACACGACCTGATTGGGTTCGGATTGACCTATTTATGTTCAGGTCACCCAATGACCCGACCCAAAAAATATTTTTTTTCAAATTTTCAGATTTTTGTAACCAAAAGAAATTGCTAAAACTACTATCAAAAAATAAGAAAAAAAATCTAATATTTCAAAAGAAACATAAAATCAAATTTATCCCTAGCATTAACATAATATCATATAATTAAACATGATACCAAAAGATTAAACTCATTCCTAACATTAACATAATACCAAAATATCAAATTCTAGATCACATTAGAATAAATGTCATCATTAAATTTATTTTATATGAAATTATTTGAAAATTTGTGATTCATGGAGTAGGAATTTTTTAAATAAATCATAATAAAATTTAAGTAAACTAATAAGAATGAAATAACTATACTTTTTATACTATTAACAAATTGATCTTACGTAAACTATGTTTATATTATTTAATCTATTTTATTTTTGAAAAAAATATTATATTTTTCAATATTATATACTATTAACACAATCTTTGCAGAAAGATCACAAGTCATAACATAATTTTTTATACCATTATCATTCTTCCTATCAATATAAATTGAGCTTTTTTTCTTTTGTTAAGAAAATGGTTCGAGAATATTACATATAATGTCTTTAATTGCGTTGAAAATTTTCAATTGTCACGCCAAATACTAAACTAGTGGGTATGAAAAGGTAAAGAAAATAAAGACAATGATAAATGATAATCAAATATATTATTTCGATTTCTTAAATCTGTTTTGAGTATTACAAGACTGTAAACACATTATTAACTTGTTCTTGATAAAGAGAATATTTGAACTCTTTGTTAATTATATTAAACTCTTTTCAAGTTCAATCCCATTATTTAATTTAATAAAAAATGAATTATATTGTATTTATTTTTAAATGTAATAATAAATATTTTATTAAAAATTAGATAGTTCTAAAAGGAAAAAATAAAATAAGTGAATGAATAAAAAAAATAAGATCAAATGTTAAAGTCTTGGAGAGTAAAAAATAAATCACTAAGTGAATAATAATTTTTAAAAAACAAATCGCGTTGGGTCGGGTTGGGTTCGGGTTAATCGGGTTTTGGGTCACCAATATTCAATTTCGGGTTACTCGGGTTGACAAGAATTAGGAGTAAATATAAACAACGTAATACATTTTAAAAAAATAAATTATCACTTACCAACAAATGATAGTATGGAGATGGTACAAAATTTATTTAATCTATATGTATTTAATGGACCTTCTATTTAATTTAATAAACTAAATTAATTATAATTTAGATTGATAAATAAATTAGCAAAAATGAACCACTAAAATTATCAACTACACAATCCATGTGCATAATTTACGTATTTAATGGATGACTCAATTGCTTGTGCATAATTTTATTGATTATATTTATAGCGAAATATTAGATGATACAAAGAGGTTTATGGTAGATGATTATGTAGACAATTTATATGAATTTATTTATGCCATATGCATAACTTATTATTATTATTATTATTATTATTATTATTATTATTATTATAGAGACATACATATAGATAAAAGTTGATATATGCATGCGGTTGGCAAATGTGGCCAAATTCATCTGTGATGACTAATATAAATTGGGGGTCAACATCAAGAAATCGAAGAGTTTAAAATAGTAATTATAATAATGAGTTTAATCATATATATATAGACACTACATAATAGACATGAATAATAGAAGTTGATTAAGAAAAATAAGTCAAGGTAAAAGATAAATATGTATATATATATATGTGTATATATATATATGTGTGTGTGTGTGTGTGTGTTTATATATACAAAATATAAAAATTTGATTGATTATATTTATTGTGAAACATTAGACAATACAAAGAAATTTATGGTAGATAATTAAGTACACAATTTATATGAATTTCTTTTATGGCATATATATAACTTATTCTTATTCTTATCATCATCATCATCATTATTATTATATATATATATATATACACACACACACACACATATAGACATACATCTAGATAAAAGATGGCATGTCCATGCATGTGCTTGGAAATTATGGCATATACATAAATTTATTATTATTATTATTATAGATACATACATATAGATAAAAGTTGATATATGCATGTGTTTGAAAATGTGGCCAAATTCATATGTGATGACTAACATAAATTTGGGCCAACGTCAAGGAATCAAAGAGTTTAAAATACTCCCTCTGTCCCATAATAGTTTTCGCTTTAAGGTTATGCACAAGAATTAAGGAAATAGATTAAAGACATTAAATATAAATTTTTTAGACTAAATTACCCTTTTAATAAATTAAACTATTAATTTCTCTCGTCAACTATTAACCTCTCTCTCCTAAGGGCATATTAGGAAAAAATTAATAAATTCCTTCTTGATATGTGAGAACGACACATATTATGGACAAAAAAAATTAATTTTCTAAAGCGACAACTATTGTGGGACGGAGGGAGTAGTAATTATGATAATGAGTTTAATCATACATACATATATAACACATACACACACACACACACACACATATATAGATAGATCGATACTACATATTATATAGGAATAATAGGAGTTGATTAAGGAGTAGTAGTTAAGGTAAAAGATAAATATATATACATATATACAAAATCTAAAAATTTGCAAAAATTGATAAACTGTAAAAGCTAATTTTGTTTACATTGAATTTAGTTTAATAAGTTAAATTGATTATAATAGAGTTTGACAAATCAAGTATACAAAAAATGAAGCACCAAAATTTGCAACCATACAATCCGTATCCTAGATTTAAGTATTCAATGGCTACTCAATTACATGTACATAATTTGACTGAATATATTTATGGCATACTATAGAGAACGTTTGGATACACAAAACAATTAATTGTTGACAATATACAACTTAAAAATGTACACAATTTATATGAATTATTTTATGGCAATATATACAAAACACAAATTATATATAATGGCAACATGGAAATGGGCCAAAATTAAGGGGAAAAAGAAAGATTTTAAAATTGCAATTAAGATACTAAGTTTAATGGCTTAAAACATATATCAAAATATTCATATAATATAAACAAGAAAATAAGTATAAATTGCATAAATGGAGTAACAATAATTTGCTCCACCTCATTGTCCACGTAGAGAATAGATGCATACATAAGGTGTGTTCACACAAAATTTCGAGTCCATAAATTACAAATTACAAGTCAAGAAAAATATGAGACAAATATTTAAAACATAATATGATTTAGTGGAAAATAATCCCTAAAGATTAATCCCCTAATTCTTTTCTCCGAATTTGATTTGTCATTCTAATAATGTGATTCGTAGGCTGAATAGCTTGATTACGAATCAAAAACCAAAAACTCCGATGAACGCCTTAAAGAATGTCGAGAACACCGTGGACTCGACTTGATTATAACTTGGGAGAAACACCGATCCCGCCAATTTAGCACTTTGATTGCGGATCAAACACCTTATTTTGATGATTTCCGCAAAGAACGCCTTGAGCGTCGCTTTAATCACCGTGGATTTGACTTGGGAGAAATACCAAAACGCAAGGCTAACACCTTGATCGTGGATTGAATGCCTTGATTTGATGACTTTCACGTAGAATGCTGGGAATTTCGTCTTTGATCTTCACGAATCTTTTTGAGCTTGCCTTAAGAGAATCTCAGGATCTTCTTGGCTTCTCTTGCTCTTTAAAACTTCTTGATCTCTTGAGCTCCAAATGACCCCTATTTATAAGCATTTATGCAGGGTCTTTGCATTGTTAGCAACTTCTTTGGTATTTATCTATTTAATATAAATTATTTTTAAAGAGAAAAAATATTATTTGCGTGTCATGATTTGATTGGTCCGCCTAATCAAATGCACCACCTGTCACCGTTTGATTGGTTTTTGGACTTTTGGGCTACACGACTTGATTTGATTGGTTGTGACACTTCATACTAACACGTGGCGACACCTCACTTGTCTATAAAATAAATATTAAAGTATTAATTAAAATTAATTATTTAATATTGAATTAAATTTAGGGAATTCCAAAATATAAAATAAAAAATTTAATTAATATTTAATATTTTAATTTACAATTGTTAATTTTTGATTGGACAAAATTTAACCGCCTAACAATATGGACTTCATTTTAAATATATATTAGACATAATTTTATAACAAGATTCACAAATAAAAATATTTCAGAAATTTATGTGAAACCACAACTTAAAAGGTCCATATATACAGAAAAAGACAATCCACTTTTAAAGATATTGCAATGACCAATCAGATTTCGACCCAAAACAAAAGTGACAATAGTCAAGAAAAGAAAATTCATAATATATTAAGATTGCCATATTTTGAATACAATAAAATATGAAATCATGCATTTATAGAGGTTTATATTTAAAAGTTCATATTCAAAAGGACAAAAACGCAACATCAACTAAAGAATTTTGTAATATTCTTATAACTAATATAAGAATTTTAAATTATTACACCTACATACAATTTATGATATTATAACAAATTTGTCTTAGAAGTTCGTGTACATCGAAGTAAATTAAAAAAATATATACAAATATACAAACAAAATAAAAAAAACTGAGAACAAAAGTGAAATAGACTTACCACAAAATCAATAGTTATAATTATTCCTTCAATAAATACTTTAGGTTTTCTTGCAAATTTAACCTTGTTCACATTCATACAAAAAAATAATAATAATTAGGAGTAAATATAAACAACATAATACATTTTTAAGAAATAAATTATCACTTACCAACAAACAATAGTATGGAGGTGGTATGAAATTTGTTTGATCCATATGTATTTAAATGTATTTTTGCATTATTTTTAGTATAAACTAATTTAATAGACTTTATGTTTAATTTAATAAGCTAAATTAATCATAATCTAAATTGATAAATAAAGTTCACCGAAATGAACCACTAAAATTATCAACTACACAATCCATACAAATGATTTGTGTATTTCATGGGCTTCTAAGATGATACAATTACATGTGCATAATTTTATTGATTATATTTATGGAATATATATAACGTATATGAAAAATGATTATGTCAACAATTTATATGAATTTATTTATGGCATATACATAACTTCTTATATTATTATTATTATTATTATTATAAAGACACACATGTAGGTAATAGTGGATATATGCATGTGGTTGAAAAGTTTGGCTAAATTCATACGTGATGACTAACATAAATTTGGACTAATATTAGGGAATCAAAGAATTTAAAATAGTAACTATGATAATGACCGTAATCATACACACTCACACACACACACAAAATCTAAAAATTTGCACTAATTGATAAAGAGTTAATCATAGAAAACTAATCAATTGATATAATTATAAATTATGTTTAAAAATAATAAAGTAATAAAGAGTAATTTAAGGAGGTAAACATAAATACGCTTGAAAGTAATGAACTTAGATAATTTTAATCATAGAAAGATTTTAATGTGCATTAAAGAATGAAAATGTAAATGTGGAAAAAGTCTTACATGGAAAAATAGTAAAATGACAACTTTTCCACCTCATTGTCCACATAAGCAAAGGATTGACACATAAGGCGGACTTCATTTTAAATATATACATTATATTTTCAAATAAAATAATAATAAAATTAAAATTTTAGAAAATTTAATTTCAATTAAGACTATAGGTTTATTAAATGGTTTAGACCAAAAGGTAGTGATAAGTTAAAACAATAACTATTAGATGAGGACTCAAAAATTATTATAATTGTGTTCATCCACTTGCCATAGACTAGAATTGCCATAAAATAGTACCAACTTCTTCTTTCTGTAATCTCAAACCAGTTGGAATTAATGTGCTAGTGATGCAACCACACACATTTCTTTGTGAAAAATCATGCTTAGGAAATTGACAAGACCCTTATGAAATATGTTTTATTTGTTATGTTATCCTAACGATTAATATCATATTATGAAAAACTTTTTGATACATCAAAATATATGTTTGGAACTTAATTGACCCTTCCTAGCAATTGATCAAAATTAGAAGTTAACTTGTAGTTCATTATTTTCCATTCACCATGTAAACTTAGTGCAACATAAAATAATATTATTTTAACCAAATACTGAATTAATTATCCATTACACATTATATATTGAACCGGAGAAAGAATTTATGCTTTTTGCAAAATCCAAGACATACTCATATTGAGCTCATATAAATACAACAAAATCGACAAATAGTGTGATTACGCTCGTCAATCTATGATACCCTAACCCTTTTGTGAGGAGTATTACTATTATTATTATTACTTTATTATTATTATTGTTATTAAGATTATTATTGTATTATTATTGATATTGTCATTATCATTATTATTATTATTATTATTATTATTATTATTATTATTATTATTATTACTATTATTATTATTAGTCAATCGTATTAGGACTAGGATTGTTATTGGGCAAATCCTACTAGGCTTAGGACTATTGGGTGAATTCCATTAGGTTTAAAAATCCTTCATGACCTATAAATCCTAAGGCGCGTCAAATTAGAATTGAGCATTATATTTAATTGGAGGTTTAGGGTTACACTAAATAAGAGGTAAGACCTCGTAGGCGAGGAAGAAAGAGTAGCCACAAGATTACTCAGCATTCAAGAATCCGTACCCGAGATTGCGAAGTAAGGCATAGGTAATTTTAATTTCCAAGCTTTGGGACTTTAACTCTCTTACCATTATAAGTTGATACACACACACACACACACACACACATATATATATATATATGTCCCTCCCATATTATAATTGGATCATTGGAAGATTGTAGGGAAGAACCCAATTTCTCATCTTAGATCACATTGCAATTGAGCATTCTCAATTCCGAGAGCAGAGTATTGGTTGTATGTGTGATCATTATTTTTATAAGCTAGTCTTTTGGCATAGATGTGTATATATATATACACACTGCTAAGTTTTGACGCTAATGGAAGATATGTTTTACATATTCGTAAAACATCATTATTGATATATATTAGGCGATTTTGATCAATTTGGTGTTATATTTTCCAGATTTTAGGAGCGTTATTCTTAATTTCGATCTTAGTATTATTCCAAGTAAGTATAATAAGATCTGTTCTACATAATTTTAATATGGGTTATTTATGTTTATGGGAATATTATTAATCATGATTTGAAGGATTAGGCCTAGACTTGTTTTAGTATGAGACCCTAGGGTAATAAATTGAATCGGGGTTAATTGGTATCATTAGATTTCTGATTTCATGCAAGTGGTTTCATTAAATTGAGGAGCATTATCTTATCCGTGTTCTTTTTATATTATTAGATATGATCAATTACGACTAGGTTTTGGATCATAAAGCCCCGACTATCGTAGGGATTTGAATAGATTATTGTAAATGGTTTCTTCCCTCTATTTATTTTATAAAAATACATTTTTCTTAAATTTATGCTTTTGTTAAACTGGTTATTTTCTTATATAAAAAGTGGATTTGAGCATGCTATTTTATGAATTTTCTTTATGTAAAGTTAAAAATTGTTTTGTGTTGTGCTATATGTGTATATATGAACATGCTCTGAATACTTGGAATACTATCGGTAGGACCGAATTCCAAAATTTTCGACCTAGTTACGGGGTACAGTAGCAATTTTTGAACCCACTTAACGAGGTTATAGTTAAAGCCCTCTTATAGATAATAATAGTAGTGTATGAACCCACTTAACGGGGTTGTAGTTAAGGCCCTCCTACAGGTAATAATAGTAGTGTCCGAACCTGTGACACCCTAACCCTTTTAAGAGGCACCTTATTATTATGATCATTTATTATTATTATTGTTGTTATTATTATTATTTTTAATATTTTTATTATTATTAATTTGGATATTTTTATACAACCCTAGTTAGTTAAATATCATTTTCACCTTATTAAATGTCATTAATGATAATATTATATAAGATATGCTAAGATTGTACAAGATATGCTAAGATTGTATATGGTATGCTAAGATTGAATGAGATATGTTAAGATATGCTAAGATTGTATAAACTATGCTAAGCTATGCTAAGATTGTATAAGATATGCTAAGATTGTATATGATATGCTAAGATATGCTAAGATTGTATTAGATAAAGCTTCCTAAATTAATTCTATTTCTTGCTTCAACTATTATAAATAGGGGGATTTGGCCCCCATTTTCATCAACACACACACTTATCACACAAACACACACGGTTATATGCATACATATAGATATATTACTCTCTTTTAAACTCCTCTTCACATATACATACACATCCATATATATACAAATATCTTGATATATATATATATATATCTACTTATTTTTGAAAATATTAAGATAGCATGTATTCATTCTCTTATATTATTAGATTCATATGACTACGCTTAGTGGCCAATCCATTAAGTCCTAGATATCATAGAAACTTGAGTAGATTACGGTAAGTGGTTTCTTCCCTCAATTTATTTTATAAACATATGTTTTTCTTAAATTTACGTCTTGTTTGGGAAAGTTATTTTCTCATATAAAAAGTGAATTGAAGCATGCTATTTTATGAATTTTCTCCATGTAAATTTTAAAAATTATGTTATGTTGTGCTATATGTGTATACATGATCATGCTTTGAACACTTGAAATTCTATCGGTAGGAATGAGTTTCAAAATTTCGAACCGTGCTACGGGGTACAGTAGCAATTTCTGAACCCACTTAACGGGATTGTAGTTAAGGCCCTCCTACGGGTCATAATAGTAGTGTCCGAACCCACCTAGCGGGGTTATGGTTAGGGCTCGATCAAGTTGGCTAATAGAGATTTCGAATATTAACCAGCATAGATATATAAATGAATATGTTTGATTCTGTTCTGTTACCTGTTCTATAACTGGAAGGTGTCAAACTTTGATTTTGAAACTTGTCTGCTTTACAAATATGATTCTCATTTTTATATGTATGTAACTTACTCGAGTCTAATAGAGGGTCAAGAAATCCCTTACTGAGAGAGTGTCGCTCACACCGCTAATAACCATTTTGCATGGGATAGTATCGAGAGAGATGATGACCAATTTTGGGGTTGGCGATCATATTGAAGGAGTCCCCGCTTAGAGAATTAATTAATGTTATTTAGTTTTGTTATTTTCTTTTGTGACTCTATCTAGTAAGGCTATTATAGCTTAGTCTTTTATTTATGTGTTTGAATTGGAGTTGTAATAGTAGCTAGGGTTATTATCTTTTCCGTTGCAATGTTCGACTAAGGTTTTTCAATGAATATTTTATGATTTTAGTATATTCTGATTTATGTGGTTTGGTGTCTCTGAGTCCTTTCGGGCAAAGGGGCATCACTGTGCCGCGTCCTGAATTCAGGGCATGACAGAACCCACCTAACGGGGTTATAGTTAGGGCTTGATCAAGTTGGCCAATAGAAATTCCAAGTATTCATGAGCATGGATATGTAAATGAATGTGTTTGATTTTGTTATGTAATATGTTATGCTACTTGAAAGTGGAAAACCTTGATTTTGAAACTTGTTTGTCTTACAAGTATGATTTTTATGTTCTATGTATATGTAACTTGCTCAAATCCCATAGAGGGTCAAGAGATCCCTTACTGGGTGAGCTCGCTCATACCACTAATAATCAATTTGCAGATGATAGTATCAAGAAGGTGATGAGGAACAATTTTGGGGTTGCTGATGGGATTGAAGAAGTCACTGCTTAGAGAATTTAGTGATCATTATTTAATTTTACTAATTTTCTTGAGACTATTATAGATTAGTTGTCTATTTATGTTTTGAACTGGAGACGTAATAGCTAGAATTATTATATTTTCCGCTACGAGATTCGACGAAGGTTTTCAATGAATATTTTATTATTTTTAGTGTGTTCTTATTTTTGTGGCTTGGCATCTCTTAGTCCTTTCGAGCTAAGGGGAATCGCCGTGCCTCATCTCGAATTTGGGGCGTATCAACAAATAACTAACATTTTCTTCAAAAAGTATTCAAATCGAGTATTTATTGAATCAAAATAAAACAAAATCCTTATGTGTTGAATCAAATCGTATATTCAATTTTTATAGATGTAAATTTGGCATTATTGCTATGAAACTAACAAGCAGTTGATGAATTTTTTAAATAAATATTAAAAATATAAGCGCAAATTATAGTTAACATTCCTGAGATATGGCGGATATAGAAAAAACACCCCCACGTATGAAAAATTACCATTACCCCTTTAATATTTCGTGATGTCTGATAATTTGGTCATGTCGTTAGTTTGACTAATGCCCACTGTTAGCCAACCTATATGAACTTTCAAAAATATCCCTAGGAGTGTTTTTGTTATTATGTGTTATAGCTTGGGATACTGTGCTGTAATTTGTATAAATTGCAAGGGGTTAAATGAAATATTCCTTTCACTTTTTCAAACTTGTCCATTAAAGCCGTTGGTGGATGGTGTGTATATTTCCCAAAATATTAGCTTTTGACCGGTGCATTGAAGCAATGTGAGGCTTTCCCATATAGTGCTCAATCCATTGGTAAAAATGCTATTACTGACCATACAAGACTCAATTTTCAGTAATAAAATAGAAAATCTGATAGACAACTCAAGAAACACAACAAATGAACACCAAAAGTATCATTGTGATTCATGCCATAAAACTTAGTGTTACTTATACAAACATACAATACATACTGCTTAAAATGATCATAAAACAAGTTAAGGGGTAATAGTAATTTCCCATACATGGAAGTGTTTCTTGTGATTTCACCCCATGCCTTTGGGTCACAACTGTAATTTGTCACAATATGAGTAAGGAAAAAAAATGAGCTTTTCTCGATTTTGTTAGGCCTAACATTAACCCTCTCGAATTAGGGGGACAATGGTAATTTCCCGTACCTAGGGTGTTTGTTGTAATTTCGCTATACCTCAAAGGAGTTAAGTGTAATCACCCAAAATATAATCTAGAACTTTCGTCGTCATGTAAAAGTCAAGCGTTGTCTTTCCCTTTTCTCCATAACAAGCCTGACTTCTGTCTTATTTTGCATTTTTCTTTCGATTATGTTAGGTAGAGTTTATATGTGGCGCCAAATGAAGAGATGCAATAAGCTAAAAAGATGTTAATTTGCATGGAGGATGACGCTTTTAACATTGTGTATTGATGTTTTTACTAATTTTATATATTATTGTACGCACACATATAAATATGTTGATGTCTATACACATATGTAGAGATTGGTAAAGAATGATGAGTTTTTCGGTGGGTCTTTTGAAATATGAGGAGGGTGATTGCACTCTACCCAAGTGCATGTGGATGGGGCACCTATTGGTCTTATTTAATTATACGATGCGAAATATAATTTAATTGAAATGTATATTCTCTAGATGACACATGTTTACATAATACAAGAGCAAAATCAATATTTACAAGTTAAACGTTGTTACCATGAGGAATTTTAGTTAGATTGGATGTAACTTTTTTTTAATTTTTGATAAAAAGAATGGATCTAATAATCGTTAGGATGTTTTAAATATATATACATATATATCAAAGCAATAACATATATAAAATTCAAATAAGCTAGCCAATCACACCTGATACATTATAATACTTGTGTAAATTAACAACTTATAATCGAACTTGACTATTGAAATTTTATAGTCAGCATAATAGACCACATGTGTTGGTTATCCATTCGAATAAGAGTATGTAGGTGGCCGTCTAGAGCATCTATACATCAATACTAAGAGTGGGGTTTAACTATATTGAATTAATTGATATACATTGCATGAATTGGATTTCCTCATCCCCTTTTCTCTATAAATTGGGCTTGTTCAAGTTGCCAACATGCATCACCAACAATATTTCTCTCTTTCTTTGTATTCACATTTTCACAAGACCAGGAAATAAAAATGGCATCTTCGCACAGCTATTGTGTCTTTGGAAAAGTCCTCTTACTCCTCGTGATTGTATTCAACTTTTCAACAATTATGAACAAATGCGAAGCTCAACAACTTGGAAAGTTGGAGATGGCCCAAAATGAGAATCAAGCTTATGCTTCAAATTCCGAAAATCCAAACACTGTTGAGCATTCCAGACTTTTAAACCCAAATTTTGGTGTTGAATTGTCAGCACCAGCACGAGGTGCTTGCTAATCGCGAATGATTTGCTTAGCTATTATAGATATAGCTTGTCGTGATCATCCATTCATGCTCCACTAAATGTTGTTATAGTAAATAAGGTACTCACACTGGTATGCAGTGTCGACGTATATGAATAAATTGTATTAAAAAAGCATAGAATTAGCGTTGGGGATGTAGCACTTGCTTCTGAGTTCGAATAAATTTGTATATATTTTTATTCAATGAATAAGTGAAGATTGTCTCTTCATATGATGAGCTTTTATTTATTTGTTTGTTTATTTGTTTGTTTATTGTTTGTTGGATATGATTTCATTTAAATTACTTGATTTTAATTTATAGACCGATGATTTCAGATGGACTTTTGTAATGTCAATAATTGTGACATCCCGGTTTTTACACATAAAATAGGACTAACAACTATATACTGACTAAAAATCGGTTCTTATGATATACGTGCATGATTAATTATATTTCATGTTTTATATGCATGTTTTATATGATCCATATTTTATATGTGAATTATATGATATGATAATTATGTTTATCATAAACAATTGAATTTATAATACATATATAAATTAAGATGTATATATATGTACATACATGTATTTTCAAGAATTACAACTTATTAATTTATTTGTTATAAAGTCATATGTATAAATATGTTTATATTTCAAAAATATAGCTATATATATATATGTAAATTTCAAATTTATATGTATATAATATATAATATGTTATTTTTTATCATATATATATATACTTATCCTAAAATGTCATTGTCTCTTATCTCATGTCATGTTCTCCTAATAAATGCTAAGATCTTGATAAGATTTGCCAAGATCTTGGTAAGATTCTTGATAAATATAACCAATTGGATAAGGATCATGACATACACATATATATACATAATATCATGATTTATATATACAAAATATCTTACATTATATATGGATATATTTTCAAAAATTTATATATATAGATATATAAGATATATTTTTATTTCTTTAGGTATTATTCATAATAAGATTGGAATAATTATAAAATGTGTGAAAATATCTTATATAGAGAAGGGGGACGAAAATATATGTATGTATATATATATATGATAAATATATTGTATATATAAGTATCTCGCTCCCCAATCTTCCTAGCATTCAATGAATATTACACTTGTAAACTTTCTTCTAGATATATATACACATGTCTTCATCTTCATCACTTAGACTACCACTTAATACCTTAGGGTAACACATACACACAATTAGGGTGACATTTGGGCATTATAGACTAACACTGGTGTATGAATACATTTATCACTTGAGCTTAGTTGGAAAGAGTGCATTAAATGCAAGAAGATATCTTCATATAATAATCTTGTCTCTAGTTGAAATCCCTATAAATAGAGGGGGCTTGGCACCCCATTTTCATCACACAACACACACACACACACACACACTCACCTTGCTCTCAACTTGCAAAACACTCCATAATTATAGTATATCTTCTACCCACATATATATAAATCCTTCTTTTTACATACATATCTACGTAGTAGCTTTCTATACATCCCCTTAATTCCATACAACACTCTTGAAAAGGAAATTATCAAGTTGACGTAATCAACCTAACCCATAAATTTAGTGAGACAATAAGCTCATAAGGTGAGTGCATTTTACCTTCCTTGCTGGGGCGATGAACTATATGCTATAAATGTTATTATTCGTATAGCCTACCCTGTCGTATTTATGTTATCCGATCTTTTTGGAATTATATCTTGCTCCTCACATTTCAACGGAATATTTCTCCAAATTATAAGTGAAGTTATATTTGAAAATACTGCATTTCTAATACTGTCAGTTATATCTATCTGAAATGATTTTTTGACACTTTTGGGATATCATATTTTAACTATATTTTTATGTATCCCGGGTTTGAAAATAAGTTATTGATTTATCGACAATTTGTGAGCCATAACTGTTCCGTTATTCTTATTATTAATGAAATTTTTGACGAATCACTTAGATATCCCAATATTTTTAGCTATACTAGTTGACATAATTTTGAAATAATCATTTCCCAAATTACTGTAAACATAAAGCTCGCTCATAATTTATAAATCTATGGCCAAATTGCATGGCAATCCCAGAAAATTTGTGATTTTTGCACTAAACCACCTAAAAAACAAGAAAGAATACTTTCTCCCTTTATATCATCTTAATAGGAGTGGTTTGCCTCCTAGTCAACTTTTCTAGCAAACCTAAATGGACTGCGCCCCCTTGTTACTTGAATTTGAGCAAATTGCCCTTCCTGGTTGTTTTAGTTACATTTATAGCACGTAGCCCTAAAATTGATTTTGTAAAACATTTGACTCCTTCAAGATTTTATATATGCATCTATTTGTGATATTTTTTTTATTGTGTAGCATATAATTTTATTAGTTTGTGGTAGAACAATATAGTCTCATTCAAAAAATAAAGAAGAAGATATTAGTATGTTATATAATTCAATCATAACTCCTTTAAATGCAGGTACGTTGACAAACAATAAAATCACTATTTATCTTCTTACGTATGCAGTTTAGATTGATTTGGTTAGGTTAATTGAGTAGTTGGATATCTGAATTCATGAAATTAATACATTTATTAGTTAGACTAATTATATTTTATATAGAGGTTATAGTGAAAAATTAACTATACATAAAAAATGATAAAAAATTTTAAATGTGTAAATTATAAATAAGATATTTTGAACGGGTTAAGTGTATTTAAAACCAAACTTAGGGGGTAAAGTAATATAATTACTTTAAAAATTCATGAAGCGACAAAGTGCTCGTGTTCAAGCAATTCAAGGGGCAAAAGGTGCATTTAATCTTGTTGAAAAATTGTCATTAAGTAGATAGGATGGCAAATGATCTAGTGAAAGAAATTCAAGGGGGCAGAGTAAATTTTTTTTTTTTAATTTTTAGGGATTGAGTATAGTGTCAAGACAAAAAATTTCCAGGGATAAAATGCAATTTGTCGCAAATGTATTAGTATGTTAGCATGAGACCGTAGTATACATAGTAGCTTATTACAGTATAAAATCCCGCTCTAGTAACTCCATATATATACACTACCAAAAGGGTAAACTTTTACAGTGTATATAGTTAATGAAGTTATCTATTACCTAAGCCACTGAAGACTCACATGGATACGAATTCAAATTGTATGAGCCTTTAATGAAATTGATCAGTGTCTATTATTTTACAAAGGTTGTGAAAAATTAATATATATTGATATGAAAAGTTTTTGAAAAAAAATTCATCCAGAAAAAGGAAAAAAATCAATAACATAGTCAATCAAAAAATTAAATAAAATATTTACAAATAGAAATTTATTTATAGATATATAAATCCGTATACGAAAAAGCAAATTTGTTAATATTTCTTTCAAATATTGATATTTTTAATTCTTCTAAAATAGTTATTCCACTTATGATAGGTAAAAATATAATTCCCTATAAGAAGATGGACACTTGTCAAAGAAAAAAGATTTGTTGCTCTACTGATGCTTGCCTTGCATCAAATGCATCTACACGTGCATAAACTTGCCATATAATTTTGTAGTATCACTCATCCTAGGTGCAGTGCTAATTAATATATGATTATTGAGACTCTGCAGGATGCAATGTGCCACAATACTGCAACTTTTGTCACTATCATTTATTTTTCTCCAGTTTTTAGTTTAGCTGTCAGGTGATGTCGTGAATTGAGTATTACAAGTACTATCAATAATGATTTATATCTTCACGAAAGTGGCGGTAGAAGAGAGGTTGGTTATACGTGATTTTGATCATGATAAAGCTATACGCACAACGAATAATATTAGTACTAATAATAATATCTACAAGTGGATATATTTTGGCTCTTTTAATTTTCGGACATTGATTTGTCAAGAATATTTTACGCAATTGAGTATCTTAACAACCTATTTTCACATCTCAGCAAAAGTATATTTTTGCTAAAAATTTAGTACAGTTTGTTTGATAATTATAATCAGTGTTTGATTGAGATATATTTTAAAAGTTTCATATTATATTTATTAATTAAGGTATTTTAACGTGGCTTGGCTTTAAATTACGGACTCTATTGTATATCATTTGCATTGTTTGGCAAAATATTATGGAGATAGGGAGCTCACTATAAGTCTTATTTAGCTTCAGTATTGCTTTTAAATTTGCTTCAACAAAGTTTAAGTCTTCGTCGTGGTTAAACTCCCCATATGAGTAAATCTTGTATACAAAACTTTTTTATAATCAAAGGTTGCATAATTAATTACCAAATTGAATTTTTTTTATAATTACATCGATATTGAGTAAATATTGTCTCAATAAATTGTAGAATGTAGATTCAAGGAGAGTAGTTTGAAAAAATAATAACAAAAATTGAATTTGTTTTTCCTCTTGTAGGGAGTAGTAACTACATATAGCTTGATTAGTCTTTTAAACTTTTTCCACACTAATCATATAGGTATAATTACTTTTTACATCTAAAAGGCTTAGCCATATATATGCGATTGCTATCATTTATTTCACCATGAATATACTTTAAAAAGGCTATTAATCTACCTATTTTGCAGCTTATAATAAGAAAAATGCGTTGTCCTCTACGGAATAGGTCGACTCCTAGTATACTTAGTACGAGTTATATTGGAACAGATTATGTTACAGATAATTAAACTTATATCCCTTGAGATTTGGTTACACTTCCTAATGTTTGCATAAATATAGAAATCACGTAAATCTTTAATCTTTTTACGGGTTTAAATTGTATAATGAAAGTTGAAGATAGAGGCAATTTTTGTTGTTCTGAAAAACTATACGACATCAATAGAATGACCTTGTTAAACGAAATAGCAAACCTAGCAACCTTAAATATTTTGAAAAAATGTTAGAGGAAATAAAATAATTTAATCCCAATTAAACTTCTACCCTAAATTCATTTTGACTTAATTTTGTTTTTAAATATTTTTTGTAAGAATATTTTGTAAAATAATTCCTTCTTTTATGTATTGACAAAATTCAATTTGTGTCCCTAAATTGCCAATGAAGAAAGAAAGAAACAAAATCAGAAAAAGAAAGAAAGAAACAAAGTTGTAATGGAGATTTAACGTAATGTGAAAAGGTGCCAAAATTTGGGATTAGAAACCGAATGAGCCTTACAGTGGGCATACTGCAGAAAATACTTTATCGAGAATCACAACGTGGTTAATTATTGAATTTTCAAATAGAATAATAATAAAATTAAAATTTAAGAAAATTTAATTTCAATTAAGACTATAGGTTTGTTAAATGGTTCAGACCAAAAGCTTGTGATAAGTAAAAACAATAACTATTAGATGAGGACTCGAACATTATTATAATTGTCTTCATCGACTTGCCATAAAATAGTACCAACTTTTTCTTTCTGTAAACTCAAACCAGTTGGTGTTAAAGTGCCGGTGAAGCAAGCACGCATATTTCTTTGAGAAAAATCGTGCTTAGGAATTTGACAAGACCCTTATGAAATATGTTTTATTTCTTATGTTATCCTAACGATTAACTTCATATTATGAAAAACTTTTTGACACACCTAAATATATGTTTGGAACTTAATTGACCCTTCCCAACGATTGATCCAAAATTAGAAGTTAACTTAAAGGTTATAATTTTCCAATCACCATGCAAACTTAGTGCAACATTAAATAGTATTATTTTAACCAAATACTGAATTAATCACCCATTACGCACTATATATTGAACCGGAGAAAGAATTTATGCTTTATGCAAAATCCAAGACATAATCATATTTAGCTCATATAAATACAACAAAACTGGAAATAGTGTGATTACTCCCGTCAATCTTGGTCCAATAACTAACATTTTCTTCAAAAAGTACTCAAATCGAGTGTTTATCGAATCAAAATAAAACACAATCCCTATATATTGAATCAAATCGTATATTTATTTTTTGATAGACGTAAATCTAGCATTATTGCCATGAAACTAACAAGTACTTGATGAATTTTTTAAATAAGTATTAAAAATGTAAGTTCAAATTATAGCTACCATCCCTGAGATATGGTGAAATTACAAAAAATGCCCCCACGTACGAAAAATTAGCATTACCCCCTTAATATTTCTTGATGTCTGATAGTTTGGTCCTGGCCGTTAGTTTGACTAACGCCCACTGTTAGCCAACCTATATGAACTTTTGAAAATGCCCCTACGAGTGTTTTTGTTATTGTGTTATAATCTGGGATACTGTGCTGTAATTTGTTGAAATCACGTGGGGTTAAATGTAATATTCCTCTCACTTTTTCAAACTTGTCCAGTATAAGCCGTCAGTGGATGGTGTGTATATTTTCCCAAATATTAGCTTTTGACCGGATCACTGAAGCAATGTGAGGTTTTTCTAATATAGTGCTCAATCCGTTGATAAAAATGCTATTATTGTCCGTACAAGACTCGATTTTCAGTAATAAGATAGAAAATTATATGAACGACTCGAAAAACACAACAAATGAACACCGAAAGTATCATTGTGATTCATGCCGTAAAACTTAGTGTTTACTTATAAAAACATAAAATACTCACCACTTAAAATGATCATAAAACAAGTTAGGGAGTAATAGTAATTTCCCGTACGGGGAGGCGTTTCTTGTGATTTCGCCCCATACCTCAAGGTCGCAACCGTAATTTGTCATAATTTGAGTAAGGGAAAAAATCTGTTAGACTTACCATTGTCCCTCTCAAATTAGGGTGACAATGGTAATTTCCCATACGAGGGGTGTTTTTTGTAATTTCGCTATACCTCAAGGGAGTTAAGTGTAATTCGCCCAAAATATAATCTAGAACTTGCATCGTCATGCGAGAGTCAAGTGTTGTCTTTCCCATTTCTCCCTAACAGGCCTGACTTCTGTCTTGTTCTGCATTTTTCTTTTGATTCTATTAGGTAGACTTTATATGTGGAGCAAAATGAAGAGATGCAATAAGCTAAAAAGATGTTAACTTGCATGGTGGTTGGCGCTTTCAACACCGTGTATTGATGTTTTTACTAATTTTATATATTATAGGACGCACGCATACAAATACGTTGATATATGTGTCCATACACGTATGTAGAGATATGTAAAGAATGATGAGTTTTTAGGTGGATCACATCATATAAAGGTTCAGCCGAGTGGGGTGCACTGATCGCAATATATATATATATATATATATTAACATACTTATATTTAATTTAAATCGTGTGGGTCATTGGAAATATGAGGAGGGCGATTGCACTCTATCCAAGTGTATGTGGCTGGGGCAAATATTAGTCTTATTTAATTATACGATGCGAAATATAATTTAATTTAAATTTTTATTCTCTAGATGACATATGTTTACATAATATAGGAGCAAAATCAATATTTACAAGTTCAACGTTGTTACCATGAAGAATTTTTGTTAGATTGGACGTAATTTTTTTTTATTTTTCATAAAAAGAATGGATCTCATAATCATTAAGATGTTTTAAATGTATATACATATATATCACGGCCATAGCGTATATAAAATTCAAACAAACTGACCAATCACACCTGATACATAATAATACTTCTGTAAATTAACAACATACAATCGAACTTGGTTGTCGAAATTTTATAGTCAGCATAATAAACCACGTGTGTTGGTTATCCATTCGAAAAAGAGTATGTAGGTGGCCGTCTAGAGCATCTATACATCGATATTGAGAGCGGGGTCTAATTCTATTGAATTTATTGATATACATTGCACGACTTGGATTTCCTCATCCCTTTTTCTCTATAAATTGCGCTTGTTCTAGTCGCCCACACGCATCACCAACAATATTTCTCTCTTTTCTTTGTATTCACATTTTCATAAGACTAGGAAATAAAAATGGCATCTTCGCAAGGATATTGTGTCATTGGAAAAGTCCTCCTACTCCTCGTGATTCTATTCAGCTTTTCAAAAATTATGAACACATGCAAAGCTCAACAACTTGGAAAAACGAAGATGGCCCAAAATGAGAATCAAGCTTATGCTGCAAATTCCGAAAATTCGAACGCTGTTGAGCATTCCAGGCTGTTAAACCCAAATTATGGTGTTGAATTGGGAGGAGTAGGACGAGGTGCTTGCTAATCTTGAATGATTTGCTAGGCTATTATAGACATAACTTGTCGTGATCATCCATCCATGCTCCACTAAATGTTGTAATAGTAAATAAGGTACTCACGCAGGTATGAAGTATCGACGTATATGAATAAATTGTATTAAAAAAACATAGAATAAGCGTCGGGTATGTAGCACTTGTTTCTGAGTTCGAACAAATTTGGATATGTTTTTATTCAATAAATAAGTGAAGATTGTCTCTTCGTATGATGAACTTTTATTTGTTGATTTGTTTGTTTGTCTGTTTGTCCGATGTGATTTCATTTAAATGACTTGCTTTTAATTTATAGACCGATGATTTCAGATGGACGTTTGCAATCTCGATAATGGTCACATGTATTATTTTATGAAGCTAAAATGAAGCCCGAATTTAGCAAAGAAACGTTGCTCATAAAATTTTCTGTTTGAATTTAGTGCACCTTTTTCATGGAACAATTGCATCAATTAATGTGTGAAATTGGATAAACAAATATCCAACTTTCTAATTTTGAATCTAACTGTTGCTATTAGGATACGGTGAGTGAGCTGATAATTGTTTAAGGTAACACATATTCCACCAATAAATGAATCGAATGAATACTATAAGTTCTAGTTTATGCTTTGTTTTGAATGAAAACTATAACATCATTAAACAACAACGAGTAGATGTCCCTTTTTCTTATTATAAATGAAATTTTCGGCAAATCCCTTAGATATCCCAATATTTTTAGCTATACAGGTTGACATAATATTGAAATAATCATTTCCCAAATTACGGTGAACATAAAGCTCGCTCATAATTTATAAATCTAAGGCCAAATTGCGCTGCAATCCCATAAAATTTGTGATTTTTGCACTAAACCACCTCAAAAATTAGAAAGAATACTTTGTCCCTTTATATCATCTTAATAGGAGTGGTTTGCCCCTAGTAAGCTTTTCTAGCAAACTAAATGGACGGCGCCTCCTCGTTACTTGAATTTGAGCAGATTGACCTTCTTGGTTGTTTTAGTTACGTTTATAGCACTTGGCCCTGAAATTCATTTTGTGAAACATTTGACTCCTTCAAGATTTTATATTTGCATATATTTGTCATATTTTGTTGTTATGTAGCATATAATTTTATTAATTTGTGGCAAAACAATATGGTCTCTTTCAAAAAATAAAGGAGAAGATATTAGTATGTTATATAATTCAATCATACCTCCATTAAATGCAGGCTGCCAAACAATAAAATCACTATTTATCTTCTCACGTATGCAGTTTAGATTGATTTGGTTAGGGTAATTGAGCAGTTGGACATCTGAATTCATAAAATTAATACATTTATTAGTTAGACTAATTATATTTTATATAGAGATTATAGTGAAAAATTAACTATACATAAAAAATGATAAAAAATTTTAAATGTGTAAATTATAAATACGATATTTTGTATGGGTTAAGGGTATTTAAAACCAAATTTTAGGGGTAAAGTAATATGATTATTTTGAAAAATTCATGAAGCGACAAAGTGCTCGGAGTTCAAGAAAATCAGGGGCCCAAAGGTGCATTTAATCTTGTTGAAAAATTGTCATTAACTTGATAGGATGGCAAATGATCTGGTGAAAGAAATTCAAGGGGGCAGAGTAATTTTTTTTTGGGTTAATTCTAATTTTGGTCCCTCACGTTTACCCCCAAGTCAATTTTGGTCCTTCATGTTCCGACATTTCCAATTTTGGTCCTTAACATTACATTTCGATACCCAATGTCGTCCCTCTATTAGTTTTTCTGTTAAAAACCCTAATTTAATTTGCAATTTGCCCCCTTAAAAATAAAAAATATCAAAATGCCCCCCAAATTTTCAAAAAAGAGCTAAAAACCCCCCTTTGAAATATTTAGGCACAACAAAATAAATTTTATAAGCAATAGGATTCGAAGCCAGATTATTTTACAATTATGAATTAAAAAAATATATATTTATTTTACAATTCTATGCATTTGTTCGATTTATTTGAAAAAAAATTGAAAGTAAATTATCAAAAGTAGATATAGGCTATGAAAATTTAAATTGAAAAGTTTAAAAGACTAAAGATTAATTTATTTCATAAATTTATCCGTATATTGAAAAACATTTAATTATCGTTTCAAACTATGAAAATAAATTTAAGTAGATATAGGCTATGAAAATAATTTATTTTATTATTTTATCGATCTATTAAAATATTGAACTAAACAATGTCAAAGAATAAATTGAGTGTGGTTGAATGGTTGAGGGGGTTTTTTATTTTAAAGGGGTTTTTTAGCTCTTTTTTAAAAATTTGGGGGGCATTTTGATATTGTTTTCTTTTTAAGGGGGCAAATTGGAAATAAAATTAGGGTTTTTAACGGAAAAACTAACAGAGGGACGACATTGGGTAACGAAATGTAACGTTAGGGACCAAAATTGGAAATGTCGGAACGTGAAGGACCAAAATTGACTTGGGGGTAAACGTCAGGGACCAAAATTGGAATTAACCCTTTTTTTTTTTTTAAATATTTAGGGATTGAGTATAGCGTCAAGATGAAAAATTTCAAGGGATGAAATGCAATTTGTTGTAAATGTACTAGTATGTTAGCATGAGGCCGTAGTGTATATAGCAGCTTATTACAGTATAAAATCCCGCTCTAGTAACTCCTTATATATACACTATGAAAAGGGTAAAACTTTTACAGCGTATATAGTTAATGAAGTTATATATTACCTAAACCATTGAAGACTCACATGGATACGAATTCAGATTGTGTGAGCCTTTAATGGAAGCGATCAGGGTCTATTATTTTACAAAGTTTGTGAAAAGTTAATATATATTGATATAAAAAGTTTTTGAAAATTATTTCATCCAGAAAAAGGAAAAAAATCAATAACATAGTCATTCAAAAAATTAAATAAAATAATTATAAATAGAAATTTATTTATATGTCCATACACGTTAGATATCCCAATAGTTTTAGCTATACAAGTCGACATAATATTGATTTAATCATTTCCCAAATTACTGTGAGCATAAAGCTCGCTCATAATTTATAAATCTAAGGCCAAATTGCGCTTCAATCCCATAAAATTTGTGATTTTTGCACTAAACCACCTAAAAAATAAGAAAGAATACTTTGTCCCTTTATATCATCTTAATAGGGGTGGTTTGCCCCTAGTAAGCTTTTCTAGCAAAACTAAATGGACGGCGCCCCCTCGTTACTTGAATTTGAGCAGATTGACCTTCCTGGTTGTTTTAGTTACGTTTATAGCACTTAGCCTTGAAATTCATTTTGTGAAACATTTGACTCCTTCAAGATTTTATATTTGCATATATTTGTGATATTTGTTGTTATGTAGCATATAATTTTATTAGTTTGTGGCAGAACAATATAGTCTCTTTCAAAAAATAAAGGAGAAGATATTAGTACGTTATATAATTCAATCACAACTCCATTAAATATAGGTTGCCAAACAATAAAATCACTATTTATCTTCTCACGTATGCAGTTTAGATTGATTTGGTTAGGTTAATTGAGTAGTTGGACATCTGAATTCATAAAATTAATACATTTGTTAGTTAGACTAATTATATTTTATATAGAGATTATAGTGAAAAATTAACTATACATAAAAAAATGATAAAAAATTTTAAATGTGTAGATTATAAGTAAGATATTTGGTACGGGTTAAGGGTATCTAAAACCAAATTTAAGGGGTAAAGTCATATGACTATTTTGAAAAATTCAAGCGACAAAGTGCTCGAGTTCAAGCAAATCAGGGGCCCAAAGGTGCATTTAATCTTGTTGAAAAATTGTCATTAACTTGATAGGATGGCAAATGATTTGGTGAAAGAAATTCAAGGGGGCAGAGTAATTTTTTTTTTTTTTTTTTTTTAGGGATTGATTATAGTGTCAAGACGAAAAATTTCTAGGAATGAAATGCAATTTGTCGTAAATGTACTAGTATGTTAGCATGAGACCGTAGTGTATATAGTAGCTTATTACAGTATAAAATCCCGCTCTAGTAACTCCCTATATATACACTATCAAAAGGGTAAAACTTTTACAGCGTATATAGTTAATGAAGTTATATATTACCTAAACCATTGAAGACTCACATGGATACGAATTCAAATTGTGTGAGCCTTTAATGGAAGCGATCAGTGTCTATTATTTTACAAAGTTTGTGAAAAAATAATATATATTGATATGAAAAGTTTTTGAAAAATTATTTCATCCAGAAAAAGGAAAAAAATCAATAACATAGTCATTCAAAAAGTTAAATAAAATATTTATAAATAGAAATTTATTTATAGATTTATAAATCCGTATACAAAAAAGCAAATGTGTTAATATTTCTTTCAAATATTGATATTTTTAATTCTTCCAAAATAGTTATTCCACTTATGATAGGTAAAAATATAATTCCCAGTAACAAGATAGGCACTTTTCAAAGAAATAAGATTTGATGCTCTACTGATGCTTCATTGCGTCAAATGCATCTACACGTGCATATACTTGCCATATAATTTTGTAGTATCACTCATCCTAGGTGCAGTGCTAATTAATATATGATTATTGAGACTCCGCAGGATGCAACGTGCCAAAATACTGCAACTTCTGTCACTATCATTTATTTTTCTCCGGTTTTTAGTTTAGCTGTCTGGTGATGTCGTGAATTGAGTATTGCAAGTACTATCACTAATGATTTATATCTTCACGAAAGTGGCGGTAGAAGAGAGGTTGGTTATACGTGATTTTGATCATGATAAAGCTATATGCACTACGAATAATAATAATAATAATAATAATATTATTATTATTATTATTATTATTATTATTATTATAACATAAAAAAGGATATATATATATATACATACAAAGTGAGGCAGAGAAAGAGAGAGAGGGGGGGGGGGGGGGGGGGAGAGAGAGAGAGAGAGAGTTGGGCACAACAAAGTGTTGCTATCTGCAAGTGGATATATTTTGGCACATTTAATTTTCGGACATTGATTTGTCAAGAATATTTTATGCAACTAAGTATCTTAACAATCTATCTTCACGTCACGCAGAAGTATATTTTCGCTAAAAATTTGGTACAGTTTGTTTGATATTTATAATCAGCGTTTGATTGAGATATATTTTAAAAGTTTCATATTATATTTATTAATTAAGGTATTTTAAGGTGGCATGGCTTTAAATTACTGATTTTATCGTATAACATTTGCGTAGTTTGGCAAAATATTATGGCGATAGGGGCACACCATAAGTCCTTAATTAGTTTCAGAATTGCTTTTAAATTTGCTTCAACAAAGTTTAAGTCTTCGTCGTGGTTAAACTCACGATACGAGTAAATCTTGTGTACAAAACTTTTTTATAATCAAAAGTTGCATAATTAATTACCAAATTGAAATTTTTTTATAATTACATCGATATTGAGTAAATATTGTCTCAATAAATTGTAGAATGCAGATTCAAGGAGAGTAGTTTGAAAAAATAATAACAAAAATTGAATTTGTTTTTCCTCTAGTGGCCGGTAGTAACTACATATAGCTTGATTAGTCTTTTAGACTTTTTCCACACTAAACATATAGGTATAATTACTTCTTACATCTAAAAAAGCTTAGCCATATATATGCGATTGCTATCATTTATTTCACCGTGAATATGCTTTAAAAAGGCTATTAATCTACCTATTTTGCAACTTATAATAAGAAAAATGCGCTCTCCTCTGCGGAATAGGTCGACTCCTAGAATGCTTAGTACGAGTTATATTGGAACAGATTATGTTAAAGATAATTAAACTTATATCCCTTGAGATTTTGTTACACTCCCTAATGTTTGCATAAATATAGAAATCACACAAATCTTTAATCTTTTTACGGGTTTAAATTGTATAATGAAAGTTGAAGATAGAGGTAAGTTTTGTTGTTCTGAAAAACTATTCGATATCAATAGAATGACCTTGTTAAACGGAACAACAAACCTAGCAACCTTAAATATTTTGAAAAAATTGTTAGAGGAAATAAAATAATTTAATCCCAATTAAACTTTTACCCCGAATTCATTTTTACTTAATTTTGTTTTTAAATATTTTTTGTAGGAATATTTTGTAAAATAATTGCTTCTTTTATATATTGACAAAATTCAATCTGTGCCCTTAAATTGCCAATAAAGAAAGAAAGAAACAAAATCAGAAAAATGAAGAAAGAAAGAAACAAAATTGTAATGGAAAAAGTGCCAAAATTTGGGATTAGAAACCGAATGAGCCTTACAGTAGGCATACTGCAGAAAATACTTTATCGAGAATCATAATGACGTTAATTATTGAATTTTCAAATAGAATAATAATAATAAAAATTAAATTTAAGAAAATTTAATTTCAATTAAGACTATAGGTTTGTTAAATGGTTCAGACCAAAAGCTAGTGATAAGTAAAAACAATAACTATTAGATGAGGACTCGAACATTATTATAATTGGCTTCGTCGACTCGCCATAAAATAGTACCAACTTCTTCTTTCTGTAATCTCAAACCAGTTGGTGTTAAAGTGCTAGTGATGTAACCACGCATATTCCTTCCCAACGATTGATCCAAGAGTAGAAGTTAACTTATAGGTTATAATTTTCCAGTCACCGTGCAAACTTAGTGCAACATTAAATAGTATTATTTTAACCATATACTGAATTAATCGCCCATTACGCATTATATATTGAACCGGAGAAAGAATTTATGCTTTATGCAAAATCCAAGACATAATCATATTTAGCTCATATAAATACAACAAAACCGTCAAATAGTGTGATTGCTCCCGTCAATCTTCGTCGAATAACTAACATTTTCTTCAAAAAGTACTCAAATCGAGTGTTTATCGAATCAAAATAAAACATACTCCCTATGTATTGAATCAAATCCTATATTTATTTTTTATAGATGTAAATCTAGCATTATTGCCATGAAACTAACTAGTACTTGATGAATTTTTTAAATAGATATTAAAAATATAAGTGCGAATTATAGCTACCATCCCTGAGATATAGTGAAATTACAAAAAACACCCCCACGTATGAAAAATTAGCATTACCCCCTTAATATTTCTTGATGTCTGATAGTTTGGTCCTGGCCGTTAGTTTGACTAACGCCCACTGTTAGCCAACCTATATGAACATTCGAAAATACCCCTAGGAGTGTTTTTGTTATTGTGTGTTATAATTTGGGATACTGTGATGTAATTTGTTGAAATCGCGTGGGGTTAAATGTAATATTCCTCTCACCTTTTCAAACTTGTCCAGTAAAGCCGTCGGTGGATGGTGTGTATATTTTCCCAAATATTAGCTTCTGACCGGGATCACTGAAGAAATGTGAGGTTTTTCTAATATAGTGCTCAATCTGTTGATAAAAATGCTATTATTGTCCATACAAGACTCAATTTTCAGTAATAAAATAGAAAATCATATGAACGGCTCGAAAAACACAACAAATGAACACCGAAAGTATCATTGTGATTCATGCCGTAAAACTTAGTGTTTACTTATAAAAACATAAAATACTCACCACTTAAAATGATCATAAAACAAGTTAGGGAGTAATAGTAATTTCCCGTACGGGGAGGCGTTTCTTGTGATTTCGCCCCATACCTCAAGGTCGCAACCGTAATTTGTCATAATTTGAGTAAGGGAAAAAATCTGTTAGACTTACCATTGTCCCTCTCAAATTAGGGTGACAATGGTAATTTCCCATACGTGGGGTGTTTTTTGTAATTTTGCTATACCTCAAGGGAGTTAAGTGTAATTTGCCCAAAATATAATCTAGAACTTGCATCGTCATGCGAGAGTCAAGTGTTGTCTTTCCCTTTTCTCCCTAACAAGCCTGTCAAGTGTAACACGTATGTAGAGATAGGTAAAGAATGATGAGTTTTTAGGTGGATCACATCATATAAAAGTTCAACCGAGTGGGGTGCACTGATCGAAATATATATATATATATTAACATACTTATATTTAATTTAAATTGTGTGGGTCATTGGAAATATGAGGAGGGTGATTGCACTCTACCCAAGTGTATGTGGTTGGGGCACATATTGGTCTTATTTAATTATATGATACGAAAATATTTTAATTTGAATTTTTATTCTCTAGATGGCATATGTTAACATAATATAGGAGCAAAATCAATATTTAAGAGTTAAACGTTGTTACCATGAGGAATTTTGGTTAGATTGGACGTAATTTTATTTATTTTTCATAAGAAGAATGGATCTAATAATCATTAAGATGTTTTAAATGTATAATCATAAATATCACAGCAATAGCGTATATAAAATTCAAATAAACTGACCAATCACACCTGATACATAATAATATTTGTGTAAATTAACAACATATAATCGAACTTGATTGTTGAAATTTTATAGTCAGCATAATAGACAACATGTGTTGGTTATCAATTCGAATAAGAGTATGTAGGTGGCCGTCTAGAGCATCTATACATCAATACTAAGAGTGGGGTTTAATTCTATTGAATTTATTGATATACATTGCACGAATTGGATTTCCTCATCCCTTTTTCTCTATAAATTGGGCTTGTTCAAGTTGCCCACATGCATCACCAACAATATTTCTCTATTTTCTTTGTATTCACATTTTCATAACCAGGAAATAAAAATGGAATCTTCGCAAGGATATTATGTCATTAGAAAAGTCCCTTACTCCTCGTGATTCTATTCAGCATTTCAGCAATTCTAAACAAATGCGAAGCTCAACAACTTGAAAAAACGGAGATGGCCCAAAATGAGAATTAAGCTTATACTGCGAATTCCGAAAATCCAAACACTGTTGAGCATTCCAGACTTTTAAACCCAAATTTTGGTGTTGAATTGGCAGCACCAGCACGAGGTGCTTGCTAATCTCGAATGATTTGCTTAGCTATTATATACATAGCTTGTCGCGATCGTCCATCCATGCTCCACTAAATGTTGTAATAGTAAATAAGGTACTCACGCTGGTATGAAGTATCGACGTATATGAATAAATTGTAGTAAAAAAGCATAGAATAAGTGTCGGGTATGTAGCACTTGTTTCTGAGTTTGAATAAATTTGTATATGTTTTTATTCAATAAATAAGTGAAGATTGTCTCTTCGTATAACGAACTTTTATTTGTTTATTTGTTTGTTTGTTTGTTTGGTTCATATAATTTCATTTAAATGACTTAATTTTAATTTATAGATCGATGATTTCAGATGGACTTTTGTAATCTCGATAATGGTCACACGTATTATTTTATGAAGATAATGTCGATATAGCACCTTTTTCCTAGAACAATTGCATCAATTAATGTGAGAAATTGGATAAACAAATATCCAACTTTCTAATTTTGAATATAACTGTTACTATTAGGATACAGTGAGTGAGCTGATAATTGTTTAAGGTAACACATATTCCACCAATAAATGTAAATCTAGCATTATTACCGTGAAACTAGCATTATTTCCATGAAACGAACAAGTACTTGAAGAATTTGTTAAATAACTATTAAAAATATAAGGGCATAATATTGTTACCATCCCTGAGATATGGTGAAATTGCAAAAACACGCCCACGTATGAAAAATTACCATTACCCCCTTAATATTTTGTGATGTCTAATAATTTGGTCATGCCGTTAGTTTGACTAACATCCACTATTAACCAACCTATTTGAACTTTTGAAAATACCCCTATGAGTGTTTTTGTTATTATGTGTTATTGTTTGGGATACTGTGCTGTAATTTGTTGAAATTGCCTGGGGTTAAATGTAATATTCCTTTCAATTTTTCAAACTTGTCCATTAAAACTATTAGTGGATGGCATGTATATTTCCGAAAATATTAGCTTTTGACCGGTGCATTGAAGCAAATGTGAGGTTTTTCTCATATAGTGCTCAATCCGTTGCTAAAGATGCTATTATTGATCATACAAGACTCAATCTTCAGTAATAAAATAGAAAATCATATGAACAACTCGAAAAAACAACAAATGAACAACAAAAGTATCATTGTGATTCATGTTATAAAACTTAGTGCTTACGTATAAAAATATACAAGTTAGGGGGTAATAGTAATTTCCCATATGTGGCGGTGTTTCTTGTGATTTCGTCCTATATCTCAGGGTAGCAACCTTAATTTGTCATAATCTAGGTAAGGGAAAAAATAAGCTTTTCCTGAATACTATCCTTAATCGAGGAGATCCCATGTTTCTTCGTACAACCCACAACTAAGGGAAGGCCTAAATATTTCTGGTGACATTACTCAATGCAAATCTGTGCAAGACTTGGATATTGCCCCCTTTACCGCATCGTTGACATTTCGAATGAGCACCGTCGACTATTTATCAAGATTTATCCATTGACTTGAAACTTTCCCAAATATATCATCAATGACCGCCTAAACTCACCCCATGGCCTCTAAGGTAGCCTAGGCAAAAATAATAGTGTCAGCAAAGAAAATATGGGAAATTCAAGGGGCTACTTGCCTAACTGCCACTCTAATAATTTGATTGGTTGCTTCTTTGGTCTGCATCAAACAACTAAATACCTCAATTGCAAATAAGAAATATATAAAGAGATATAGGATCACCTCCATGCCTATTTAGCAAGCATCTCTTGATTAAAGGCTTTTAGATTTTGAAAGCTTATCTCACCTAACTTATTGCTCAAACAAAGTCGAGACCAAGCAACCCAATGAATGCCTATAAAGGGAACCCACTGGCCCCCAAAACTAGATACACGTGCCTCAATCTCATTAAGTAAAGAATCTGAAGGCGAAAGCACCTCATCGCATATGATGGAATTGCTTGCAAAACAAATTTGATGAGTATCTCTCGTTTGGCTTGAGAAAGGAATTTACCGAACCCATTTTAATGCACTTCCACACCTTACCCCGAATAGAGGAGAAGACCTGTCACGACCCAAAAAAATACCCTTCTGTTTTATTAAAATATGTTGGACTGAAACGCGCAATGGTGAATATTTTTATTGCAAATATATAATAATATAGAAATTTAGTACAACACCATTTTATTTTATTAAAATATGTTGGACTGAAACGCGCAATGGTGAATATTTTATTGCAAATATATAATAATATAGAAATTTAGAACAACATAGTGAAATCGTAGTTGCACAAAAGTTGTTATATGAGTGAAAATAATAACTTCAGCTAAATAAAAGCTTTGTAATGCCCTCCCAATGCCTTCCTCCTGATGGGTTAGAATGTCTTTGCCTAAAAAAATGTGTTCACAACACATGTCAACACAACGGTTGAGTAAAAATTTCTCTTAATCACATAAGGTGCTCGTGTGTATCATATGTGCACATAGTCATAATATCTCACATAATATTTCACATAACATTACCTTTTGAGTCACTTATTAGTGACTCCCTTATGTCTCCCACAGTACAATATTCCAACCGTTCACATCATTAATCGCCATATTCCATCCGTCCACATCGATTCCATCCGTTTACATCGGTGGCCATATCTAGAGATTATGCCAATTCCCTACAACCAATACCAATACATGGAACACTCCGTCCATGCAAGATGGGATGGATGGCGAGAACTGTTTTAAGACCGGCAAGCCCATTGCCGCCCGGCCAAACTCACCCCCATCCATACCGATAACACATTTGGGCCCGGCATGCACAAATAAAGATTGTCACATAAACATATTCTCACATAATTTCACATAAGGAACATACTTCCATACTTATAACTTTAAATATAAAAGCATACAAATAGCATATTTTGGAATAATAAATATATATGAACATAAGATATGAATATAACTAGAAACATAATTTCTAATAACTTGTAGTAGTATAATGAAGCATAATATCATGATAGTAAAATAATAAACTAGCACTAGAAAGTAACTTATGTAATTAAGGAAATTCCTACCTTCAAATGTTTTTAGGAAAAAAGAGGGTAAATAAAGGGCTATATGGGAAGCTAATAGGTATATATGTATGTAAAAAGAGGTGTTTATATATATACATATGTGGGTGGAAGATATGCTATAAATAGGAAGTGTTTTGGGTGTTGAGAGTAGAGTGAGTGAGGGGGTGTGTTTTAGGCGAAATTTGTGGGATGAAAATGGGGTTGGGGTTGGGGTTGTGATCTATTTATAGAGGAGGAAGAGAAGAAATGTCTAATATTATAACAAAATAAATATATAAACCATTCATTCTATATGATTATTTATATGTACACATTACAATATTAATAACCTAGTATATATATATATATATATATATTTATGTATGTGGACATATAGGTGTATATGTAGATATATAAATTACCACTAGTCTATATACGTGGATGTGTGTGTGGATATGTAGATATAAAAATTACCACTAGGTGATATATGGATGTGTGTGTGTATATGTAGAGATATAATTTACCACTAGCATATATATGGATGTGTGTTTGTATATGTAGAGATATAATTTACCACTAGCATATATATGGATGTGTGTGTGTATAAGTAGATAGATAAATCACCATTAGTTTATATATGGACATATGTGTACATGTAGATATATATAAATTACCCCTAATATATATATGGATGTGTGTGTGTACATGTAGATAGATAAATCACCAAGTATATATATGTATTGGAGGGGATATTCTTGCAAAACAATTGTAAAATATACTAAAAATCTAGACTTTATATTTTTCATTTAATTAAAATCCGAAAATTAGGTTTATAAATAATTAAAATTCGAAAATTATGTTTATAAATAATTAAAATTTGAAAATTATACATATAAAGTCAGAAAATATATTGTTGTATTTATAATATTCGAAAATTGTATAATTTATTTATAAAATTCGAAAATAAAATAAATGCAAGCCTAAAATATGTATTTAAATAAATTTTCCAAAAAAATAATAATCACAATTCAAAATTAATACTTTAAGGTCTAAGTTATAAAGTAATTTTAAAGAATAAAATTTGAAAATCATAAAAATTTCAGGAATTAAAAGATTTTATATCAAATATTTTGCATGAAACATAATATATAATAAATTCTAAAATAGTAGGAAGTACCGGGGCATTACAAGACCTCCCTTTTCAGTTTTCCCATGATCGATGGTATTCCTAGAGGTATTTCTCATGCTTCTTTTCAAGAGTCGTTCCCATTCTATCAGCAAGTTGTTGCGTTTTGTCTGAAAAGTTCTAGCTAAAGACAATGGTAGATTTTTGGGCATTGACTTTCTGTCCTAAGATTCAACCATACTGCCTCAACATCTCCTTGATATCATCCATCGCCGTGTTTTTCACCCCACAGAAGATCACCGTGTCATCTATAAGCAAGAGATGAGTAACGCGTGGAGCACAATTGCATACTGCAACACCCTAAATAATATGTCTCCTCTCCAAATACCGCAATATGCAACTGAGAACCTTTGCCACAAACAGGAGCAAATATGGTAAAAGAGGGTCGAAGTCCCCTCTTAGAAGTAATAGAGCCAAATTGAATGCCGCTCAACACAAAGGAAAAGGAAATAGTGGAAACACAGACTTTAAAAGACAATGTGAGACGACCAGAGACTTCTAGCTAATGTGACGAGAATATATATTCACCATTTTTAACCAAATGACCAACTTTACTCAAAAACACACAACGACGATTTTTTTAAGTAACCCATAATATGTACAAGAAGTCACTTATATATTACATATTTGTAATTACACGAGCCGACTACAACAAACTAACTAAAAGCCTCGAACCGTTCTGCCGCATCTTCTTGGCTAGTAAACTTCTCCGCGTTTCTAGCTAAAACATTTTATAAACACATCATCAACACACATGTTGAGTACAAAATTTGCATATAGCATGAGGTGCTCATGTGAGGTTTGTTCATATTGTCACAGAAATTTACGAACATAAAATCACATTATTTTCACGTTTGATTTCTTCCACCTCGTCGGGCGGCTACCTTATCACTTCGTGCCGATATTTCCAACCAAACACTTCCAATTCCCATCCAATCACTCCGGTGGTCATATCTCAAGCATATACTGAATTTTCCTACGACCCACTTCAGTACATAGACACTCTGTCTATGTAAGGAGGAATTAGGCAACGATGGAGGGTTGAGAACCAATTTAAGACCGGCAAGCCTGATGCCGCCCGGCCGAACTCGACCACATCCACCCCTAGCACTTTGGACCCCGACATGCACACATAATTTTCATGTTGGATACATAATTTCAGCATGTTTTCAAATGGATTTCACATGAATGAACATAATTTTCAGCCTCTATGAACTAAAAATTCGCAGTCTGCGAACACTTGCTATGCACTGAAAATTTTAGTTTGTGAACATGGAATTTCCAGCCTAAAACCTGCTGGGATTTCACCACTATGTTTCTAATGTTGTAAAATAAGGTTTTGGTTGGTAAAATTTTGAGTTTTCAGCTTACGAGACTTGAAATTTTCAGACTGCGACGCAAACCCTTTAGTGCGCAACTGCTGAAATTTTCAGCCCTCGAGGCCGAACTTTGCAGCTTTGAAAATACTGTAATTCCAGCTTAATATACACTGGAATTGAAGCTTATAACATAGATTTTGTCCTTGGAAAAATCAGATTTCACAGCTTTGTAAAAAGAAGATTTTTCAGCCTTGCAACCAAAATTTCAGCACTGTGAACAGTGTTTCCACCAAGTTTTGAACTAAAAATTCGCCTCCACAAACATGAAATTTCAGCTTCTGACATATAATTGAAGTACTAACAAAGTATCAAACATAATATTACATAACTCAAACATCATTTGACCATATTGCAAGCAAAATTTCAGTATGGTTTCAAGAAATTCAAGGGTAAGATGCACAAAAAATCACTATAAGCATATGATCAAATTCTTTTGTATTCCCTAAGACCCAAGATGGAAATCAACTTGTGATTACCTCTTAGGGTCTAATGGGGAAGATATAAAGCTAACAGTTTCATAAAACTCTAATTCTAACTCATGCCATAGGCAAGGCTTCTACCTTCTATAGAAGTGTTTCTTCTTTGTAGTTTCAGGGTGGTGTAAAAGTATAAGGATGAAAGTGAGCTGAATTTTGTGAAGAAATGGACAAAAGATGAAGGTAAGAGTGTATAGGGAAGGGGACGATTTTCTTAGGTGTGTGTGGGTGATGTTTTTGTGTTTTCTTGCATAAGATTTACTTATAGACACTAATAGGAGACACAAGAATATAATAATAATTAAGTCATTATCTAATGATTTCTACTTTCCAACTAATTGTCCAACTTACAAGCCTAATTGGGTTAAGTGGTAGTCTAGGCTAATAAGAACCATACATGTATAACTACATCTAGAAGGGATTATACAAGTGTATATACACTTGTACATTTTCATCAATACTTGAGGGATGAAGACTTGAGGATGATTTTCTATCAAGTATAAAACATTTCCTTGTTCTTATACTCTAAAAATCGGCCACTCTTACATAATTTCTGAAAATTCATAAGTTGTTTCTTATTTTATGTAGAGCAAATTGCATAAAACCCCCTTGTGGTTTGGCGAAGTTGCGCCAAATCTCCTGTATTTTAAAAATAGGCGAAATACTCCCTGTGGTTGTAAAAACACTGCACAATTTCTCACGATAATGGAGAGTGATGTGCACGCGCTTGAGGTGCGGTTAGGCATGTAATTTAGCTTCATTTTGACTTTTGAAAGTGATAAAATGACCGAAATACCCTTAAATACAAACATATTCACTATTATACCTATTTTTTTATAAATTTAAATTAACTTATCAAATATTACAAATAATTCCTTTAACTTATTAAAAAAATTTTTTCACCATCTTCAACCTTTTTCTTCCAGCACCACCGTCGCCGGAGCTGCTGCCGCCGGAGTAATAGCCTTTAACATCGGTATATGGGTCTTTTCAAACTAAATAAAATCCCTCTATCAATTTCACCAAATCTCAAACCATTTGCATTTAATTTGAAAACAAATCATACAAAAACCCTAGTGTGCTATGGCATTGGGGGAGAAGGAGAGTGACGGTGTGCATGTATGTGTGTTTGTGCATGTGCGTGGCTGTGTGTGTTCGTGTGTGTGCATGTGTGTGTTACTGTGTGTATGGGTTCGTGTGTGTATGTGACTGTATGTGTGTTCATATGTGTGTTCCTATTCATGTTCATATACGTGTGTGTGCGTGACTGTGTGTGCAGAGTGTGTATATGTGCATGCATGCTGTGTGTGTCTGTGTGTGTGTGTGTGACTGGGTGTGCAGAGTGTGTGTGCACCTATTGTGTGTGTGTGTGTGTGTGCAGAGTGTATGTTTGTGTGTGTGTGTGTGCGTGTGTGCGTGCTCTATGTGTGTGTCTGTGTGTATGTGTGTGCATGACTGTGTACAGAGTGTGACTTAGTGTGTGTTAGTGTGTGCAGAGAGTGTGTGTGTATGACTTAGTGTGTGTTAGTGTGTGCACAGAGTGTGTGTGTGTGTGTGTGTGTGACTTAGTGTGTGTGTGTGTGTGTGCACAGAGTGTGTGTTAGTGTGTGTGTTTGATGTTATTGTATGTGCAAAGTGTGTGTTGGTGTGTGCGTTTGATGGTAGTGTGTGTGCAAGGTGTGTGTTAGTGTGTCTGTTTGATGCTAGTGTGTATTTTTTATTATTTAGTTAAATTTATATATAATTATATATTTTTATATTTTATATATTTTTTATGATTTTTATTTAATTTTATAATTAACAATTAATCTCAACCGTTAATTTTTCTAAACCAAGATCTAATAGCTCAAAATAAAAGGGTATAACAGTCTTTTTAATACAAACCTAACGTCGTTAACCTTGAGTTAACAGCGTTTTCTCTTCTAGGACAACTGTGCAGTATTTTTATAACCACATTGGGTATTTCACCTATTTTTAAAACACAGGGGGTTTGGTGCAACTTCGCTAAACCACGAAGGGGTTTTATGCAATTTGCACTTTTATGTATTTATGGAAGAAAATAACATTTTAGGGGTAGAAAATGTAATTTAGGACTTCTTTAGGGTTTTTCCAATAATTCATAATAGTTATAAGAAAAGAAAATCTTCAAAGTCTTTAGTATATGTATACACAAAAATCGTGTATATATATATGCAATATGTATTTTCATAAATTGTATAGTTTATATGATGATTAACTAGGTCAAGAAATAATCCTAACTTGTACATTTTGCACTTAAAATGAACATGTAATACAAAGCTTAACATTATGGAACATATACATATAATGTAAAATATCCACATTTAAGTACATCTTATACATAATGGGAATGACAATACAGGTCCTTACACAATGAAACCCAAACTTTAAAAGTAATTACTCGAGAAAGACCCATTCGACTTTATCATAGGTGTTACTCATATCCAATTAAGGGCACAAATTCCCTTTTTCCCTTTAGTCCCATACTTAATAAAGTGATTAATTTCAAATGCAACAAGAGTATTATCATATATAAGACACCTCAGGACAAAGGCTGATAGATACAGTGAGATAATGCAGTTGAGGAGGGCCTTTATTCGGTTAGAAAATGCTTTAGAGGCCAATTTATAGACAACATTACAAAGGCTTATAGGGCGAAATTGGGTGACAACTTCAGGGTTGGGGCGTTTGTAGGTTAATAAAATATAGGTGTAATTAAGATAAGGCATGAATTCTGATTTTTTAAGAAAAGCCAACACAAATGAGATAATATTAGACCTAACATTACGTCAAAAAATTCGAAATATGACAGGGGCATACCACTAGGTCCTAGAGATTTCATAAGGTACATTTGGGGCAGTGCTTTGCAATTCGGCATGCAACCCTTCTCTCTTTGTCCTTGCTAACAAATTGTTTGTAAAATTCAAAATCATTGAATCCAATGTCAAAAGCATCAACTATGGAATGAGATTGTATTGTGTGCATTGTGCTAATGTGTAATAAGCACACAATGTAGGGATTTAGTGTGAATTTTGAATGTGAATTGTGCCTAAGTGATCGAATCAAAGTAGGCAAACACTACCCTTGAGGCCTCTTTGCCTACAACCTAATGTACGGCATAAAAATTTAGTGCACAAAAGGTATGAAAAAAGCTAATAAAAAGGAAACAAAAAATTGTACTGAAAGACGATACTATTCGGATTGGATATTACAGACTTTAGGCTACAAATGAGTGAATTGATGACACAAACCATGACTACAAACAAATGCATTGAAAGACTCTACGAACAGTGGCTACAAATGAGCACATTAATGACTCGAACAATCGCTACACACAAGTGTATTGAAAGATTTATAACATCCTACAAACATTGATAAACTTTGGCTAGAATTCCTCATGCATGACGCTCAACATGAATGCGGGATACCACTAAGCCACATTGATATCCCATTTCGATAAGGCAAGTGATAGCTAGACCTAGTGATGATATGGAGAAGACACATTAAAATCCTATCTTAAGTGAAATAGACTTGGCTATCAATTCCCACGTTGCGGATTTCTAACCTCTGAATTAAGTTAATCTTGGTCCATTCTAGCTAAAAAATTGAGGAAGTGTAGACTTCTCGAGTTGAAGTTGTTGTTGATTGAGTGCAGACTGCCTAGCTCAGTGTGCTTCTCCCCCTTATTATAGCTTGAGCCTCCACCAAACTTTTCACTTTATTTGGGGTAAAACTCCCTTATTTGAATTTTGAACTCTAGATAAGCAACGCATTTTCAGCACATGCCCTTATTCCTTGACATTTTGGTTATGCCAAATTCCAAATTTTTAACCATGTGGCTATTATTTCTAATAACCTTTAGATAAGGGTGTTAATTCTTATCATTCTATTTTGAGCACATATTTTTATTCATGCATTACAATTTTATTTGGTCAAGTGGGCCATAAAGTATCTTCTTTGGATGTCTTAGGCCTGGGCCCACTCCTTCATGAGGGTTGGCCTGACCTCATTGGAATGGCTAGACTCGATATAACTTTGGCATGACCATAAAATTAGCCCATTCCAAAAATTTAAAAATTATTATTTTTAAGCTCAAATACAAGTTTATCTTCAACCTCAATCATACAGTGCTTTGAATTATTAAATTTCGACCGGCTCCATTGCATTACAAGAAAAAACGGCAATTTCAGCTGATTTTTGGCGGAAAAAAGGAATTTCAGTGGATTTTTGGCAAACCATATCTACCGAAAAAACCCTTGTTGCTTTTCATTTTTCGGCGGATTTTCGGCATAATTAATCCACCGAAAAATTATTCAGCAGATTATCGGCGGAGAATTTTTTTAATTTAAAATTTTAAAATTGAATTATTTTCAGCGAAAATTCCACCAAAAATAATTAATTTTTTTAAAAAAAAAAATAATTTTTCGGCGAAAATTTCATCGAAAATAATTAATATTTTTTTAAAAATATGTAGATTTCGTTGTTATAAACACAATTAAAATAAAAATATTTAAAATATGTACTAATCACATAATCTGAATATATAAATAAATAACAAATCGAATATATTAAAATCCGAATATATAGTAGCAAACCCCTATAAATTATCCAAATATATAAATAACATAGTCCGTCGAATATTGCATCATACATAAAAACCAAAATAATTTGAATGAAAATCCATACTAATCACAGTCATCCTCATCGGAGTTGTCATCTTCGTCATCGGCGACATACTGAGCCGGCAGAGGGGCATCAGATGGTTGATTTGAGCCGCTCGTTGTGTTCTTCGAAATCAACGCGAACATCTGCTGCATCATTTTCATGATTTGTGTGTTCTGTTGGGAAAGTTGATTGACCTAGTTCTCTAACCGCAACACCGCTAGGTCGACGAACTGTCAGGCGAAAAATAACTGATGTAATAGGTGGTCGATGTACTCCAATAATTCTTCCCGTACCTTCGGCCCTTCTTGTTAGGTTCACCGGCAGCCTGATCAAACAACTCGTTCATGCTTTCTTGTGTGGAGGTATCCAATAAGTCAGCATTCTGCATATCCGGACGACTCTGCATTAGACTTTGGAAATTATCCTGCAATTGTAATTTCAAGTATGTTAGCAATTTAAAGACAAACTTTGAGTATAATAATCAAATCTAACTTACATGAACTTGTTGTGGCTTTCGAGTGAACTCATGTGCCAGCTTTTTTATCCGGCCTCTTATCTTTTTTCCTCGTATAACAATCCTAGAGGAGCTCACTTTTAAGAATAGACCTCTTTAACTTCTCCTCCTACAATAATAAGAATAAATTAAAAGAAGAATTAAATCTATTAAATACATCAAAAACAAATACGAAAAGGTACTTACCAAGTCCGCTTTACGCTCATAAATCGACTTGGCCCCACCAGCACACAACGAACCTGCCCCGACATTCCTATTTATCTTGGTATGGTCACTCTTCTATTTCCATTGAGGGGTGACCCAATACGTGGCCAGATCTTGAAATGCTGGGTCGGACAATCATAGTGGACGGTCATCCCCAAGCGCAATCACATTTCTGATGTCTCGATACATGTCCATCATTTTCTTGGTCGCATGATTATCAAAAGCTATCTTCATATGCCCCGTATCCTTCAGCCTAAAATAAACATATTTCTAACAAAATAAAATCCTTTATCAGTCAAACATGTAAAAAAAATGACATACTCAAGTATACATGAAAAACACTCATTCCTTCAAATTTAAGATAATCCAATTTCAATTAAATTATTTGCCATTCAACGAACCATCGCAACCAAACGTTTTCAAGAACCTTATCATAAGTGAAGTATGGTTTGTCCAATTGGCTCTTTATGACATTTATAATGTGCACATCTCCCTTTTTGCAGGGAATAAAACTATATAAGAGTTCCTACTTTATTAACATATACGTTTTATTGCTATTAACATAATATATAACGTATGTAAATTTAATTAGCAACTAACCGATCCGGGGCAACTGCTGTTAAAATAATCTTACTACCGGGTGCAAAAGGAGGTGCAGGCATCGCATATGTGTCCTGATTTCTTCTACATCGGCCTGAGTCATCTCGTCATCCTCAGGTTGTGGTTGTTGCCGAGGTAGCGGCTGATTTGGAAGATGTGATGTAACAGGTGGACTATGGCCACGAGGCATCGAAGGGTTTGGCATAAACTGCATCGGAATGGTGGGTGGTGGACTATGGCCTATGGGAGTGGAATTATACAAAGCAGAAGAGCCCGAATGGGATGCTGGGGAGGTGGCCCGATAAGATGAAGAAGAACCCGGATTGGATGCCGGTCTATCAGACGATCTACCATACGAAATCTTATTTTTCCCGCATCGCATCTATATGTTCGCATCTATATGTTTGAAAATTGCATGAAAATTATACAAAATTTGTGAAGTACAAATTTTTTGTATCAAATTATATACAATACTATTATAAGCCGATATAAATGAATGACACATATATCAAATTAAGTGCAATAATGTATTTTAATTCGTATAAGTCACAATGAAATTTATCACGCACATATATATTTATGAAATCTCTATGTTACATGTTTACAATGCATCTTAATTTAGGCATCACTCGCTTCATCTTCGTCATTGTCAACTTCTTCATTATCGTCATCTTCTTCGTCGGTATGTATAACCTGATTAAGCTCTTCTTTATCAACTGGTATTAATGGCATATTTTGGTCGCACATAGAGTCTAAAACGTCATCAACAGTGATGTCTCACACATTTGCGCCCTCGTCATTTTGGTAAGCGACTTCCAATGTGTGTTCAACATCGACTCTGCCAGTCGTTTTACTTTTAATGACAGTGAGCTATCGCATCTTTTCATGAATTTTCTCGGGGTACTTAACAAAGTATACCTGTCGGGCTTGTTGTGCGATTATAAAAGGGTCATATTTTCTATACCTCCCTGATTTTTTTACTTCAACAATTTTGCATTTTGGATGTACAATACGAGTTCCTTTACAAGGTGTGCGATCGAACCACTCACATTTGAATAAAACATCCCTTTTTATTGGTTCACCAGTGTATTTCAACTCTAATATTTCATTCAATATTCCGTAGTATTCATCCTCAGCGGCCGCATCCTCATAACTTCCTTTCACCCACACCCCACAGTTCATCATTTTTTTTCCTTGACACCACGAGGAAATGTGAAACTTAAAACCATTGACAAAGTATGTATGATATGTTTTCATTTTCATATTAAGACCCCAAGCCAATTGCTTTAAGAATGGAACTATAATCCCGTTTCTTGGATTATGAACCTGTCGGATAAATATTCATTTATTTCATTAAATTTAGGTTCAACTTTGTAATTAACAGAAATTTGTAAATGTGTATACTTACATATGACTTAAACCACACATCAAATTCTAATTCAAGACGGTCACTAGCTTCAGCATCACCAACTCGGAAGTATTCTAAAAAATAACCTCAATTGTTCGACATGTTTAGTTATGAAAGGCTTATTAATATTTTATTGAAAAACATATGTTCTATACTTAATGAAAGGTTTACCTTCTTCGCAGCTCAGCAGAATGTGGTGTCTCGCAACTCTGTATTCTGCATCGTGTTTGAAATAACGTTCTACATATTTACCTTACAAACGACCTACTTGATTCAAAACTGACAACATAGGTAGAATACGGACAAGCTAGTTTACCAGCGATCATCCATCCCGACATCATTCCATAAGCCGGAAAGTCATTGATAGTCCACATTAATGCAGCATGCATAATAAAATTTTGTTTTACATGCACACCATACATGGACACGCCATCTTCCCACAATACCTTCAACTCATTAATTAGTGGCTACAGATATACATCAATTTTTAATTTTGGATTTTTAGGACCAGGAATTATACATGTCAGAAACATGTATGGCATTGTCATACACATTTCAAGGGCAAATTATATAGTGTACCTATTACTGGCCAACAAGACTATGACTTGGTAGGTTGGAAATACGGCGTGAACCCATCAGCACACAAAGCAAGCCGCACATTTCTAGGATCACTAGCAAAATCAGAATATACTTCGTCAAAGTGTTTCCAATCATTTCCATCTACTGGGTGACGCATAACAACATCAGGTCGTCGATGCTCTGCATGTCATCTCATGTGTGGTGCTGAACTCGAAGATGCATACAGATGTTTCAGTCGTGGAATAAGAGGCAAATAATGCGTCCTCTTTACCAGAACTTGTTTTGCACGCACACAACCCCCATTGTTACGATATCTTGCAGCACCACAGAAATTGCAATTTATCGCATCTGCAGTATCTTTGTAGTATAACATGTAACCACTTACGTAATAATCTATTTTCTTACCAGTCAAACCAAACTTTTTTACTAATTTTTGTGCCTTGTAAATATTTGTTGGCATTTTATGACCGTAAGGTATTACTTCTGACATCAATTGGATGATTTCGTCAAGTCCATCTTGTGCTACATTGTAATCACTTTTTATGCTCAACAACCTTGCAGCAATGGAAAGTGGAGAATGATCTAAACATCCAAGCCACACCTATCGGTTAAACTCATTCAAAAGGTGAAAAAATTCCTGGGTATCAGGATTCGGTTGCTCCCCAAAATCATTTGGTATCTCCCCCCACCTCTTGCCTTGCAGCATCGAAACACATTTCAGCATATCTTTGCAGTGGGTCATTTTCTATACCACTACATGATGCGCCGGGAAATACTATAGAGGGTTGGACCTCACCATGCTCTGTCCAATACCAATAATTTGGTTTGAAACCATTCGTTAACACATGTACTGCAACATCATCTAATTTTAATAAAAGCCATTTTCCCTCACATTTCTTACAAAGACACAGAATTTTCCCATACTTAACGTAGTCCGGGGAACTCTTTGCTTTTTCTATAAAGTTCATAACGCCACATAATATGCTGGTAGAAGGCCTCCTCGACTAGGATAAGTCATTGTATACATCCACGTTCTATGTTCAGGAATGTCCATCTACATGCGCCACTTAAGTTTATAAGTTTATTGTTTTTGATCATTTCTTAAAAAATTTAATCAAACAATCATTTCCCATTATTTAATCAAATATGCTTAATTTAGTGTGACGGATCAATTCGTATAACCAACACCGGACAATCATTCCATATTCACCAAACAATCATTTCATTTCATAAACACAAAATTAAACAAGTATATATTGAACATCAATATACATGAATAACAGAATATATTATTATTTATATATATATATACATCGAATATGTACCATCCCCTCACATCACACAAGCATATAAAAAACAACCGCAAACAATAGGAAGGCTCCACCCCTTCCCCCAATTTTTGTTCTCCATCCCCACATCGCGGACTAAACTATTAACTATGAACTATCTAATGATATACATATATATATATATATACTTCAAAGTTAGCCGTACTTACCTTTGTAGAGTAGGGAAAACAAGACTGAAAATGGGATCAATTTCAACTCCAATACCGAAAACAAATACAAAGGTCAAAATATTACAAAATAGTCAAACATCCAACTTTAAATAATAACATATTTTTACACACATACAAAATTCGTACAAATAACACATATAAAATTCGTACACATAACACAAATCAATTACCCAAATTCACAACATATTTTCACATGTTCACATCAAATTTAACATAACTTTACAAATTCACAAATTAAAATAAACTTCTAATAAAATTTAATTTCTAAAAAATAAAAAAAAAATTATAAGCTTACAATAAGCGGCGACGGCCGGAGCGGCGGGTCCGGAGGCGGAGTGGTAGCTTGGGGCAGGGGGTTGGGCGGGGCAGGGGGTAGGTGTGGGGGCAAGGGGCCAAGCGGCGGGTGGTTTGGCCGGTGCGGGGGCTGGGTAGGCAGGGAGCGGCGACAAGTGTGGGAGGGGGGGTCGCCGGTGGAGGGAATGTTAAGGGGCAAGAAGAAGAAGAAGAAGAAAGAAGAAAAAAGAAGACGAAGGGGGAAAGAGGAGTTAGGGATATTAATTTAGGAGGAATTCTGTTGATATCAAAATTCAAATTTTCGGCTGAATTTCTACTGAAATTCCGTCAAAAATAATTATTTTTTAAAAAAATATATTAATTTTTTGGCGGAATTTCAGCGAAATTTCAACCGAAAATAATAATTTTTTAAAAAAATTTGGTAAATTTTCAGCAGAATTTACTTAGAAATTCTGCTGAATATAATTAATTTATTTTCTAATAAATATAAAAAAATTAAATAAAATAATATATGAATCTTGCATTATAACGAACCGTTTAGTAATTTGAAAAGTTTGCTAACTGGTTATGTCTAAATATGCAAAAAGTATTATGAATTTAGTAATTCAATAATGCTCTATTCCCTTAATCAGTGTTTTTTAATTTGATTGCTTTATTCATTCCATAAAAGATGTAGTTTTAGAAATATTTTCTTAACCCATAAAATATACCTTCCTTACAACCCCGGAAGAAAATTCATTAGCCATTTTCGTAATGTCTTTAAACTTATATATCTTTTATAAATTTTTAAAATTCAAATATTGCAGTAACTTATTAATTAATTACTCGTAGGGGTACTTTTGGCAAATTAATCTATAATTAATGTTATTAATCTATTTCGTCAATCATTGTGCACTAACTAATTTAAACGATATCTATTATGGCACGTAGGAGTAGTCCATTATCTCTAAATATGTAAAAGTTATTCCCTCTTTATATATTTCAATATTTCTCATTCCTTAATAAGAATTATACAAGTCAAAGTTATTACATCAATCCTAAAATTTATTAACAACTTGTTCTAGTAAGTACTTATACATATAATAGGCATATTTGTTCTAATAAGTCATAATATATAGACATATTTGTTCTAATAAGTCATAATAATTAATATAATAGACATATTTAATTTGTTCTTTCACATTCTCAGAGTTAGCGAAAGACAAATTATAATAAGTCATAATAAATACCAACTTAATTTGCATGGCACATACAATAAACACAAACTTAAGTTGACACATTTATTAAATACTATTTATAAAATATATATAACAAAACGTACACTGAAAAATAATTTCAAAAAATAAAAAAAGGCAAACATGATCCAAAAAAAACATTTAAAAAAAATAACATTTGGTATTTTTTCATTTAAAAGTTAATATAATTTACTATTTCTTTCTTTTTTTTTTGAAAAAAAACTATTTTTTTCAGCAGATTAATAAAAATAATTTCTTTTTTTCTAGTTGATATTTCTTTTTTTTTAAATCTTTTTTAAAATTTGTTGGCGGTTTCCGCCGCCGAATATTTAAATTTTAATTTTTTTTTAATTTTAAAATTTGCCGAAATTTCCGCCTAAAATTTAAATTTTAATAATTTTTTTATTTTTAAAATTTTTTAGTGGAAAATTCCCCGAAAATTTGAAAATTTAATATTTTTTCAATTTTTAAATTTCTGGGGGAAATTTCCGTCAAAATTTTGCCAAAAATTTAAATTTTAATAATTTTTTTAGGGAAAAATGCACTGTACTCCCCTATGGTTTGGGAAAGGAGCACGCTAAACCCTGTATTTTTCTAATTGTTATAGAAAACCCTATGGTTTTGTAAAGTTGCTCACCACCCCCTTGATAAAATTAGTCAATTTTTCAGTTGAATTGACCAAATTACCCTTACCAATATTTCAATATTACTTTTTTTTTATTTTTTATTTTTCTTTATTCTTTTTCTTTTTTATTCCTTTTTTACATTTTTTTGCCATTTTCTTTTTAATTCCTTTTTTACTTTTTTTTCCCATTTTTGTTTCTTCTTTATCGAATCTTTTTGTCTGTCTGTCTCTCTCTCTCTCTCTCACACCTCACACTTCTCTCTCTCTCTCACGCCTCGTCTTCTCCCTCTCATCTTCTCACCGCCGGCGAAGCCACCATCTCCATCATCTTGTCGCCGCCGGCACTCATCGGATGGATCTCGTCGACGCCGTCGCCGCTACTCACTGGATAGATCTCGCCGCCACCCGTCCTCTCTCACTCTCTCTCTCTCTCAGATTTATCTCACCGGCGCCATCGCCGCCTCTACCGCCGCCACCTCCCGCCCTCTCTGGCCCGTGAGTGGCTATTTCTCTCTCCCCGATTCTCTTTCTCTCTTGATCTCTCTCCCCGACTCTCTTTCTCTGTCGATCTCTCTCTCTCCCCCCGAATCTCTGTCTTATCGATCTATACTTTTATCTCTCTCTCTCTCTCTCGCTTGATCTGTTTTCTCTCTCTCTCTCTCCCGATCTATTTCTCTCTCTCTCTCTCCCGATCTGTTTTCTCTCTCTCCCCCCCGACTCTCATGTCTCTCTCTCGCTCTCTGTCTCTGTCTCTCTCCCTTTCTTTAACTTTCTTTTGGATAATGGTGTTGAGTGTGGCGACGATGGACGACGGCGGTGGAGGGCATGGTAGTGGATTTTGGTGGCGGCGACGGCAGTGGCGGAGGGGCGGCACCGGCAGTGGTTATTAGGTGGAAGATTAATAAGGTTTAGGGCCAAAGTGTTTAAATCAATAAGGATTAATAATAATTAAGCAGATTTAAAAATGATAAAACAATAAAAAACAAGGGTAAAACTTTCTTAAAATAATAAAATAATTTGGTCAGAAATAATTTGATAAGGATTAAAAGTAATTAAGAAGATTTAAAAATGATAAAATAAAAAAAAGAGGGTACAATTGTTCTAAAATGATAAAATAATTTGATCAGAAATAATTTGATAAAACTATCCTAAAATTGACCAAATAAGGGTAAAATTGTCATTTTATTCTCAAAAATGGCGATCAGTTGCATAGAACGCGCGTGCATCACACGAATGGCTAGGAAGGTTTGTTAAACTTGATTTTTAAAACCATAGGGTTTTCTATAATAATTAGAAAAACACAGGGTCTAGCGTGCTAATTTCACAAACCACAGGAGAGTACAGTGCATTTTTACCATTTTTTTATTTTTAAAATTTTTCTGCGGAAAATTCTACCGAAAATTTTAAAATTTAATATATTGTTTTAATTTTTAAATTTTCTGCAAAAATTTCGGCAAAAAATTTTAAAATTAATTTTTTTTTATCTTTTTGAAATTCCGCTGAAAATATCATGTTTTCTTGTAGTGTTGACTAAGACCCAAACGACACTGGTGGAATAATTGTATAAATTTAGCCTAATTATTTATTTTACTATAGAATTTATGTAAACTTTTGGTCATTTTTTATCATATTGTATTTTTATATTATCTTATGTTACTATTTCGTGATATCATCTAATAATCGAAACAAAAATATACATTTCTATTAAAATAATGGTGAAAAGATATAAATATATATTTTCGTATTAACATAATGGCTTGAAATGATTAGATTCTATTAAAATGCTTTGGGAGAACAAAAATATATGTTCAAAGGATTTAAGTACTATTTTGGGAGTTGAAAATCTTTCCCCAACACAATATATCTTATATTTTAAAAAGAAACTACACTCGAATTTGTATTCTGTCCATAAAGTTGCTTAATGCATTGGGTACTATGCACAGATAAATAAACCCAACTCAATTACTCCCTCCATTTCCTTTTATTTATCGTTTAAGATTTTTGCACAAGAATTAAAAACAATTAATATTCATAATTTTAGATTAATAAGACTAAAATGCCCTTTAAGTTAATTACTCTAATTAATGAGTTGTTAAGAGTTTTTCTTAGGAATTTACAAATGATACTTTATTGAAAATAAGGTATGTTTGGAAAAAATAACAAATGCAATCTTGAAATGTGAGAATGACAAATATTTTGACAAATTCTTTTACTAAAGAAACAAATAAAATGGAACGGATGGAGTACAAACCAACCTAGCCCACCTATAAATTAGATGATTAGGTTACATTGGTACTTTGGTAAATAAAAAAGTTGGAACTTTTTTGAGGGGGCCAAATGCATTTCAAACTCATTAGGACCCATTTCAAACCGTCTGATTCACCAATTGTGAATCCAAAATCATTTCAACCCAGTTAAATCAAAATCCAATTCAATCTAAAAATAGTGGAGTTGGGTTGAACCCATAGGTTTAAGCCCAATTTTCCACTACTAATCTAGTTTGATCGAGAGACATAAAGCTGGATTGACAAGGCGCATTTGAATTGGGTGTCACACATTTTTGCCAAAGACGATCAACTAGTAGATTTGCTCACAAAGGCTCTTCCTAAGTTCACTTTTGAAGATCTTCAATGCAAGATTGGCATCTTTGATGGACAACCATCTTGAGGGGGCGTATAAGGAAATAATATCTCAATATCTCGTGACTATAAGAAAATAATATTCTTGATATCTCGTGATTGCTAGTTTGTAGTTGTAATTGATTGTAATTCCTTTTAGTTAGGATTTGATTCATATTTACCTTTTTCATTTTCATAAATTTCCTTGTTCTTGTATAGAATTGTCTCCTAACCTCATGTATACATAGTGGTGTATTATGTGAATAATAGAAATAAGAAACAAACGCCTCATCATATTCTTTTAGACTCTTCCTAACTTTCTACTTCCTAACTTTCTAAGTGAGAAAGACGGTACAAATCCAGAATTGAACAAATGAATCCAACGAGGACAAATCCATACAAGTCCTAAAATCGCCTTTAATAGTTTTCTCCATTGATGATTGTCGGAGAATTTGGAGGTTGACATAATTATGAGGCTAAGTGATATGTTTTAAAATGGAGGAGTTTTGTTTATTTGTTTTCTATTTTTCTGTTTTTTTCTTTTCTTTTTTAAAATTTTTTAGCACAGAGATGGAGGAGGCTAATGGTGGTTAAAGAATAACTCAATAAAGGTTTTGTTTCTATAATTATGCATCACATCCCTTCTTCATCTTTGCTACTGATCTTAGATGATACTGGATTTTGTGTCCTTCATTAAGGTGAATTTCGGCCAAACTCGATTCGACTAAATCAGAATTTCCTTTTCTCTAACAACTTTAATAGTGTAAAAAATTAAAAAACATGTGATTTCAAAATGGTAATAAGTAGTTCAAGGTAAGAGCTGTACTCTTTATCTATAAAATGAATTTATCTTGTATAAGCGCTCACGGGTTTTCGACAATCGCGTTTCAAGATGCAACTTCCAACTTTTTTGAGATGCTGCAGCACTACAAATCGCAAGAATTATCAAACTTAAAATATTTAGAGTTTTCAAAACTAAAAGAGATGATAGATATCTAAAAATGATTTTTTTTTTGATTTGTTTTGGTTTTTATTTTTATGTTAGTATGGTGGAATGAAGGGTTATTTATAATAGTTCCAAAGTTGTGGGTTTTTGTAGAATATACATAAACTTTGGGTCATGTCAACTCGTTGAATTCCTTCGTAAATTCATTGAATCTAGACGCACCCAATCAACATATTTATTCACATAATTCGTTGAATTTGGATACGTCCTTTCAATGAATCATATTTGTTCATTCCATTAATTAAATACATTTAATTTTCATTCATATAAAAATTTAATTATATAAATTAAAATTTCCAACAAATAATTGGATATATTATTCAATCACACTCTTTAGAAGAAAAACACCTTTTGATACCTGAAAAATGTTAAGCACAAATGACCGTAACTTTAGGGATGGATATATTTCTTAATCAAGAAAAGTCCAAACAAAATTGCCCTCCAAGAGCAAGACTCCTTTTCTGCATCTATTGATCGCCAAATTCCTTTTCAAAATTGTATCTATCATAAAATTCAGCCCAAAATTACATAGTATATAGGTTTGAAAAACAATTGGTCCCCCTTTTTCTAGTCCAAGGGCATGGACCATCTCACCATGCTCATAAAGCCCCACATCCTTAATTCCATGCCCATTATTTTTACTCCACCTTTAAGGTGCTAATTTTTTAATAATTTATTTACTGAAATTTTTTTTTATTTAAAGTATATACCTTTTTAAGAGGGAATTGTGGAATAAAATCAATTATATCTAAATTTTAGAGTAAGAAAGTAGTAATTATAATAAATCTATATTATAAAAAGAAAGTCATTTTTGTTTCACAAATGGTGGTTATTTATGTGATTTTATAAAATTTGTCCTTTAATTTTATGTTAAATAAATAAAGAATTAAAGATATGTCAAATTGTGGTTAAAATCGAAAATTTATATGAAATCGATTCAATTTGGAAACCAAATTTTAATGTGTAAATTTTACCCTTTTAACTAGTAAACACATTCAATAAATAAAAAACTAAAAAGGTCAATATTGTAATATTACATTCAATTTAAAAAAACCCATGTTCTCAACCAACAAATCACTTTCTCTAGTTACAATTATTTGGATTTTTTTTTATGTGTTTATTCTTTATTATGTAATTTTATTTCATATAATTGTTTTATTTTTATATTATTATAATTTAATAAATTATTTTAAATCATTCTTTAAAAAGTATCCTTATTAAAGAGATTTAATAATATATTTATATTTTCGGTTTAAAAAAAATTTAACTACTAAATTAAATTATATATTTTTTTATAATTTATATTCATATACGACGTGCGATCTTGCTAGTAATTTTAAATAATAACCAAAAAGAAGTTATTAGCCAAAGAAACTTCTCAGTCAAAGTTGCAGCAATTCAGTATGGGCCAACGCTCTCCAGTCCACCACCGCCTTACTTTAATTTATTTCTCTTATTTTTTTTTATTCTACATTGCATTTCAGTTTTCAAATTATGAGACACATCAATTTTATAATATCATATGGATATAGTTTACTATTATAAAATGTATATGAATGAAGAAAAACATAATCTATATTAGTGTATAAAAATATTAGGGCATTTAATAACCATCTTAATAGATTGTGCTATTTTACGTACTTTCCCTCTTCTTTGTCACCTTCTATAATAAGAAGGTGTTTGACTAAATTTATTTTAAATAATTTATAAATTCGTAGAATTTTTAAAATATTTTTGGAGTTTATAAATTATAATTTTATTTGGTAAAAATGAGAGCTTATAAGATTTTTAAGTGTAACAATGACAAAAAAAAAAAGATTTAATTTCATATAAACAAATATTTTTTGAGATAGTAGAAATACAACATAAAAAAAATAAAAATAGTCATGTCATTTTATCAATTAGCATTATATAATTTATAAATTGTTTCAAAAATAAATTGGGGGAAGTTTACTATTTTTTGAACTTGTAAGCTCCTAACAATTTATTTTTTGAACTTATAAATTTCTTTATTTAAAAATATACTAAACACTTATTATGAGCTTATAAAATTTCGAACAACTTATAAAATATTTTAAAAAATTTATAAGCTCGGCCAAATACTCACTTTTTTCACATTCTCCGACTCTTTCATGTTAAGAATACTAGAGAGTCTAATACGATATCTCTCTCTATCTTCGACTGTTTATATTTTTAATTTTTTGGGTACTCATTTTCTTAATTATGTAATTTTATTCTTTGAAAGTATTTTACTTCTCACGTGTTATTAATTCAATAAATAGCAAAACAGTTTTTTTTTAAATTATTTATAAAAGAAAATCAGTACATAATTATAGTATTATCTTAACAAAAATTAAACATATGATTAAATTATATTATTTTTTTATTTTATAATAATAGTAAAAAGATAGAAAACACCATGGCCCACCCCTACCCAATATATTTTCATTCTAAAATATCTCCCACAAACTGTCCCCTCAAGAAAATGCACTAGGTACAAAACTGATATGCACAGTGTGCAATTGGGTGATGCAACCAAAGGGAAAAAGTTGGTCAGTTGTTTTTAACCCCCAACCTTTTCTCTTTCATCGCAATGCACAGAACAGTATTATATTTCCATTTTCCATTCATGGTCCGTACTCTGACAGCGACAACTGAAAGGATGGTGGCACATGCTCCCTGTCAAATCATTGTTCGCGGACGGCTGAGATCCACCGTACGGTTCAGCGGACGGCTGAGATTGATTTCTTTTCGTACGCCTCTCTCTCTGATTATATCCCGAGAGAGAGAGGGAAAGAGGGACACTCACTGTGCCATTTGCACAGTATCAGCAGTACAGTATCTTGCATCACATACACAAAATACACGCTCTCTCGCTCTCTCTTTCTCTCTCTCTCTCTCTCTCTACTGGGGTTAACTGCTACCAGGTCGGCCTTGGTCGGCTGGACTATAAAAAAGAAGAAAGCCTCGTCAGTGCCTCGTTCCTCTCTCACTAGATTTTTCTTGAGGGAGAGCGATTGGCCGTGAAAAATTCTCAACTTTCAGGTTCTTCTTTACTGTAGCTGCAAAACCCACAAGCAGAACAAGGAAACGTTAAGGGGTTTTGCACTTTCTTGCTGGTCTATTGTTGTTCATGGGGGTCATGTTGAAGACGAGAGAAATGGGTCGAGTTGGGTTAGTTTTCTTGGGTTTGATGGTTAACGATGATGTGAAGAAATTGGGTGTTAGTCAGGGGTCTATTGTTGGTTTATTTTAGTGGGTTCTCTGTAAACTTGGTGGTAATCGTTGGTGAAGTAAAATGCAAGTGAATTGGTGAGATGGGGAAGAGTGAAATTGGGAGCAGGTGGAAGTACAAAATGACTGAGTTTTTAGGGGTTGATGTATTAAGGATCAGGAGTGAGGGTTTTGTTTGAATTGGCTTTCCAAAGAGATAATTCTGTTGGTAGGTAGCAAAAATTGTAGCTTTATCATACTGTTGATTAATAAATATATTGTATTTGAGTAAAGTATGGATAAAACTATGAAGCTTTCAACATCAGGGATGGGTCAGCAGGCTCATGAAGGTACCTAATATGTCTTCCCTTTTTCGACATATACTTTTTTCCTTTTTGTGGTTTGATATTCTTTTTCTATTTTTTTTCCATATTTTTCCAACTGAATTTCTTGTGAAGTATCTCTCAGCATGTAATTTCCATCTGAATTTTCACTGTTGAAGTATGTTTTCTTGGGAGAACTCTTCATTGTAGTTGCTATCACCAAAAGAAACTGAATTCATCTAAGTTATTTTGTATTGATGGATTTGTGTATTGATTGTGGGTCATGTAAGGGGAGAAGAAGTGTTTGAATTCTGAGCTATGGCATGCTTGTGCTGGTCCTTTGGTGTCACTGCCGTTACTTGGGAGCCGTGTGGTTTACTTCCCTCAGGGTCATAGTGAGCAGGTTTATTTGAATTATTCTGCTGTAATGTTAACTTATTACGAATGTTTGTATAATATCGTGTACTCGTTCATGTCTTGAATAGTTCTTAACTGGAAATGCTGGCCAGGTTGCTGCCACAACTAATAAAGAAGTTGATGCCCATATACCCAATTACCCGAGCTTGCCACCCCAATTGATCTGTCAACTCCACAATGTTACAATGCATGTGCGTTTTCTTTGGTAGATGTTGTTTGTTCCCTACCTTGTTGGCTAATAGTTTTAGTTGTATGAACCTTAAGAATTTTTTGTTTATTTGTTGAATCTCAGGCAGATGTTGAAACTGATGAAGTTTATGCTCAGATGACATTGCAGCCCTTGACTCCGGTATTTTTAAACTATAACGAGAATGAATGATACTTTGTATTATTTCTTGTATACTGATACACATTACCTCAGAATTGATTAGGAAACTATATGTACATTGTTTGAATGCAGCAAGAACAAAAAGATGCCTATCTTCCCATGGAGCTGGGAATTCCCAGCAGGCAACCAACTAATTACTTTTGCAAGACTCTGACTGCAAGCGATACTAGTACGCATGGGGGTTTCTCTGTTCCCCGTCGTGCTGCAGAGAAAGTTTTTCCACCTTTGGTAATAATTAATACTCTCATGATCTGATCATTCTGGTATGAAAGGCGTTCCTGATTTTTCTCCTCTTCTTTTTCTTTTTCCTTTTCCCTTTTTTCCCACCTCAGGATTTCTCACAGACACCACCTGCACAAGAACTTATTGCCAGGGATCTCCATGATGTTGAGTGGAAGTTTAGGCATATTTTTCGGGGTAAGTTTCCGAAGTATTTCGAGCTCCAGTCTTTGATTTTTTAAACCATCTCTAGTGCTCAAATTACAATTCTTTTATGTGTACTGTGCAATCAGTTGATCATTTTTTTTTCTGCTCTACTTGTAAGTTTACGATGTTTTAAGGCAAAAAATGAGGTACAATAGCATTACTATTCCATATAGTGAGTGCAGAAGCTTGTTAATGTTGCCGCTTTCTAAATAGCATCAAGATTGAGTGCTAATATGGGAAGTAGTAGCCCGACCATTATTTAATTGGATAGTTGACTAGCATTAATATGAATTTCGGAAGAGAAAAATATATTCGTATATTATTCATAGTCTCCTATCTCCTTTATATAGAGATAGAAATAGAAGAATACAAGAGTCCTAAGCAAACTAAAAATAAGGTAACAAAGTAACACTAGAATCCTAATTGATATAGGAATTTTAACCCTACCATAATATGCTAACCTACCAAATATTCTATTAGATCTTCTAACACTCCCCCTTTAAGCTGGAGTATGCTTAAAAAACATACACAACTTGCTAAAAAGAAAAACAAAGAAAAATATAAAAATAATCCTAACAAATTGAAAAATATCCTAACATATTAAATGTTTCATTCATCCTCCTCAAGCTTAGAATTCTGAAAGTTTGAAACATTAAGAAGTTACAAAAGCAGCAATCTTGTTGCAAAGAGCAGAATTTCGTCAGAACTTGATAGATTGATAAAGAGTACAATTACATCGTGAAAGCATAAAATAGAATCAAAGCTAAACGCGACAGAATATATAAATCATGGTTTAACCTTAATAGGTAAAGAGTAGATCACGAAGAGAGTTAAGCAAATCGTGACAGAAGTTGACAAATCACGGGAGAGCCATGACAGAGATAAACAAATCATGGCATAGACATGACAGTAAGAAAAACACAATTGAATTATGACAGCAAGATAAAAGATCATGATCTAATCGTGACAGAAATCACAGTTTACCTATGATAGGAGTGGATAAAATAATCGCGATATCAACTGTGACAGGAGAAAATCACGACATAATTATGATAGAAATTACAATATAATTGTAACAATATTGGAAAATTAATAGATAAAAAGAGAAAAGAGTACCACATAGGTGTAAAAGAATGAAAAAAAATCACGGAGAAAGTTTTGAGATTGCTTGAAAAGTTATGATAGATATGAAAACAAAGAGTAAAGAGTTTTTCTTTTTTTTCTTTTTCAACATGATGGGGTGGGTTAAAAAAAAAAGGAAAAAGAACCGAAAAATTGAGAAAATTTTGGTGAGATTGTAAAAAACATGTAGCAATTGGGTTGAGGTAGGTAGTTTGGAGAAGTTTCAATAACAATGACGACAAGGAGGGGTGAGTAGTATGGAAAAGTTTGGAGAAGATTTAATGGCAATGACAATAGGGAAGGGTGGGTTGCGGGAAGAAGAGGCATTAATAGATGTTTTTGCCGCCCCTTTTTTTTTTTCTTTCTCTTCTTCTTCTTTCGATCCTGCTCTGATACCATGTTGGAAGAAAAAAATATGTTCGTATATTATTCATGATCTCCTATCTCGTTTATATAGAGATGGAAATAGAAGAATACAAGAGTCCTAAGCAAACTAGAAATAAGATAACAAAGTAATATTAGAATCCTAATTGATATAGGAATCCTTACTCTACCATAATATGCTAATCTACCAAATATTCTATTAGATCTTCTAACAATGTATACCTAGGTAACTCCAATCAAGTGTCATTAATAGTAACATGGATTGCTAAGGTATCCTATTACGGTGCCCTTGCACAACTTTTATACAGTGTCAAGGTTGAGAATAAATATGCAGAGAGTAGGCTGACTGTTAGTCACGTGGATAATTTGGGTAGCTCCAACTCAGTCTCTATTGGTCAAGATAGCAGTTTTGATGAATGTCCTGTTTTGGTGGTCCATTGATGGGTAACGGTAGTCCCTCTTTTTGTTATCCTATAGTTGAGATGATTCTTAGGAGCTTGAATTCTTAGAAGTGTGAATATCCTAAAATGTATGGGAAGAAAAAAAAAAGAAAATAAAATGGCTTTCACTTTAAGTGTAGGCAACAGCTAGACAACTGCTCTACTTTTGTCTCGAGGAGGGCACTCGGGGAAACTCTCCTCTATCTTATTTATGCAATCTGTCATGGTTACATAATGATCCCACGTTTACTTTCAGCTTGTTGTTGGAGCTTTTCTTTCTTTGTATTTCAATATTTGTGCAATGTAAGTAAATGAGAGACAGGTTGAGAACATATGAAAATGCTCAATTCACTTGGTTCCTATCTCTTATTGTTCTTTGTCTGGAGTCCCAGAGATGCCATTTCTCCCCTTCAATATTCTTCCTTCAAAAGTCATACTCTGTCACTCACAAGATTCAAGGCATTACGTGAAGAAAGTGAATATGAAAATTTGTTGCAGCAACATTGACCTTATGAATCTTATCTGCTATCATTTATATTGCTCTCTTTCTTGGCAATTCTTTCATAGTTGGGGGAATCCTATCCTCTTCGTTGTTTCTAGTGTAGTTTGTTTGAAACTTTAGCATTATCACTCTTCTATTGTTTCTTCTATTTGGTTAGACAGAAACTTGGTTTTTCAAATATTTTATTTTTGAACAACAATCATCGTTTCACTGAAAAAAATGAGGTTTTTACATTTGTGCGGAAAATAGTGGACCAAATCTACATTTCCAAAACCGGCTTTAAAGAAAAAAAATAATAGAAATCTTAAAGAGGCATTATTTGAAAAATGCCAACCAAGTAACATGTGATGGGCATGCATTTTCTCATAAAAATGCATTTCCGCTGTGGATTTTCTTGAATTCCAAGAAAAAAAGAGGCTGTTACATTTGTGTGGGACACAAAAATGCATTGGTTTCAATTAAGCTGCCAAGAACAAGACTAGTCACTAATTGAGACGAAAATCATTGAAATCTTTGCATACCAGTTTTTAGGCAAGGCTGGATGAGAAATTTTCTTGTCCTCAAGATTTATCTTGTTATGGAGAAATTTTCTCCAGCAGCTAATCTGTGCCTTTCTCAGAAATAATCTGCAACGTATACACTAGTATTTTTAAAGTTTGTCTGTCTTGTAAAGCTGTTCCTGCCACTTGCGAAAAGGATTTGTGTCTTTTTTGTCCCCCTTGTTGCCCTGCTGCTGATAAGTTGGCTGCAAGTGGAGGATTAAAAAGCTATTTATTTTTCTACTCTGTGAAAAGGGACTTTGATAGCTGTACTTCGACCGGAAAGAAGCTCATGCTTAACACTCAAAACTTATGTAATCAATTTCAACAACCCAAATCAGTTCCAAAACTATTCCTAGCAAGGATTGGACCTAATGACATCTTCAAGTCTTACCTGATGTGCATAATGGCTCATGGTTTATTTATTAATGCTTTTATAGATTTAATCTTACTCTATAGTTGTTCAAATTGAACACCAAGTTAAACTTGCACATATCATATCTATTTGAACTTTTGATTTTTAAAATGGGTGCTTCTTTATTCAGGTCAGCCAAAGCGTCATTTGCTTACTACTGGCTGGAGTGTCTTTGTCAGTGCCAAGCGACTTATTGCCGGAGATTCTGTTCTTTTTATCTGGTAGGAATTCACACTTTTGATTTTCCAATTCCAATTTTCAATTTTGGCACTTAAAATTCATAGCCATACATATGTCATAAAAAATGTTATGATATGTCATAAAACATGTTATGAATTGGGTTTTAGGAATGAGAAAAATCAGCTCCTTTTAGGAATTCGGCGTGCAGCTCGACCACAAACTGTGATGCCATCATCTGTTCTTTCAAGTGACAGTATGCACATTGGACTGCTTGCTGCTGCTGCTCATGCTGCTGCTACTAATAGCTGCTTCACTGTATTTTATAACCCCAGGTGGTAATACATTATTTTCTGATTTTCATTTATCTAGTTTTATCTAGTTTTTTCCTTTGCATCTGCTGACAAAACATATTTATGTCAGGGCTAGTCCCTCTGAGTTTGTCATACCACTTTCAAAGTATGTCAAAGCCGTATATCACACACGTGTTTCGGTTGGAATGCGTTTCCGGATGCTGTTTGAAACTGAAGAATCAAGTGTCCGCAGGTTTGACAATACTCAAATAAAATTGTCAATACATCTTTTTTTCTATAATGATCATTAAGCATGCTAAATAGGCAGTATTTTAATATCTACACTGCCTGGATGTGGGGCTGTACCAAGACAAACTCACATATCAGCTGAGATATGAGAAAGTGACGCGTTGTGACTTCTTGATTGTGCTATGATTCTCTGTAGACTGACATTCATTGCTTGCTATGTGGTATCAGATTATTTTTTGACCATAATTAACTATATTACTGTTTGTTGGAAATCACATTTTGCTACAGAAAGTTCCGAAACAGTTAGTATTTGTGCGAGAACGAGAATATTCTAGGACTATTTGGAGTGAAATATTGACTTGCGCATGCAGAAATGAAAATTCGTCATATATTTGGTTCGTGATGTTTTTTTTGCACGAAAAGATGTGATTATGGAAAAGATACACATAATTTGGTTGCTTGTTCATGACTTATGAGTGATTTTTGTTTCCCACTATCTACATTATGTCAAATCCAAATTAATTTTGTAGATACAATTATAGGGTGGTAGGATTGAAGAGTTGAAATGGAAATGAGTTGTACTTGCATGTGAAAACTGGGCAGAAAAAATGTTTTTCGTGATTGAAATATTTTGGCAATGAAAAATATGGCCTCCGAGAGTGAAAACCGAGTACAGTCTAATGGACAAGTATCTTCTCATAACCGAGAGGCTCTTTGGGTGAACTTAAATGCTCCTCAAAACATCTTGTAAAATGTTTGAGAGTTTATAAGGTGCCTTAAAATGTTTTGTAAAATTTTTATGTACTTGTAAGCTCCTATAAGCTCCTAAAATAAAATATTAGGAGCTTATAAACTCTTTTTGAAAAAGTAGGGAGTTGTTGAGACTAAGGAGTTGGTAACATATGTTTAGAATCCTAACAAGCCAAGCCGCCCCCTTAATTTCAACCAAATTAAGTACAAACTTGCCATTGCTAACATTTTTGTTTTTGAATCATTGCCATTACTGACACCTTATTAGCTCAACCATCTTATCCATCCAAACATTTTAAGAGTTTATTTTTAAAATAGGACTCAACATCTCCTTATAAGCTGTATCCTGTATGAATGAGATGCTTCAACTGAACACTTGTTAAATCTGATTGGTACGAAGACTTTGCTAAATTTGTGTTTGCATAACGTTTTTTGGTCTAAATTCTTGGTCTTATTATGCATGGATCCTTGCACATGCAGATACATGGGCACAATTACTGGAATTGGTGACTTAGATCCTGTTCGCTGGCCAAACTCTCACTGGCGTTCCGTAAAGGTGAATGACATTTCTTCAATGCTTAAAATGCATCCTTGTCCCTTCTCTCTCTCGCTATCTCTCTCTCTTTGTAGTTTTCATTTTATTCCTGTGGCTGCCTATTACTTTTATTAATATGCAGAGTTTAGATAGCTGAAGGTTTTAGATGTCATTAGTATCTTCTCATATTCCTCGCTGAACCCTAAAACTTCATCCTCGATAAACATAACAGTAAAGTGGCACATCCAGTGCATGTGCATGGGCATGAACTTGTGTTTGGAAATGCAGGTATAGATTATTTGTGATAAACAACAGCACCGGTGATAACTCTGTTATATTTTTTCTGTTAACTATTTAGTACAGATTAGTGACTCTTTTATAATGAATGTTACTTTCCTTGTGATTATAGAATACCTAAACTGTAGCTTTTGGGTAAGGATGTTTGTCTTCAGTGTACGACTTTTGTCTTCAGTGTACAACTTTAATGTGGCAATAAAAAATGATGTATATCTAGTGATATTGTCATCCAGACTATTGTTAAAGTCAATGTCTATTGTGCTAAAAGTGGCACTTGTCACAGTTCTTTTATTGTTATTTATAATTTTTTTGGAAAACAAGAGCTTTTATAGCTACTAATAGTATACTATAAGTACCTTAAGTCAAAACTTAATATGTGGTGTCTTCGTAAAATTCTGTTCTTTTTATATAACGTAATTCTCTAATTAACAGCATGAGTCACTCATGAAAATCTGAACTTCCTGATAGTGCCTGCTTTTACCTAGTATAATAACCAATTGTGCCCTCCTAAAATTTTTTCAAAAGTAAAGCAAGTAATGGTAAATGATTAAGAATACCATGCAATGAATCAAAGGATTATCTCATTTTCATGAAAAGATTATAGGATGACTTACAAATGAATATTGATCGAAGAAAAATTAATTTGACCTTTGTTTGAAAAAGTTAACTCTTATTTTCATCTGAAGGAAGTTGGAAAAAAATAACTATTTCTTAAAATAGCGATTTCCTTTGTAAAAGTACCCGTAAAGTGATTATCTGAACCCAACTAGCTCGCTGTTGCTACGTTTGAAGGTACAAGTCAGTAGATACCAAAAACATTAAAATTTTCAACTAGCATCTATTTTCTTTCTTTATTTTTATTTTTTGAATTCTAACTAACACTGTTAAGTCCAGATGGAGCGAATATAATATGCTTGTGACACTATATAAAGAAACCCAAAGTCAGGCTAATAACTCTAGGATTGTCATTTGATACCTGCCGTACTGATTTATAACCGTTGATGGTAACAGGATTCTCCATGTCTCTTTAGTGATGTTCATCTTGAATGAATTTTATTGAATTCTCCATTGTTTTTTTAAGTGATGGATATAACATTTTGATTTTTTTTTTCTTTTTATCTCCATTTTGTTTTAATTTTAATGTTATAAACGTATAAATTTAGTCAAAATAAGAGAACAAACAACCATCTTAAAATACATATAAATATCTAAAATGGAATAAAAGAATTTAAAATTAACTAAAATGGATGAGAGCAATAAATTTGAGATTAGAAGTTATGAGACAAGATTCTAGATTGAATTTTTAATTCTTGAGATTTAATAAAATGGGAAAATTTTCTTTCGTTTTACTGTGTTTTCTTCGTATTCTTTATTTTAATTAGGTCTATCCAATTAGATGAAAAGACGAGACTTTTTTTCCCCCAAAACAGAAAGGAAGGAAAAGTTTAAAAACTTTTTGCAGCCAAAGATTTCCTGTACGCACTATATAAGGTTTTTCTATTAGAACTTTTACAAATTAAAATTTGAAATAATAAATTTTAGTTTTGAATTTATTAGTTTCACTCCAATTATATTATAATTTCAGTCTTCTTATTTTGTTGTAATATTTTTGTATCTTCCATGTATGGAGATATGGTATGATTCTATTTGTATGATATAAATAAATATAATTTAGTGACCAAAAGAACTTTAATATGGATAAATTGAAATGAGAAATAAATGTGAATAGACATTTAAAATGTGTGCCTGCAATTGACTCATTGCAAGCAACTTGCAAAAAAAGTTAAAAGTATTTCATTTAATACATATAAACATGTTATTATGACAAAATTTGGACATTAGTTAAACCACTTATTTAAATTTAGTTCATTTGTATTCACGACAAAATTCAAGTGCCGAAATAATTTTAATGTTAGAAGTTATACCATGACGCATTATAAGTGTTAACATTATAAAATACTATATTATTGTCATGAATGAGAAAAATATATAAACATGATTTTCTTTCTTTGTGTTTCAACTTTTTTATGTTTATGCTTTTACCTTTTTGTTATATTTCTTTGTTGGAAGGAATGAAGGTCAGCAAGAGAAATAGGTTATAGGTGGACAAATAGATACTATATCTTTTCTAGACTATAATTCGTATGTTATCATCGTGATAGAATTTAATTTACAAAGTGAAATTTATATGGATATTGAAACCATTCTTTTCAATGGCTCTATCAATTCAAAATTTACAGCCCAACTTGGATATCAGTTAAAGAGTATTAAAAAGTCAAGTATCAATCTGACATTCATGACAAAAGTGTGGAGTAAATTAACTTTTGAGATCCCAAACGAAAATGGAATAAGACAGGTCGTTCTATGCCATATATGTAGAATTATCTCCACTTGAAGATTGCACTGAAGTTGACTTAGTTCCACTGTGATGTAGCAAATGCAATGTTGTGCATAAGAAAACACATTTACCCTAAAAAATAATTCATTAGAAAAATAAATTATGTAAAGTAAGGATAAGAGAAGTCTTTTGGCTATAATGGGCCTATTTTCACCACCTAAGCCTCAACCTGGGATTTCAGAAACCACTTCACTATCAGCTTTTTCATGCGCACATAGTCCTCAATCCTTCTACACACATGCTTACAGGATTAGCAACACTCTTGATATAACTTAACAATTTTGTGCTTACTAGAGAAGGCTTTCTCTTCTACACTCTTACTACTGCAGTGCTTAAGGGAGAACCTCTCTCCACAGAAACTCACTGCTCGTGATGAGAAGGTTTTTTGCCTTCTCCTACAATTACAATGGTACCCGCAATTTTTTTCCAAGTCGTGAATATTAAATTCATATTTGTCAAAGTTTTGCACTATTGAGGCCAAAGATGTGTCTGTTGTATAAGTTTTACCAATGAGGCATAACTTATGTTCCGAAGTTTGGGTTTCAAGACTATGAAGTCCGGTGGAAATACCATCAGAAGTGGGGTGTTTGACTACTTTTACTATAGTTGAATGATTGATAGATTGTTGCTAATCATTGTCATTGTTGATCATTATTAGTTGCTGATAATTCATACTTTTCATGCTATGGTATATTCAATTACTTAACTCAGAAAATGAAAAAGCAGAAAGACATCATCTGTGAATATATGCATTGTGCCAAACTGTCAAAGTAGAAGATTATGTCCACTCGTTTCTGCAGATTGGACTAGGGAATAAATGCGTCTGCTTACAGTTTTCAGTCTCATTTAGTTGCTGTAACAGTTTCTTCAACGTTTTTTCAAGCTTCCTCAGGCTGGGCAATTAAATCCTTGTTCAAATATCCCATTTAGGGTAACGTAATATCTCCAAATGGAATTTCTCTCAGATATAGATTTTCAGGATCTCCATGAAATCTGCTTCATTAACAGTCTCCCTATGGAAGACAAAAAGGAATATTCTTTCTCGTATATGAATAGTTTTCAGTAATACCTTGTCAAATAAAGCTGGAACTATGTGATTGTTAAATTATAATATTAAATTCCAGTCTGAAAGTTTCTGTAAATTTCTGTTTGCCCACTGGAAGAAAGAGTCGTATGACCAACTTGCAGTTTGACTTTCCTATTTTGAATTTTGATTTTGCTCACTTCAGCCTTAGCGTCTTGGACCCCTTGCATCAAAATCTCCTCAAGATGTTTGTTAGAAGATCTAATAGAATATTTGGTAGGTTAGCATATTATGGTAGGGTTAGAATTCCTATATCAATTAGGATTCTAACATTATTTTGTTACTTTATTTCTAGTTTGTTTAGAACTCTTGTATTCTTCTATTCCCATCTCTATATAAAGGAGATAGGAGACTATGAATAAGACACGAACATATTTTTTCTCTTCCAACATGGTATCAGAGCAGGTTCGAAAGAAGAAGAAGAAAAAAAAAAAAAGGCGGTTCCAACCTGCCCTCTAAATTTTTTTTTCTCCTTTTTTTTCTATCTCCGCCACTCCCTGATGTCGCCGCCCGTCGTTGCCGGCGGTGATCGTTTATCTCCTCCATCAGATCTCCGATCTATTAACTCTTCCCTCTCCTCTCTTTATTGGAAAAAAAAAAAAACCGAAAAAAAACTCAAAAAAAAAAAAAAAAGTTCAGAAACCCTAACCTGTTTTTCAAGGCTGCATCCTACCCTCCCAAACCCTAGATCCGCCGCCGCGTGCCTCACCGGAACACCTCCCTCCGGCGCTGTACCCTCTTCTTCCTCGCGCGTTCTCTCTTCACTCCCTACTTCTGCGCTGCCCCCCTGTGCTCTCGTTTTGTGCTGCTCGCGCACTGCCCAGCAGCGCCCTCTTTTCTCTTTCATCGTGCGCGCCCAGCTGCGCTCTCTTTTCTCCTTCCTCGTGCGCCGCCCAACAGCGCCCTCTTTTCTCTTTCATCGTGTGCGCCCAGCTGTACTCTCTTCTCTTTGTGTGGGTATCATATTTACCTCACACTTCTCATGGCTTTATCTCTATTTCTCGTGATTTATAAACTACTTTCACAATTTGCTCGTGCTCTTTCTCAATCTATCTTGGTGTTTCAAGCTTTCAGAATTTTCAGCTTGAGGGGGAGGAATGCAATATTTAATATGTTAGGATATTTTTTCAATTTGTTAGAATTATTTTTATGTCTTTCATTGTTGTTTTTCTTTTTAGCAAGCTGTGTATGTTTCTTAAGCATACTCCAGCTTGAGGGGGAGTGTTAGAAGATCTAATAGAATATTTGGTAGGTTAGCATATTATGGTAGGGTTAGAATTCCTATATCAATTAGGATTCTAACATTATTTTGTTACTTTATTTCTAGTTTGTTTAGAACTCTTGTATTCTTCTATTCCCATCTCTATATAAAGGAGATAGGAGACTATGAATAAGACATGAACATATTTTTTCTCTTCTAACAATGTTCTTTGATCCTTAGGCCTTTATAAGGTTTCTTCTAAGTTTGTTTTGAACCTTTCAATTAAGTCACTGTAGTCTTGAATCTTGATCAGGTTGTGCACTCATCTTCGTGTAGCTCTTAATAGTTTATCTCAGCTCACAGCTATTGTCTTAGTAAGTTCCACAATTAGCTATTCTTCCCCTCTTTAACTAAAAGCAAATCATTAGAAAATCGCATCTTTTAATCAAGAAATGTTTTCTTATAATCAAAGCTTGTTTGTGCATGAGTGCTAACTGCTAAAATTAATGAATGGCACTCATACCCCAGCATTTAAAAAATCAAATTAATGTGAGAAATGAATAGAACCCCAGTTATATTCTTCATGTCCCTATGCTGCTGGTCAGTTTATGCCATCCATCAATTACTCTATGGGACAGAAAGATGATAGTGAGTACTCATGGAGGTCTAGACATGCTTGTGATTTCGAAAAATGTTGCACCTGCTTATGTTAAACCACTTTGTTAGCATGGAGCAACACAAGCATAATTTTTTTGAAATATGTAAATCGCTCAGAGTAGACACACATATAAACAATTACACTATGTTAGTTAGGAGCTGGAGTACAAACGGCTAACTAGAGTTCATGCTGATTTTCTACATGCCCGTTGGCCATAATCATGCTTTCCAATTCTTCATTTCAGAATACGCAAATTAAATCTGTCTTTGTATAACAGAACATCCATGTTCGATTCCTTGCATGCATGTTGAGTATGTATAAGAGAGAGAGAGAGATTTCAACGAACGAGCACAATGAGCATCCCCTTAATTATTGAATATTGTGAAGTGGGCTTCATTATCCTACTCTATATTTTCTAACAAAAGTGTGTACCCTTGTTATGTATTTTTGTTGGGGGCTGTTAATTTTCTTTATATTCTACTTAACAAAATGACAATACTGTAAGTTTCAAAACTTGTAGTGAGCTTGTTGCAGTGGTAGCCAACTCTCTTGTCAATTTGAAATATTATATTCTTTTGCATGCTCTACTTCTACGGGTGAACAAGTTACAAGAATAATTCATAGCACCTATTGTTGACTCCGGTTGTTTACTGATTGTGTTTGTCGTTTCTCCGTGTTCCCCAACTATGTAGGTTGGTTGGGATGAATCAACAGCAGGTGAGAGGCAGCCAAGGGTGTCATTGTGGGAGATTGAGCCTTTGACAACATTTCCCATGTATCCCTCTTTGTTTCCTCTCAGGCTGAAACGGCCATGGTATCCTGGGGCATCATCTTTCCAAGGTATAAGTGCTTTGCTTCTCTTATTTATTTGTAGAAGGGCATCATATAATACTTTCCTAGTTTATTTTAACTCCTTTATTTTTATGCATCTCCCGTGAGAGCTGTTTGTGAGTTAATGTGGCAAGAAATTTGACTGTGGAGCCATGTTACTATATCTAGTTTTGTAGTCTTAAAATTTCTTGTGGAAGGAAGATAAAGGATTTAGCATGTAGCAATAGATTTTGACTTGTATGGGGTAAATGGTTGACAAGTCTTTTCTAGTAGCTGTGCACTGTGGTACATTTAGTCGTACTTGATCAGCTAAAGCTGACAGAATTAAACCATCTTACTCTGATTGTAGCATCTCCGAGAAACCATCTGGAGGCTAAAATACCTAAACTGTTGAAGCCACCATATCCTGGCCAGCCTCACCTTATCTCTTTCTACTTCTTTTTTCATTTGGCAAATGGCATGCTTAATATCCAACAGACAAAGACTTGTTCTCTTATATTGTTGTACATTTCATCGTATTGATTGCTTAAGTTGTTGAACACAGTCGGCTGTTCTCTGCTCCCTTTATGGTTTTACAATATTTTTCTGTCTCCTATCTCAGATGCTAGTAACGAAGCAATCAACGGTGTGGCATGGTTGAGAGGTGAAGCTGGCGAGCAAGGTTTCAATTCTATGAATTTTCAGTCCGTCGGCATGCTTCCTTGGATGCAGCAGAGATTTGATCCGACGGGCTTCAGAAATGATCTTGGTCAGCAGTATCAGGCAATGCTAGCAGCTGGAATGCAAAACTATGGAAGTGGAGAACTGCTGAAACATCAGTTAATGCAGCAGTTCCAGCAGCCCGTTCAGTATCTTCAACAATCAGGCAGCCATAATCTTCTGACACAACAGCAGCAGCAGCTAGTACAGCCATCAGCTTCTCCTCATATGCTTACAGCTCAAACACAAATGCTTTCAGATAATATGCAGAGACCACTACAACAGCAAATCGACAATCAGCCAGAAGGACATCCGCAACATCATACTTATCAAGAAGCATATTCACTCCAACATGGGCAAAGGCTGCCATCGGATATTTCCTCCCCATCATTTACAAAATCAGATTTCACAAATTCAGAGAGTAAATTTTCAGCACCCATGGCTCATTCTAGCTTGCATCACAACGTATTGGGTTCGCTTTGTTCCGAAGGAAGTAGTAATCTCTTAAACTTCTCAAGAACTGATCGTCAAATGCTCAATGAACAGTCCCCCCAACAAACTTGGGCAGCTAAATTTACTCCACCGGTCAGTGGTGGTTCCAATTCGAAGGCACTTCCATCATATTCTGGAAAAGATGCTTCCAGTGAGCAGGAAACGAGTGGCTTGGATTTGCAGAACCAAGCACTTTTTGGTGCTAGTATTGACTCGTCGGGGTTCCTGATGCCCAACACTGTGCCCACTATTGGTTCTTCTTCAGTTCATGCTGATGTGTCCTCTGTGCCACTGGGAGCATCTGGGTATCAGAGTCCTCTATACAGTTATGTGCAAGATTCTTCTGATGTGTTGCACGGTACAGGACAAATTGGCCAACCAACCGCATCCCGTACTTTTGTCAAGGTGGTAACCAAAGATTTGCAATTTTCTTGTACTTCATCGTGTGGAGACGTGATTATTTTTTGTTTGTCTGTAGGTCTACAAAACGGGATCCATTGGAAGGTCACTGGACATTGCCCGGTTCAACAGCTATCACGAGCTGCGACATGAATTGGGTCAGATGTTCGGGATCGAAGGGTTGCTTGAAGACCCTCAAAGATCAGGCTGGCAGCTTGTATTTGTCGACAGGGAGAATGACGTGCTTCTCCTTGGAGACGACCCATGGGAGTAAGTTCTTTTTGGTACAATGCCATTCTCAGTTTTTGTGTCTCATTAAAGTTCTTTCCTGATGTCATCTTTTCAAGAATTGAAATCTGGGCTCTTAATTGTTGCGCATCTCTGTATCTTCATTTGGTAATGTTTGATTTTGAAGGGATTGTGTGTGAGTGATTAAACTGATGATACAGGGCTTTTGTGAATAATGTGTGGTATATCAAGATCCTCTCTCCTGAAGATGTGGTGAAGCTGGGAAAACAAGAGGCTGAATCCTTGAGTAGAAATGCAGTTGAAGGAATAGACACTACTGTTGATGCCCAAAACGTCGTCGCTAGACTCCCGTCTCTTGAATACTAGCAAAAACTCGTGATTTTTCTTTCGGCTCATCTCCTACTCTTTCTCGTAAAGGGCGGCCTAGAAGTTGATCATTTATGAATGGTTTATGCCCATCGTTGTTGTTGGGTTATAGTTCTGTGTGACATTACTGGAATATGTAGACCCGATGTAATGTAATATGAAGCTAATATTCCTGTTACTGACCATGGACCTGAAAGATCATGCATGTTTGTGAGCACTTAGTTGTTTCTACCTTATGTTATCTTAGTGATCTTCTTGCAGCAAGCTAATCCCCTCTTTAATTGAAGGTGGGCATTGAGATGTTATGGTTGGTATTTCTCGTAGTTGGTCCCTCCAAATCAGGTTTTTATTGCACACGCCAATGTACATCAAGCGAAAACAGTATACGGTTAAGATATGGAGAGAGAAAAATAGTTGCGGTCTGTAGAAAATTTGAAGATTCTGTTCTTGGATTGCAGCCACATGTTCGTACTGATGTCTTGATATTGGCGAGTATAATGAAAAATATTATAAGTTTATGTCGTTGAGGGTTGTATTGGTAATAGTTTATATCTAGCGATCTATCTTTTGGATTATGAAAGGTATTTTTGTGGTTCTAAAAGAGAGATGATCCTGAGCAAGCAGCTGCTCCCTCTTGTAGGAAACTAAGAAGTGTTCGTTTTACCATCTCATTTGGCTTTGTTGGAGCCACATATGAAGTGTTCAGCCATTTCGTACGACATTCTTGAACTTTGGATCTTAGGAGTCATAAAAAGTTGGGCAATTCTACCAGCTTCGTAGATGAAAAGTTAGTCATGTTTTGAAATAATGCCATGTGTACTAATTTTAATTTTTTAAATAAGTTATCAATTAATTAAATTTCACACTTACCAATTTTTTGGCATGTAAATAAATTATTTTTCTCTCTCTACAAAATCAATTTTAATTAAATTTCTCTCTCTAATTATTGTTTATTTTTGAAGAGAATGTCTATTGTTGGATTCTAAAGAGATTGAAGGATTCCTTAATTATTTATCTTGCCAAATATAAAAAAATTTCCCTTAATTATTAAAACTTTTTAAGGTAAATAGTTTCTATTGCTATTCAAATGTTAAACTTTAATCAAAAAGAAATTGCATGATATTTTATTTCAGTAACAACAAATTTTATTATTATTATTTCTTTTAATTATTCTTTTGAATTAATTTAGCTAATAATTCTATTATTATTATTATTTTGACGTTCAGTCAGAGTTTATATATTTTCGTCAAGATACGATTACAAACATCGACACGATAGTATAATTTTTTTTAATGAATTCATAGATGTACGAACAAAATAGAAATTCTAAGACAAAAATTAAAAGCAAACAAATTAGTAACATTGGCCTATTTTCACATTTATTTTGTTTATTTTCAAATAAGTCAATTATTTTTGTTAAAATATTGTATATTTCATCGTCAATTATTATACGAAGAATGTATAGTACAATTACTAAATATTTTATATCAAGAATGTGAATATTGTTCATCAAATTAAAAATGTGTGCCATCTAATCGTTAATATTATTGTCACTGTATTATTTATTACAATGAACTTTATATTTGATTACACATATAGTTATAGTCGTAATTATTCAAATTAATAAATGGGTTTTATAATTGTTTACCTTCTCTAAAGAGTACGTACTCTTCAATATATAATTGTTGTGTTATGTCATTTAGATCTATATTAATTACACCCATACATAAATACTTGTAAATTATTATTATTTATTCACATATGATTATTAATATTATAATTGTTATTATTTTTACGGTGATCTCACATTAAACTATATATATATTTTTTTGGTTTCCCGTAGGGTGTCCTGGGCCTTTGGCCCAGACTAATCCCCACCGAAGAACTGTCGGGCCCAATTGGGGGCACTACTCCCACCAAGGTATTGCTGCGTTCCTGGGTCTCGAACCCGAAACCTCAGGTTAAGCCAGGAGAGTCCCCTTCCAACTCACCAGCACCTTGTTGGTCATTAAACTATATATTGCCAATACATAGTTGTTATTACTACTATTATTATTCATTATATATTATTATAATCATAATTAGCGAGACCAATAATTGAATTGCATATTTGGTTACACTTACTGTGTAGAATATACATTTGAATATTTCACATCATATTGATATATATTTGGTTAAACATTATTATTATTATTATTATGATTATTATTATTAGTGTTTGATATTAGTATACCCTCGCCTAATAATCAAAACATACTTTTTTAACAATTACTGTTTATTGCACACTCTTTTGGATATATTTTATATATTTGTACTACTTTTAAAAATATATTACTGAATATCAATACAGATCAATCATTATATAATAAATTTATAGATAGCCATTAGTCATTTCCTTTTTTGATCAAACTGAAAATAATGAGGCCGATAATAATGTCAATCCATTACATACATGCACACCCGAGAACAACATTCCGGCATACACTATTGTTATTGAACCCGAGCCATCCAAATTGAGAAACTACGTTGGATTTTTTGTTTTTTTAAATACTTCTGTATTGCTTAGTGTATGGAGAGTTGGTAGCCAAACTGACCCCCTTACAAACGTACCATGTCCATGCACCAAACTTCTTCTATGTTTTTGAGCCCATATAGTACTTAATAGTTTCAGGCCGTAACATAAACATGTACTCCGCAGTTCTTGCTGTTAATCATCCAAAAATAGATCATTTTATTATATTATATTATATATACACATATACACATGGGAAATATGTGTGTGATGTTTTTTTTTTCTTTTTTGGCTCCCAAAATTAAGGCATTTTGGTGGCTAGCCCATCCCTGTCCGCTCAGACTGGTGCTCCACACACCATTCGGGGGAAAAAGAAAATCAAATAGCCAATCACAACCCCCCACACATACGGAAAGAAAGAAAACCAAAAAAAGGAAAACTCCCTTTTTTAAAAATAATAATAATAGTAATAAAATAAATGAAATAACCAAATACCACATATCTATAATAAATCACCAATCCATACAAAGACAAAAATGTTAGCCTCAGAGTCTGTAGATACAAATGCCACCTTGAAACTTACTCATAGTCTGTAGATACAAATGCCACCCTGAAACTTACACATTAAACATTGCCCTTAAGCAAACTCACACCTACGAACTGCTTCCAGAAAAAAACGAAAACGAGCACCGTCTCCCAAACACATTGAATGGGTCAAACTATTACTCAACCCAAACCTGAGTAATTGGACCGAACATCATCCTAGACACAACGAATCTCACCCATGGCTTCAATTTGTTCAATGAAAGGCACAATGCATTTATGAAAATCCTCCTGGTCGATGACTTGCCAAAGATATTTCTTCAGACTCCTTCTCTAACTCCGATGTAGCACACAAATCAACAGAAATGGAAGAATCCACATACCACCACTCTTCATGGGGTCTCGTTGCATCAATTCCACTTGCCCACGGCACGGCAGACCTTAAATTAGAAACACACAACCACCAAAATGACATATAATTTGCTGAACAATATACCAAACAATTTACGATGGAATTTTACCGACAATAGCATTTGAGGCACCAAAGGTACCTCAACAGATTCACTGCCTTGTTTTCCATATCTCAATAACTCATCCCCCCAACGAAACGTTAAATGGACTACATGACTTGTAAAACCTTCTGCTCCTTCATTATCTTAATTTTTTTTCTGTTTCACTTATTTTATTAAGATTCACAAACTCATGCTTCTTCCTCACCCATATACATAATATTTCCCTCTGGCCCTTCTTTTATACAGGAACTTGATTAACTAACCAATTTCCGCCACCAAACAACCCATCATATGTTAACTTACCAACAATAATCCTTTGAATACACCGCATTCCACGTAAACAAAATTTCTCTTTTATACACACCTACGCCGGCCCACACCCGATCTATTCGACCCCGCACCTGGTGCATCTTTATATATATTTTTTATTATTTCTTTGCTTCGTTTGGTTTTTGTTTTTAGTTTTTTGAATTTATTAATTTTTTGGATTTTAAAAATACACTAAAAAATAACAGTTTTTGTTTTTTATGGTTTATCTGCCTTTTATGTTAATTTTTCATTTTTTTTGGTTTTGTAATTTTTGATTTTTAGAGAAAACAAAAAAAAAACACTAGAACTAAATAAAAATGTAAAATAATGAATTATTTTTTGCTTTTATTTTTTTTCTTTTCTTTCTATGCTTTTTATGTTTTTCTTCTTAGAATTATTTTCCTTTTTTTAATAATTTTTTTGTCTTCTTAAAAACCAAACCAAAATAAAAAGAAAAAGGAAAAAACTGCAAAACAGTGTCACAGGGCACTGTTTGGCACCCGGTGCATATGAGGTTTTTCTTTCATGGACCAAGTGTTTATATTCTGCTGTTCACATTCAGCTATGAGTTATGTATTAAATTTTTTTATAAAATATATATAACATGTGATTTAATATGAACCACAAAATGCATGAGTGGAATCCATATACCCAATCCATATAAGAATTTTTTATGCACATGTGCACTAGGTGCGGGGTCGAATAAACCTCCCCACACCCCCCACAAAGAGTCACACAATAGCCAAGTAGTGACCCACGTGTTCTCGCCATGTCAAGCGTAGGCATCTTCTAAATATGTAGGCTTAAGTATTTTAATTTGACAAATGTTACGGACTATAATTGGGCCATATGAGCTTCAAATTTCAAGTGTAAGCTTTACTACTTAGGACGTGTTTATATTTGTTGGAATGGTTAACGGGTCTTTGGTTACAAGCTTCCTCTATTTCAGTTAACATTGTTTTAAAAGTTGAAATCATTTGTTTACTTTGGAAGGTTAAAGTTGGGCAGTCATAACTATATTTAGTTTTCTGTTTATTTTGTCTCATAGTTAATGAAGGTTAAGGACGCAGAGTCCTTTTTGCCCCTATTGTACTACTCTCTGAAATTCCGTAATAATACAATAGAGAACTCAAAATAAAAAATCTCCAAATCTTTTTGCAGATCAAGTTCCTAATTTCCTCTTCTTTTGCCTGGTATATTTGCAAACAAGAACAGTCACAAATCTACGAAAACCCTAACCCATACACCTCAAAAGGAAACAAAAAATCGAGTAAGAAAAAAAGATAAATAATTTAACATTACAAATATGAAATAACCCCACAAAAACCTCCCCAAATCATGACTAGGAAAAAAAAACGAAAATTTCAACTCTTTGCAATTCTGGTAGAGAAGTATTTTTGAGATAACCTATTGTTTCTGCACCAATTACTCCATAGGCCTCCACCAGCTATTTCTAATGAAGTGCTCAATTTTGTTGGCAAAAGGTATAATGTAGCCCTAAGGGCGTATATTGACATTTGACAAGAAAAAATGAGGTCAATTTGGTCATTTCAGCAGCATGAGAAAATGAAGGTTAAATAAACTGTCCAATTTGGCCAGTTTGTTGAAGCAGCCAATAACCACGTGAAACCATTATCTCGTGGGTTATCGAGATGTAAAAAGAGGGACAAAGTAAACAGAGGGAAACGGCCGGCAAAATTGACAAACAACCATTAACTGGGCTTGTAAACACGTCCTTAGGCTGTAATTGCCAACTTAAGATGCTAATTGGGTAAGCTTATTAACTCATATAGCTTTGTAAATATTTTTTTGGGGTTTATAAATTTTATTTTACAAATAAGTTATTAAAATATTTGAATAAATAAAATCAAATAACCTGTAAAATGTTTCAGGGTCTTATAAGTTGGAATGAAAGTTTATAAATTCTTTCCCTACATAATAACCAAAAAAAAAAAAATGATGTTACCTTATTGATTACTATTGATAATATTTGTTGAAATTGTAAGATAAAACATTAAAAAAAAATAATTAACGATGTTTATATCATTTATATTGCTAAAAATAAGTAATTTGTAATCAATTTAGATATACAAAACGTATTTTTAATTCACATAACGAAATGTAATAAAATGAATAATGATAGATATAATCTTTTTAAATTTAATACATACACATTTTTCTGTTTCGGACCCACTTTTGTCCTACCCAATCCATCCCATTTCGGACCCATATGTTTGGACCCATTTGCACCAAACCCATTTCAAACCTGACCCAAACCAACCCAGCCCACCCGTTTCCCATCCCTAATCTTCCTTCCTCACTTATATCCATTTCATATTGGACCAATAAGCCACCCGCTCTGTTGACCTCAAATTGCAAAGCTTAAACCCCAACCATCTTTCAAATTCCCTTGCACAAACTATATTACAATAGAAATTGGACGGCCTTTTATCTGATTTTGATCCATATTATAGAATTTTTTTTCCTTAAAAATATTATGTGAATAAAATTAAATTACCAATATTTGTAAACTTACATAGCCATCAACAATATCACATGCCATCTCATATTTGCGCAAACTCTTGATAACATTTTCCCCTTAAAAAATTAAAGAAACAAAAAGGGCATTTCTAATTTCAAAATTGTACGTCCTGTTGTTATTATCACATTTTCACATTTATAGGCCAACGAATTAAACGAGTAAACAAACATTCACTTCCAACCATTAAAATGACCCATATCAATCTGTAGAACATCATATATAACTCAAGTATTCTTTCAAATTATGCATTTTTAATTTCTGTAATAAACTTATACATATACATGTACCACTATATATGTACCAAAAATAAAAATAAAAATGTATCACTTTATAGCAGTATACTCGTTACTTTCCGCAACCAATATTTCTCTTCTACTGCATGAAACCGGATAAACACTAACATTTCCATTACATTGCTATATGCACCGCACAAACTAATTATAACTAACATCTAGAGGGTGCCGCACCGCCCTAGAATCCCTATCTCCCTCATGCCACAAAGCTTTGATCAACGAAAATTCACAGGAATTCTTAATCAATGGCAAAATATACTAGCGGAACTCTTCGTCGTCCATTGCTCGGAAAAACACCCTTTCAACTCCAGCCGCACTAATAACTCGCACACCATATGCGGCCCTACCAAGCAATCTTCATAACACCAATATTCGTGCGTTGGGAAGTGGTAAATCCCATACACTATAAGAAAAAATGCGATTTTCGGCGGAAACTTTTAGTGGAATATTCCACATAAAAATTTCGGTGAAATTTTGGCGAAATTTTAAAAAAATAAAAAATATTAAATTTTAAAATTTTCGGCGAAATTTTGGCAAGAAATTCCGTCGAAAATTTTAAAAAATTAAAAATATATTAAAATTTAAATTTTCCGCTAAAAATTTCGCCAAAAATTAAAAAATAAATAAAAAATATTAATTTTTAAATTTTCGACGAAATTTCGACAAAAAATTCCGTTGAAAATTTGGACAGAAAATGTTGATTTTCGCGGAATTTTGCAGAAAATCCAGCTTTTTCTTGTAGTGATATAGCCATGGCTCTATAGTGCTGCAAACACAGACCCATCAAGGAAGGCATCATTGCAACAAGACAAATATGCAAAGTATTCACTTCTTACAACCCTCACTAATGTAAGAAAATAAATAGAAGCCAAAAAATCAAATTGCAGACCACCAAAACATCACACAACTACAACGTCTCAAGCTGAAAAAACCACAACAAAAAAAAAAAAAAAAAAGAGAGATATACTCGAGCAATTATTTTGCCAACTCTCTCAACTGAGTTACATTCGTCCCCCGCCATAAATGGAGCTATTGCATGAACCAAGCCTTCCACTTTCCTATCTTTCTGCAATTGAAATTTAACTCTGTCAATAATATTGAATTGCTGATATGTATCCCAACAATTGATCCAGTGCAATATAAAGCCAACGCGATCTTCATGGTAAGGTCATTTTATCAGATGTCCTACTTGAACACTATACAATGCCATTCCAACCAACAAAACAAAATAAATAAGTTCCAAATGAATAAAGGGCATACTGGATCGTGCTTATAGATTTCGCTGCCGAAACAGTTAAAACATATTAACAAGTTCTCACCAGCTTACCGTGCTCAATAAAAATTTGTCTTCTGCCAAAAGACATCGCTCCTTCTCAATCTCACACACAAACTCGTAAGTCGCCCCCAGCCCTCCACCAAACCGACATGTGGCCACAACCTCAAAATACTTGATTCACGCAATTTCCACTAAAATTACAATGACCTTATAACCCACCCATCCAATTCCCACATACACATAGAAAATCGTACTACATATATATATATATGTGTGTGTGTGTGTGTGTGTGCACTTACAAGAAAAATGGGAAACATCAATTTTATCCAACAACCCACCCCACCCCCCACCCCCACCCCCAACCAAAAAAAAAAAGAAAAAAAAATGACACTGACTGGGGCAAAAAACTGCTAGAAATTTCATACACAATCTTACTAGCAATGCAATATATGCCCTTTTATTATATATACAAACATACATATTCCATATATGTTCATACAAATGTGTATATATATATATATGTATTTGTGCACGTGTGTGTAAAAAACAAACAAACACAGAACCATGCCACTCTGCCCTACAACCCGCCAAACTTGTCATCCGCCACAGCATCCGCATTCAAAATTTAAAAATATTAACAATGTCAACCCAAATCCCAAGAAACCACTCTAACCAAACTCTACTACCAATAAGAAACATGCATCCTACATTTCACCTTCTAAACTCCACCTACATTTAATGCACCGTGCTCACATTCCTCACCACTACACATACACACGCTCAATGTATACATATTTGTTGATATACACCTTGTAATATAAGGGGATATTTGAAAGGTGTATAAGTTGTTTGTAAAACTAACGTCTTTTGTCCCACATTGAATTTATTATGTAATTTTTATTGTTTTATAAGCATAAATGTGATTACTAATACTAAATTGTGGAACTTAAAGAGTAGACTCGAGAGGTCACATGCGGTGCGGTGCACCGCACCGCCCGCGCCCGTGCCGGGGCCGGGGCCGCGTTCGCATTGGCGCTTTAGGCGCACTTCGCACGTACGCATCGTCGCAAGGAGCTAAGAGCATATATTTTGCTCGGGACTTGACCTAAGTTGCAAACAATAAAATAATATATTTGAATTTGAATCGATTTGTTGGCTGATAATGGACAGTTTTAATCCTTGAAACTGTTGGAGTTACAAACGTTTTGTGTTTAGTGGCTATCAATGCTCAGACCACTAACCTGAAACTGCTGAAGGTTACAAAACGAAAAGTCAAGCCTTCAATATATTATTAGTATAAATATGCCCCATATGCTCTATCTAGAAATTGAGAAAGTAAGAACAATCATTTTTGTTTTCAGTGAATTGCTATTGCTGAAACCATTTTCTCGTAGAGGCTTGACATATATCCTGGAGGTGTATTGCCTGTAACCTCTAGCAAACCATTCGTGGTAGGGGCAATAGAAACCTTAAGGACAGGGATCACCCGTGTCATCCTTCTGGTTCACCTAAATATTTTCTAACAATCTTAAGGTTTCTATTATGGATTCTGAGACGTTCAAGATCATGAACCAGGACTTTGTCAAGTTGGATCGTTTTGATGGCAACAACTTCAGTCGTTGGCAAGACAAAATGAAGTTCTTGCTTACCGTTCTAAAAATTGCATATGTGTTGGATCCTAACCTTCAAGCTATTCCAAAAGATCCTCTACTCACTGAAGGTCCACTCGCTGCTAGACAACCAACGCATGAGGAAATGGTCAACTCACTCCGAGAGCAACGAAGGAAGAGGGCAGAAGATGAGGAGCTAGCACGTGGGCATATCCTCAATACTCTTTCAGACCGTTTGTATGATTTCTACGCAAATGTCAAGTCACCAAGGGTGTTATGGGGGGCGTTGGAATACAAATATAAAGCTGAAGAAGAAGGTACTAATAAATATTTAGTATCTAAATATTTGAATTTTAGAATGGTTGACGATAAGCCTATACTAGAGCAAGTGCATGAGCTTCAGGTTATTGTCAACAAATTAAGATGTGTAAAGATAGTCTTGCCTGAAATGTTCCAAGTTGGTGTGATAATCGCTAAACTTCCACCAACTTGGAAAGATTATGCCAAGAATTTGATGCATAAATCTGAGGACTTCTCCTTGGATCAAATTCAAAAGCATTTACGTATTGAAGAAGAAGCTCGAAAACGCGATGCTAAGAATTTGGTTCAAGGACAGTCTAATGTCCACTATGTGGAGGCAGGACCATCTAAGAAAAAAGGTCCACTTATAAAGAAAAACAAAGGAACATTTAAAAAACCTGGACAGAAAGCCAAACCCGATCCTACTAAAAGAAAAGGCAAGTGTCATGTTTGTGGAGAAACAGGACACTATGCTAGAGAATGTTCAAAGCGTAAAAGTGGTAATGGCTCAGCAAATATGGTTGAGGAGAACCTAGTTGCTATGGTTTCGGATCTTAGTCTTAATGTGACTATGATTTTTGAAGTCCACATGGCATGTGAACTCTCTGGTTGGTGGCTGGATTCTAGAGCCACTGTTCACATTTGCAATGACAGGAGACTTTTCAAAACTTTTGAAGAAGCTGTTGGACAAGAAGTTCAAATGGAAAACAGTTCTCGTGCTAGTGTTGGAGGCAAAGGAACTGTGGAAATCAACTTTACCTCCGGCAAGAAATTAACTTTGCTTAATGTTTTGTTTGTGCCTGAAGTTAGGAAAAGTTTGATTTCCGTTGATCTTTTAGATAAGAAGGGTTTTAAAATTTCTGTTGAGTCCGGAAAAGTCATTCTTACAAAGAATGGAGACTTTGTTGGAAAAGGTTATGCTCACAATGGGATGTATAAGATGTCTATCAATAATATGAATTCAGTTTCTGTTTACATGAGTTCTTCAATTTCTTTGTGGCATAGTCGTTTAGGACATATAAACTCAAAGAATTTGAAAAATATGCATGCAATGGGATTAATAAATATTGGTAAAGATAAACTTGATAAATGTGAAGTATGTATTAAATCAAAAATTGTGAGAAAACCTTTTCCCAGTGTCCAAAGGGAGTCACAATTGTTAGAACTAATACATACTGATTTATGTGAATTAAATGGAGTATTGACTAGAGGTGGAAAGCGATATTTCATAACTTTCATAGATGATGCTAGTAGATTTTGCCATGTTTATTTGTTAAGAACAAAAGATGAAGCATTTAGCTCATTTAAAAAATATAAGTCAGAAGTAGAAAATCAACTTGAGAAGAAGATTAAAATTCTACGTTCTGATAGAGGCATGGAATACTGTTTAAATGAGTTTGATGCATTTTGCGAAGAAAATGGCATCATTCACCAAATAACTGCTGGGTATTCACCACAGCAAAATGGTGTAGCAGAAAGAAAAAATCGTACTTTTCTTGACATGATAAATTGTATGTTAAATCATGCTAGTTTGCCTAATAGTTTATGAGGTGAAGCACTTTTTACCGCTTGTCATATTTTAAATAGGATTCCTAGTACAGTCGTAAAAACCAGTCCTTATGAAATATGGAAGGGTAGAAAGCCTAACATAAATTATTTTAAAGTGTGGGGGTGCGTTGCTTACTTCCGAGTTCCTGATCCTAAGAGGACAAAGTTAGGGGCTAGGGCTGTTAAAAGCGTATTTGTTGGATACGCTGCTAATAGCAAAGCCTAGAGGCTCCTTGATTTGGAGTCTAACGTGATAACTGAGTCAAGGGATGTGGAATTTTTTGAAAGTAAATTTTCAAAAGATGTTGAAAACATTACTTCACCTACACGAGGTGAGTCTAGAGGTCCTATAAGGTCTACTATTGAGATTGAGGAGCCTAGTGTTCCACATAAATCAGACAGGCCTAGAAGGAGTTCTAGAGTCAGAAAAGAGAAGAGTTTAGACAAAGACTTTATTTCTTCTCAATCATTAGTATTTTTGGTGGAGGGGGACCAAAATAATAAGGTGGTAAATGAAGTACCTTATGTGTATAGTCTTGAGACTGATCCTAAATCATTTAAAGAAGCTATGACTTCTAGAGACGCTGCTTTCTGGAAAGAAGCCGTAAATGATGAAATGGATTCAATCTTAAGAAATAATACTTGGGTACTAACTGATTTACCTAAAGGTTCTAAACCTATTGGGTGCAAATGGGCATTTCGAAGAAAATACAATACTGATGGTACTATTTCTGCTTTTAAGGCAAGATTAGTAGCCAAAGGGTTTAGACAAGTTGAGGGAATTGATTATTTTGACACTTATGCGCCGGTAGCTCGAGTTGCTTCCATTAGAATTCTTTTTACTTTGACTTCTCTTTACGATCTTTGTGTTCATCAAATGGATGTAAAGACAGCCTTTTTAAATGGCAATTTGAATGAGGAAGTCTATATGGAACAACCCGAAGGATATATTGCTCCGGGAAATGAAAGAAAAGTGTGCAAACTAATTAAGTCTCTTTATGGTCTAAAACAAGTACCAAAACAATGGCACGAAAAGTTCGACACTGCTATCTTGAATTTTGGATTTAATTATAATAGTGCAGATAGGTGCTTGTACTCTAAAACCATGCCAGACTATATGGTGATAGTTTGTTTGTATGTTGATGATATGTTGATCATTAGCACGAACATGGCTGGAGTGAATGAGACTAAAAAGTATCTATCCTCTGTCTTTAAGATGAAAGACTTAGGCAAAGTGGATACTATTTTAGGAATAAAAGTTAAAAAACATAGTGGGGGTTTTGTACTAAATCAAACTCACTACATTGATAAAATATTGACTAAGTTTAGTCATCTCGAGATCAAGGAGGTGAACACTCCATTTGATAATGTAGTTAAACTAAAAGAAAATTCTGGCAGAGCAGTTGCTCAACTTGAGTACGCAAGTGCTATAGGTAGCCTTATGTATGCAATGCACTGCACTAGGCCAGATATTTCTTTTGCAGTTTCCAAACTTAGTAGATATACAAGTAGTCCAAGTGGTGATCATTGGAGAGCTATTAGTCGTGTGCTTGGTTACCTTAAAAGGACTAGTAGTATGGGACTATTTTATGATAATTTTCCTACTGTGCTGGAAGGATACTCAGATGCAAGCTGGATAAATAGTGTGGGAGATAATAAGTCCACAAGTGGGTGGATTTTCACTCTTGCCGGTGGGGCTGTTTCTTGGGCAAGAGGCTGATTGGATAAGAAATATGTTGCTTGACATAGATCTTTGGCCAAATCCAATGCCTCCAATTTCACTATATTGTGATAGTGAAGCTACCCTTACTAAAGCATATCGTGGTACCTATAATGGTAAGTCTAGACATATTGGTCTAAGACATGAATTCGTGAGACAATTAATACGTGATGGTATTATAATAATTGTCTATGTGAAGTCAAGTAAGAACTTGGCAGATCTGTTTACTAAGCCTCTGACGAGAGACTTGGTAACTTTAACTACACGAGATATGGGACTGAAACCATTTTGAACCAGGGGTGATGGTAACCCAACCTATAACTAGATTACCCTAGTTTATAGGTTCAATGGGAAAAACAAGTCACAGTTGCTGGTTGTGTTACTATTTTGTGGTCTCATATGTAGTGTATCATAGTAACTTGTGTTGTATGGTTGAGGTTGAGCTATGCTCTTAACAAAATATTGCGCTGTCAGTGATCGAAGTGCATGAGAAATATTTTGCCTATGTGGAACTAGAAGTGGAGCCGCTTCTTATAGAGAGGTGTGGTTTACTCTCTTAGAGGTCCATGAAACAGGATATTGCGCATGGCCATAAAAGCGCAAAGCGATATGATTGTTTCTTGTAGAGGAAGGAATGTGTGTGTGCGATGACTCCGATTATGTTACAAGGAGTACAGGTTCAATCTGCGGACACCGTCAACTTCGATATAATCTTGAGTTATTAGCACTAAGAGAAGGTTCAATGTTAGTCACACCTTCTTTTATGCACGTAGTCCTTGGAGATGATTAATAGAGGATTGTTTGGACAAAATGTAGTTTGCCAAACAAGTGGGGGATTGTTGATATACACCTTGTAATATAAGGGGATATTTGAAAGGTGTATAAGTTGTTTACAAAACTAACGTCTTTTGTCCCACATTGAATTTATTATGTAATTTTTATTGCTTTATAAGCATAAATGTGATTACTAATACTAAATTGTGGAACTTAAAGAGTAGACTCGAGAGGTCACATGTGGTGCGGTGCACCGCACCGCCCGCGCCCGTGCCGGGGCTGGGGCCGCGTTCGCGTTCGCGTTCGCGTTCGCGTCGCTTAGTCGCATTGGCGCTTTAGGCGCACTTCGCATGTACGCATCGTCGCAAGGAGCTAAGAGCATATATTTTGCTCGGGACTTGACCCAAGTTGCAAACAATAAAATAATATATTTGAATTTGAATCGATTTGTTGGCTGATAAAGGACAGTTTTAATCCTTGAAACTGTTGGAGTTACAAACGTTTTGTGTTTAGTGGCTATCAATGCTCAGACCACTAACCTGAAACTGCTGAAGGTTACAAAACGAAAAGTCAAGCCTTCAATATATTATTAGTATAAATATGCCCCATATGCTCTATCTAGAAATTGAGAAAGTAAGAACAATCATTTTTGTTTTCAGTGAATTGCTATTGCTGAAACCATTTTCTCGTAGAGGCTTGACATATATCCTGGAGGTGTATTGCCTGTAACCTCTAGCAAATCATTCGTGGTAGGGGCAATAGAAACCTTAAGGACAGGGATCACCCGTGTCATCCTTCTGGTTCACCTAAATATTTTCTAACAATATTAGATGCACACACACACATACACACAAACACACACACACACACACATACACACAAACACACACACACACACACATATAAAATCTTATAAATTACACACCTCCACCTAAACCCTACACACAAATTTTGTTGGGAAAAAGACTTACATATTGTGTAATGTATACAACCCCTCCACCACTAATAAATTCAACTACCTCCCTCCCCCCCCAAAAAAAAAATTATCCCATGATGATTTTCAGAATCACACTCAAAACAATAAACCTCTAACATTTAATGCTAACATCGCACCCCCCCCTCCCCAAAAAAAAAAAAAGGAAGAAATCCATAGGCTTAAATACCACTCAATATATATGCATGTGTAACACCATGCATCACACCTACATACTATACTCCATGATAAACATTTTTACACATATTTTTCTATCTCCTTACATTATTACCTTCCATATATTTCTAGCTACATGCATATTCATACACATATTCTCTCTCCACTATGTCATCACACACACACACACACACACACACACACATATATATATATATTAAATACATATGTATAGTTTACAAGATGCATACAATCACAACTAAACTGCTACCCAGTACCAGCATTCCAACCATTAATGCCTCGCCACCTATTTTTTTATACATATTCATACACTATCTCATTTACCATATCAACTAAAACTATAAACACTAAATCCAACTCCTTATCACAAAAACTTCTAAAATAATAAGAGAAAAATGAATCCACTTTAACTTCCTATTCCACCAACCTTCCTCAATACTTCTCTGTTGTCTGAAATTCATCTCCCCCTTCCCAAAGACTTCACTTTCTACATACCCCAACCATCATCTCAACCTACATGCATTGGTTACCCCTTCAACACTATATCTCTATCATTCCACTCATTTTACGAGAACCCTTTGTTCAATGGTTGCCCAACCCTCTACAACCCACACTACCAACCGCATGCAAGCTTTCTGTAGAATATTACTACAACACCAACCATACCACCTTATCTGTATAACAAGAAAAACCCTTTACCTAGCCATACAGTATCCCGACTCAGCAAATCGCGATGAGCTTGTGAGCCTCACCCCAAATATATTTCTCATTGAAGCCCAACATGCTACAACACAAGTGTTCGCTTGCTCCCCTCTATCAACAACTGTGTATCTTGAAGCTATGCAAGAATGAGAGCCAAATAGAGCCGGTCTCGAATCACAATTCTGCCTTCTCTTCGGTCCTGCCCATTACCATATGATGACGCTAGAGCTAGACAACTTCCTGAGCAACACAAATGTGACACCACCCAGTCTTCACTCATGAGACAACTCCTTACAACAACACAAATCCCGACACACTCAAGTTTGTTACATGGAATTACAGAGGCGCTGACCCTGGAGATTTCTTCTTAATCATCACTTCCCTGACTACAAGGAACAATCCTGCATTTCTAGTCCTATTCAACACTCATATGAACAACGACCTGCACAAGCTACTTTTTGGGTAACTGCGCTACACTGCATTCTCCATGGCCACACGAGTCAACCTAATAGGAGGTATGTGGATTTGGTACCAAGCTAAAAATGTCTGCTTAGACATTTTCCATGCAAAGCGTAGCTCTTCTCATTTTCCTACTGTGCAAATCAAAAAATTCCGCCTAACATTGCTGCAACCTGATGTGTTGCTCTACACATTCCAACGCCAGCCAGTTAACCTGGTAATGCTATGCTTTTCCCCTTCTCATTTCATTCGACTTTACCACACTCACAACAAGCACTCAGTCAACAATTCAAAAATGCAACGACTAAGATAATTCCAAGCATGCAAAATTTCCTTCAAACAGGAGGTGCCGATGCATTCAGCTTTGATACAGAGCATGTTCCTCCCAATCCTGAAACCACACACGCCCATCCAAGCGCAACACGAGTCTCCTCTTATTTATACCTCTTGGAATCACTCTTCTAACCAACACAAACACCAACCAATAAATGCGCTTGGAGAAGACATATATATATATATATATATTTATATATGGACAGATAATAACGGTCCAATTTTTGTATTTGGGTCGATAGAAAAGAGTCTCTTTTTGTAGAAATATAGAAATGACCCATTTTTGAAAACTAAATAGGCCCACTGCCCACACTTTTTTGTACATGTCTACATAGAAAACACCCACTTTTTGTAACAGAAGGCCTCTCTTTGTGTAAAGATGGAAAAGGTCCGCTTTATGTAATTAGAAAGGCCCATTTTCAACTGTTTTAGTATATGGACAAAAAGAAAAAAAGCCACTTTTTGTAACTACAAAGCCCAACTTCCTGCAATATTTGTAGATGTCGGGGTCACTCTGCTTTTCCCCACCCTCAGATAATAATATTTAAATATCTAGAATGTGAAATATTGTTCTCAAAAAAGCTAAGTGTTTACACAAATAAAATTGTTGACATCAATATACTTCAATTAGCATAAATTTGTAATTCAAATTATAAAATAAACGAGCTTTCCCAATATATAAGTTATGCACTCATAAGCTTCTTTCAAAAGATTACACAATACTATAGGATGTTTAATGAACTCCAAATTATCTTATGAAATTTCGAACAATATTTACAAATCCACTACAATCAATAGGCCCAGTAGAATCAACGAGTTGTACGAACAACCACCACAATTACATAAATATCAAATTCCATCTATGAAGCAACATATCACAATCCTTTGCAAACGCAGGGCCCCCTTCTCTAACTCCTATGTACTCATCGACCAACCATCACACTAGCCCCCATGGGCACCGCTCCTTGCGTGGTACTTGCTTCCCACTAGTTTGTGTATATATATGTATGTATGTATGTATGCATGCATGCATGTATGTATACTTCGTAATCCTGAAAATAATATTATTTATACATAGTTACAATTTATTTAAAAGAAGAAAAAGTATCCACCCTATAGTTATTATGTTGATGTGCATTTGTGGTAAATGATGCTGATCTAAAAAATGGGTTATTTTTTGCAATTACATGGATTTATTTTACACTTGTTGTATGAGAAAATGGTGGCTTGGACTTTTCCCTTTGATTCTTCAATTTTTTTATTGCACAAATCTATTCAGGGACCAAATTGCAACTTTAAAACTAGAATTGACCAAAATACCCTAAAATGTTTGACAATTCCGATCAAAAACCATCAGAAAAAGCACTAAGGGACTTGCATGCAACTTTGTTTTGTAAATCAGAGACTATAGTGTTACTTTTAATAAATTAGATATTGAAATGATACTAAACTAAAATATTAGGGGGGCCAATTATGAAATTTGGCCTAAATAACAATTGAAAAGGTGATTTAGCACTAACGAAGTATGAAAAACACTACAATGAAATAGCCTTTGTATTCACACTATTTCATGAATCTTTCAGTCAAAGTCTCTATTAGTTCAGACACGTACCATGTGTGTATAGTTTTGTATGTACAAATAATTGAAAAATACTAACATTTCTCGTATACATTCTGAACTTAATGAATAATAGTCATACTTTTAATATAACACACCTACTACGTGTATTATACATGCTCTATATAATACTTGAAAAATAATAATTTATTTTATGAAATATTTATTGTATTTATTTAAAATTTTTAATGTATAAAAGTTATTTATTGGTACAATATATCCAAATTAATTAAAAACATTAATTCAATATGATATAAATAAAAAGTTTATATAATTTTATAAAAATATTAATTATTATATAAACAATGATATGTAAGGTATATTATGATTATGAATTAAATAGTTTCATGATAAATTTCAAATAATTTATTCGTTATTTAAAGTAAATACAAGTATGATTTATGTAAAATAACATCAAAATAGGTCAGTATTTTTACTCTTTAATATCTTTTTCACATACATATTATTTATAGTCAGTACAGTATCCGTTTGAGCACTATTGAGTTGATTTTTTTCCTCATAACTTTGGAAAAATATTCATATTGTTTATGTGCATATTAAATGCCGAATAATACATGTCCCTTACTTAACTAATTAGGGGTCAAATTGCACTATTTTAATTTGCCCTTTGGTGTGCCCATATCCCATTTCCTTTCACCCCTTTCTAGCCTTTCTTTCAAATTTTTTGTCGGTCGTTATTTTATCTTATCTTAAATTATTTTTACATATTATTCTAATAATGAATGTATATGATGATCTTACCAAATCCAATGATATTGGATTAGTCCAACTGGTCCAAGCAACTACGGCCCATCGAACAAGGTCCAACAACAAAGCAACTCATTAAGGAGAGGAGCCCACATTCACAACCTAAAGAAGTTATCTTTGTGGTTTGAGAAGCCCAAACTCTCGCAGCCAGGGAAATAAGCTCTCCCATAGACCCACGTCAGGAAAAGCTGCACACTAAGAAATTAACCTTTCTTAGCACCACAAGAAGGCTGCATTTGCACTCCTTGCACATGAAAGAGCATTGGATACAAACCTCTTCACAGGAGGGTGACACTTGCTCTCTCTCCTGCTAGCATCACATAAGGAGGAACGCTAGTACTGGACCTTCTCTATAGGAGGGGAACTATAACGACTAAGCTTATTAAAAATTTACATTCAAAAGCAAGTAATAGAAAACATACTTAAATGTATAACATAATGTCAAAATAATACATCAAGTTCAAAACGCCAGATGCAAACGTGTATTTACAATATACATAAAGTCGACAATCGTAAAACAACAAGTACGCAACGGAAATTCGTAGCTCTCTTTCAAATAAAAGGCTTCAAAGTGTTCTTCCTCCTCGAACACATTCAAGGTAGTCTCGAGCTCATCTAAAATATATCATATGAGCACAATCAACATATAGTTGATGAGTAGAAACATTACCTAATCACATAAGGTGCTCGTGTGTGTGATTTGCACATAGGCACATATGGTTACTTTGCACATAAATACGTAGGTTTTTATTTCAAACCTTTCTCGTCACCTAATAGTGACCCTTATGACTACCCCGGCTGAATTTTACAACCAGCACATTACTCCCGCCTGCCTTATCCTCCAATAGTTGTACCCCGGGTGTTACGCCAAATTTTCCTACGATCCACTCTCTTATATAGATCACTCCGTCTACATAAGGGGGGATTAGGAGATGGAGGGAGTGAGAACTCTTATAGCCGGCTACCCCATTGGTATGTCCCAGCGAAACTCACCCAAAGCACTCTGATATATTTCAGGCCCGTTTTACAATCACAATTTATGCACATAGCATAATCTTGGAAGTCTTGCTTCCATATTTCAACATATTATTCCAACATCTTAGAAAATAATATCATCAATATAAAACAAAATTAATAGAAGATAATATTTCATAAACTATTTCATATATATATATATCAAGTATGAAATTTAAACTAAAATATAATCAAAATATAACAGTATGTATATATATATGTACACGGCATCACATACATATATATACCTATATATATATTGTCTAAAACATAAGTGAAATATAGACATAGGAATATATACATACATACGGACAACATATATGTACACAAGTAGGTGGAACTTTCAATGAAGTAATCAAATATATAATGAAATTATAAATATGTTCATATATATATATATCTATATATGTACCATAAATATATATATACACACACGTACACTATATATATATATATGTAATTCCCTATGATGTACATATTTAAGACATGATAATATATCTATAGGTACATATACGTACTATATATATGTAAGTATATACCTATCTCCATAATATATAAACATAACTATGTATATATGTATATGTATACGGATTATGTATATATATATATAAATAATATATCTTTGTCAAAACTAATACCTTTCATAGAAACATAGTATTTTTTCAAATAACATGAACATAGTTTCAAATATACTATATTAACATAAAATTAGTAGTGTAGTATATTTTTATGAACAACTAGGCATATAATGATCACATAGCACTTCATAGAAGCTACATAATTCCTACAAGTTCACATGCTAACACATAGTTACAACTAAAGATATGCTAGGTAAAGGGAACTATTTTTCATGGCTTCATTTCAAGGATAAAAGAAGTAGTAATCTTAAACTAACATAAATCCTTGAAATCAAAGAAACTAACATCTAAATTATCATTCCATAACTTGCACACTAATCACACCATATATCAACAAATAGATTCATGCTAAAATCAAAATAGCTCCTAAATGAATATGGGAGCATGTTTGGCAAAAGCTCTCACTCAAGGCCATTTAAGCTTGATTTATTTACATATCTTAGGCACAAGAGTAAGGAAGCTTGCCTTTAGTAGGATTATCCTACTTCAAGAGACAAGAAAAACCCTCTACTTATGTGATTAAAGTAAGGTTCCTACCTTTGTTCTTTTCTTTTGTTTTGAGGGTATGGTGTAGTGTAGTGTAGTGTTGGAAAGATAGGAAATTAGTGATTTTTGGAAGAAAACAGAGAGAGTGTGAGGGTGTGTGGAGTGACCGGTTTTTAGGGGGGGGGGAAAGAAAAGGTGGAGTTTTGGTTTTGTTTATAGAATGAAGAGGAACAAACAAATTATTTTATTATTAGGGTCATTTTCTTCATAATTACAAATTTTCCACCTAAGTTAATTCATTAAATGAATTCTTCCATGTGGAAGACTAATTTAGGCTTGGGTGTATATGCTATTACATGAGTCATAAGCTAAGTAAATATGAACCATAAAAAAATATTTATTTATGGTGCATTAGGGAAGATTTTATTGCAAAATGATCACAAAATAGGTTAAAATCTAGAATTTGTAATTTCCTTCAACTAAAAATCCGAAAATCAAGTTTATTATTCATTAAAATTCAAAATTTATACCTATAATTTTAGGAAATATATTATGGTAATTAAAAATTCGCAATTTATATTTTTATTTGGAAGTTTATAATTGGATTAATTGCAATTTTGGTCCCATAAAAATACCTTTGTCCAATTTTGGTCCCATTCGTTTCACTCTTATCAATTTTAGTCCAACAAGTTTGATTTTCTCGCAATTTTGGGACTGCCGTCAAATTCTTAACGGTAAGAACACGTGAGGGTCACGTGGCCATTAAACAACACCTGAGTTTCGTTTTTGGGGGGAAAGAAACCTGTTTTCTGTTACTGTGCATTCTTTTGGAGGGAAAATAAGACCTATTAAAGAGGAAATTAGGGTTAAAAACAAGAAGAAAGAAAGGGAAAGCAGGGGTTTGTCCATGGCAGAAGATGGGGGCGCAATACAGTGCTTCTGCGGGAGAAATGCTACCTTGCGGACTTCGTGGACAGCTGCCAATCCAGAGAGAAGGTTTCCTAGCTGCTCTGTTGTGAATGGGGGTTGTAGGTTTTTTGTTTGGGAAGACCCCCCCATGTGTGAAAGGTCCAGAGTCATAATTCCTGGCCTTCTACACCGTATCAATGAGATGGAGGCAGAGAAGGTGAAGATGCGAAGAAGATCATTTTGTAATTGTGTGTTGGTTGTACTTCTTTTTTAGCATTGTAGGGTGAAGTTTCAATTTTAGGATGCATTCCCTTAATTTTGATAAATGGGCCAGGTGGATTGTAGGGGATGGTAGTTTATGTATGCCAACCTTTTTTGGTTGTTTGTGAATGCAATATAATGTTTGTTGGGAATAGATTTAGTATTTAGTTGGGTGTTTTATGATGTTTTGTTGCTCTTGCTTATTTGATGTTTTATGGCCATCTTTTATTTGTATCATATGATAAAATTTGACAACAATGGGTAAAAAAATTATGTATAGCTGAATTACAGCAAGAAGAATGGGTAAAAGAGTAGACACTATTTCACAATAATTTAAAAACAACATTCTGAATCTAAATGAAGCAAAAAGAGCACCATGGCACTTGTTTAATTCCCTAAAACCCAAAAAGTACATCATGATCAGTTTGTCTAGCAACAATAGCAGGTGTTACACTTGTTTCATTACCAAAAAACCAAAAAAAAATCCTGCTCTGTTTGTGCAACAACAAGAGCACCATTGGCACTTGACTATTTCACAATGTGCAACAAAATAACAAAAGAGTATCAACATTGTTTACAAGGCAGAAGTTTAATAATAAACAAGAAATTCTCTAGTCCTTTTTCCCTTCTTGTCTATCCCTTCCTCGAGCTCTGATCTTATCTAGTACAGCATTAAGACTCTTCACCGTAACAAATTTGGTGCCATCCTTGTCAATCACCTTGTATGGGATTTTAGTTGGTTCATTTTTCTGAGTTACTAGTGATAATGCCACTCTAGGATGACCTCTTGCAAAAGGTGGAGGTGACCTTATCTGAACCCCTCCTACACATGGCCTTGCTCCTCTTGTTTGTGGAATTGATAGTGGCTGGGAAGTTGGGGCAGTGGGCCTCTTAGGTGCATTAGCTATTCTTGGTGTCTTGAAAGATGATCCTTTAGGCTTGCAACATTCTTTAACCTGCATTTAACAATCAATTATTAAAATTTGACAATGAATATTGAACATTATAATTAAAAAATATTGTACTTACAATCCTTCGTTTTGTGAGTGCATTCTCTTGTGGCTTAAGATTCTGTATCTGTGGTGTTCTTTGTATCCTCTTTCTTGCCTGCAATTGGAAAATAACTAGTCAGTTTTTATACTACAAAAATTAATTAAAGAAAGAATAATGATACTTACTGTCATTTTACTAAATTGAACAGAATGCTAGGTTTGGAGTGCTTCATAAGTTTTGACATTGACTGATTCTTGTGTGAGAGTGGCATTTGAGAAGTATTGAGACTCTACAACTTGTGTAACAACCTCTGTTTTTGCATCCAAGTCACTTGTGTGATTGACTTCAATAGGTCCACACAAATTAGATTCAGCTTGATTGATATCCATTGCTGTCTCCAAAGGTATCTCCACTTGTACTTGACTTGTACTTGGTCTTTGCTTGCAACTTCTTTTGTTGTGTCCAGCTTCTTCACAAAGTTTGCACTTGACAACACCTCTTTGCTGCTTCATCTTCACATCAATACCTTTTGCCATTTTCTTTCTCCTGGCCAACACCTCTTCAGGTTCATACCTTCTAGCTCTTGGTGGCCTTCCTACTTTCCTCCCAGGATTAGGTGACAATAGTGGCACAGAATCAGTACTTGGCCACTTCTTAAGACCATTGATAGGATGTATGAATGAATCATATACCCTCATATATGTAGCAACAATAAACCAATGCTCCACATACTCTTCAGCATTTAACCTTTGACTGAGAATTGCACTCATGGCATGTTTACATGGAATGCCTTGTAGGTCCCATTTCCTACAAGAACAAGTGTGCCTACCCAAATCCACTGCACATCCAGATCCATCAAAGCAAACAATTTCATAGTGAAAAATCATTAGATTTAATACATGTGCAGTCTTGAGAAGCTTTCCTCTGGTTTTTTTGCAAAAGTTTTTTCACCATTGGGCAAATTATCTTGTTTTTCCACTTCCTTGAGGCGGTATCTCTGGCTTTTTGCAATCTTGTCATCAGAAACTCTCTTATCCCTTCACACATACTGTAAATTTGTTTCTGCCTAGCCATAAGAATACTGGCATTGAAAGACTCACATAAATTATTTAGAAGCTATCACATCTAGGGTGACAATTGAAATGTGATTTGCTCCATTGACTTGGTGGCTTATAATTCAACCATTCACCTAAACTCCGATCTAATTTACAGATTTCTTTCATTCTTGAATCAAATTCCCTAACTGTGGTGGTCATTGCTGCTTTCCATATAGCATCCTTGTAAGCTACCCCATTAAAACCTGCCCTTTTCATGTTACCATTCAAATGTCTAACACAAAAATTATTTTCAACAGCTGGAAACACAGTCTCAAAAGCAGGGATGAGTCCTATTTGCTTATCTGATATAAAAGTAAACTCATGCTCTCTCTCAATATTCAAATCTCTCTTCAGTAAAGTCAAGAACCATTAGGCCCTTTCAAGTGGCACCCATCCACCCCAACACTCACAACAGCAAAAACAAATGGGATAAGAACAATTATTTGGGTCTATCCCTACTGCCGTTAACAAAATCCCTCCATTAGGCCCTTTCAAGTGGCACCCATCCACCCCAACTATAGGTCTACACCCTGCCAAAAAACCATCTCTCAAAGCCTTGAAACATATGTATAACTTATCAAAGACTCTTACACCCTGTTCCTCACCATCTCTTACAGAAAGAACAGCTGTTGACCTAGGATTGGACCTTCTAAGTTCTTCACAATAGTCCCACAACAACCCATACTGCTCAATATTAGAACCCTCAATGCGATCAAGTGCCACATACTTAGCCCTATATGCTTGGTGTTTGAAATGTGCACATTAATTTCAGCAATCACATCCTTTCTAAAACCCTCCACATCCCTATTTGGCTGAGTCCTAAACTTGTCAATATACTTCTGCCCAACCAATTTAGCTTTAATGTTCTTTACATGGTAGGCTTCATAACAGTTATGCATAGGGTTATCCTCTCTAATCTGAAAACTGTTTTCATTATCTACCTTTAAAGCATGACATTTCCAATTACACCCTCCTTCCACACATTTTGCATATACCCTTCTGTTATCATTCTTTTTAATCTTTATGTTTCTTTTAGTAATAATAGCATGTGTGTGTATAGCATTCCTAAAATCCTGTTTGGATGCAAACTTAAGATCCAACTTAAATTGAGGATTGTGTTCATCAATTGGGTTAAAATCAGGATATTTAGGTCCACCATATTCATTAGATATCCTGTGACGACCCGAAACTTCTAGCTAATTATGAAAATACCCGATTTATAATTTTTGCACAAACATGCCACTTTTTCAAAACAATAGTAAAACCAACCCATACTTTTATTCGAAAATCCAAAAGTACACATAAGTTTTATTATTACATGATCGTGACTACAAAATAACCTCGATCCTATAACATGCATAACTAGCCAAATGCTTCGAACTGCCTTCTTATGTCTCCTTCGCTAGCGACTCCGTTCGTCTCAAGATCGGCTAAAACATTACATGAAACACGTCAACAATACGTTGAGTAGAAACTTTGCATATAACATAAGGTGATCGTGTGAGGTTTGTGCACCATATCACAGAAATTTATGAACATAAATCACATAATTTCACATTTGATTTCTTCCACCTCGACGGGTGGCTACCTTATCACTTCGTGCCGATTTTTCCAACCAAACACTCCAATTCCCTACCAATCACTCCGGTGGTCATATCCCGGGCATATGCTGATTTTCCTACGACCCACTTCAGTACATAGACACTCCGTCCATGCAAGGAGGGATTAGGCAACGATGGAGGGTCGAGAACTAATTTAAGACCGGCAAGCCCGACGCCGCCCGGCCGAACTCGACCACATCCACCCCTATTCACATTGGAGCCCAACATGCACACATAAACTTCATATATAACATATAGTTTTACAAAATTTCAGTATGCTTTCACACTGATCTTACATAAATGAACACATATTTCAACCTTTATGAACTGAAAATTCGCAGTCTGCAAATATTTGCGACGAGCAGAAAATTTCAGTTTGCAAGTATGGAATTCTAGCCTAAAACCTGCTGGGATTTCACAAATATGTTTCTAATATTGTAAAATGAAGTTTTGGTTGATAAAATTTCGAGTTTTCAGCTTACGAGACTTGGAATTTTCAGACTGCGACGCAAAAAGCTTAATTGCGCGGCTGCTGGATTTTCCAGGCCCCGAAGCCGAACTTTACAGATTTGAAAAACTGTTTTTTCAGCTTATTATACACTGGAATTAAAACATATAAAACAGGTTTTGTGCAAAAATAAGAGTTTTCAGCCTTGTAACAAAATTTTCAGCACTGTGAATAGTGTTTCCAGCAAGTGTTGAACTAAAATTTCATCTTGCCAAACACGAAATTTCAGCTTCTAACACATGATTGAAGTAATAAAAAGTATCAAACATCATAATACATAACTTAAGCATCATTTGGACCTATTGCAAGCAAAATTTCAGCATGGTTTCAAGACATTCAAGGGCAAGATGCACATAATGTCACTATAAGCATATACCCAAATTTTCTTGTATTCCCTAAGACCCAAGATGGAAACCAACTTGTGGTTACCTCTTAAGGTCTAATGGGGAAGATATGAAGCTAATACTTTCATAAAAACCTAAGCTAACTCATGCCATAGGCAAGGTTTCTACCTTCTAGTAGTAGTGGTTGTTCTTGTAGTTTAAGGGTTGTATGGAAGTAAAAGGATGAAAGTGGCTGAAATTTGTGATGAAATTGACAAGAGATGAAGGCAAGAGAGTGTAAGAGGGAGAGTGCACGTTTTTTTAGGGTGTGTGTGGTGATTTTTTTTTTGTGTTTTCTTTTGCCTAATACTTCTTATAATTAGTAGTGTAACAAATAGCATTAAAATACTATTGTGTCTTAATCTTCATCATTTCTTACTTTCCAACTAAGTGCCCAACTAACAAGCCTAATTGGGTTAAGTGGTAGTCTAGACTAATATGGGCCATACATGTATAACTACATCTAGAAGGGATTATACAAGTGTATGTACACTTGTACATTGTCATCAATTCTTGAGGGATGAAGACTTGAGGGTGATTTTCTACCAAGTATAAAACATTTTTATGTTTCTTACACCTTAAAAAACGTCCACCCTTAGTTCAAATCTGAAAATTTATAAGTTGTTTTCTTATTTTACATTTTTATGGAAGAAAACATCATTTAGGGGAAGAAAATGCAATTTTAGGCTTTCTTTAGGGTTTTTTTCACAAATCTTCTAAATCTTATTACACAAAACCAAACATATATATATCTATATGTGTATACATATATTTTCATGAATTATATAGTTTATATGATGCTTAACTAGAACAAGAACTAATCCTAACTTATACATTTGCGAAAAACGAACATGAAACACAAAGTATTAACATTATGAAAACATATACCTATAAATATAAAATAAACACATGTAATTATATCTATACATAATGGGAGTGAGAATACGGGTCCTTACATCCTCCCCTCCTTAAAGGAATTTCGTCCCCGAAATTCGGCCCGATTAGTCAAAGAGATGTGGATAGTTGCTCATCATATCTTCTAATTTTTCCCACGTAGTTTCCTCGAGGTTATGATACTTCCACAAGACTCTGACTATGGGAATGGAGCGGTTTCTCAAGGTTCGTTCTCTTACTTCAAGGATGCGAACGAGTTCCTCTACATATGTCAAGTCTTTATCAATTTCGAGGGAATCATGATTCACAACATGAGAGGGATCCGGATGATATTTCTTAAGCATCGACACATGAAATACGTCATGAACATCAGATAGACTTGAGGGTAACGCCAATTTATATGCTACTTTTCCTACTTTTTCTAGAATTTCAAAAGGTCCAACGTATCGAGGTTTTAGTTTTCCTTTCTTCCCAAACCGAAAAATTCCTTTTCGTGGTCATACTTTTAAGAATACCGAATTTCCTACTTCAAATTCCAAATCCTTTCGTCTCTTATCCGAGTAGCTTTTCTGACGACTTTGAGGTGCGGCCATTCGTTTTTGAATTGTTTCTATAGCTTCTGTAGTTCTTGTACCAATTCAGGGCCTAGCAATTTCCTCTCACCAACCTCATCCCAACAATTTGGTGATCGACACTTTCGTCCATAAAGGGCCTCAAATGGAGCCATACCGATGGTGGATTGATAACTATTATTGTATGTGAATTCGGCTAATGCGAGATGACGATCCCAACTTCCTCCAAAATCGATGGTACAGGATCTAAGCATGTCTTCTAAGATTTGGATGGTTCTTTCAGATTGTCCATCGGTTTGTGGGTGGAAGGCCGTGCTAAAGTTTAACTTAGTGTCTAGCGCGCTTTGTAACCCTTGCCAAAACTTAGAAACAAAACGCGGATCTCTGTCTGAAACAATACTGACGGGGATACCATGTAATCGGACTATTTCTTGTTTATAAATTTCAGCCATCTTGTCCATGGAACAAGTCTTTGAAAAAGCAATAAAATGGGCACTCTTAGTAAGTCTATCCACTACAACCCAAATCGCATCATGACCCTTGGAGGTTCGGGGTAGACCCATAATGAAATCCATGGTAATGTGTTCCCACTTCCATTCGGGAACAGGTAATGGTTGCAAGAGACCAAAGGGCTTCTGGTGATCGGCTTTTATCTGTTGACATGTCAAGCATTTGGATACAAATTCCGCCACTTCTCTTTTCATGCTAGTCCACCAATACTGTTTTCTAATGTCTTTGTACATCTTATTGATTCCCGGGTGGATTGTGTATCTTGATTTGTGACTGTCTTCCAATATTTCCCTTTTGAGATTGTTATCATCGGGGATACATAGCCTATTGTGAAATCTGAGGATCCCGTCATTGGACATGGCAAACTCGGCCCTTTGTCCGTTACCAACTTCTTCCATGATCATTTTAAATTTTTCATCCTTTTCTTGAGCTTCCTTGATTTTTTGTAATAATGCGGGTTGCGCTTGAACTGTGGAAAATAAAATTCTTAACTCTTTTTCCTTGGGATTCCACTCAGAAATATCCTTTAACAACTTCCATTCCTTAGTTCCCAAACAAGAGATGGTGGCTTTTCTACTTAATGCATCGGCAACTTTGTTAACTTATCCCGGATGGTATTGAATATTAAAGTTATAGTCGATAATCATCTCCATCCATCTCCTTTGTCTCATGTTTAATTCCTTTTGTGAAAATAAGTATTTCAAGCTCTTATGGTCCGTGAGTACCTCGAAAGCTGTCCCATACAAATAATGCCTCCATTTCTTGAGTGCAAACACAATAGCAGCTAATTCGAGGTCATGAGTAGGGTAGTTTTCCTCATATGGTTTTAATTTTCGTGAAGCGTAGGCTACTACCTTGCCATCTTGCGTTAATACACAACCCAATCCTTCTTTAGAGGCATCATTGTATACTTGAAATCCGTCGTTCCCATTAGGTAATACTAACACAGGAGCGGCGACTAAGCACTTCTTCAGTTTCTGAAAACTAGTCTCACAGTGTTGGCCCCAAACAAACTTGACCTTAGCCTGGGTTAACCTAGTTAGTGGTCGAGCAATTTTTGAAAACCCTTCAATAAATCTTCGGTAGTACCCGACAAGTCCTAGAAAGCTTCGAACTTCAGTGACGGTAGAAGGTTGTTGCCACTCCACAACGGCCTTTACCTTTTCCGGATCTACTGAGACTCCCTCTTTGGATATGATATGACCAAGAAAGGATACTTTTTCTAACCAAAATTCGCACTTGCTAAATTTTGCATAAAGCTGTTGGTCCCTTAGAGTTTGCAGAACTATGCGCAAATGTTTTTCATGCTCCGTTTTGGTCTTTGAGTATACCAAGATGTCGTCTATAAAGATTACAACGAACCGATCCAAGTAAGGTTGGAATACTCGATTCATCAAGTCCATGAATATAGCAGGTGCATTGGTTAGTCCAAAAGGCATTACTACGAATTCATAATGTCCGTAGCGACTATTAAGGGCTGTTTTGGCTATGTCTTTTTCTTGGATTCGGACTTGGTAATATCCTGATTTCAAGTCTAACTTAGAGTACACGGAAGCTCCTTGCAGTTGGTCAAATAACTCTTCAATGTTCGGTAGTGGATATTTGTTTTTAACGGTAACTTGGTTTAGAGATCGATAGTTAATGCAAAGTCGCAAGGTACTGTCTTTCTTTTTGACAAATAAAACTGGGGCTCCCCATGGTGAAGAACTAGGCTGAATAAATCCCTGATCAAGTAATTCTTGTAATTGAGTCTTAAGTTCCTTTAATTCGGCGGGGGCCATTCTGTACGGGGTTTTGGAAATCGGGGTTGTTCCTGGTACTAGGTCAATGGTAAATTCAATTTTCCTGTGTGGAGGTAGTCTGCGTAGATCATTGGGAAACACATCCACAAATTCGTTTACCACCGGAACATCCTCAATTTTCTTTTTATCCTCTTGTTTATTCAATACATACGCTAAAAATGCATCATTTCCTTTCCGAAGTAGTCGATGAGCTTTCATGGCAGAAATAATTGGTATGGAAGGGGAGAATTTATTGCCTCTTATTTCAACTACAGGTTGATCTGGCATACATAATCGCACTATCTTATGGTGACAATCTATTTGGGCATAGTGAGATGCTAGCCAGTCCATTCCTAATATCACATCGAATTCGTTTATAGGCAATAAAACTAAGTTAGCCCTCATGGATTTTCCGCCAACTACTAGCTCACAATTCTTATATACCAAATCAGTTTTCCATGAGGTTCCCATAGGTGTGCTTACTTCTAATTCATAAGGCAAAACTTCTGGTTCAAGCATTAAACTAGAAACAAAATTATGTGATATATAAGAATGCGTTGAACCAGGATCTATCAAAACTTTAGCTAAGTGTTGGTAAACCGGAAGTGTACCTTCCACCACTGTTGGTTCGGATGTCCTTTCTTGATTAATGGCAAACACCTTGCCTTGCACTCGTGGTTTTTCCCCACGCTTCCCATTCTCCTTGGCAACTCGTTCCCGTGAACGTCCCATTTGCGGGCAATCCCTGATGAAATGATCACTACTTCCGCACCGGTTACATTTCCTTGCCTTAATCCAACACTGACTCTCAGTGTGATTTGGTTTTCCACAGTAGGTACATGAAATGTTCCGTTGGGGTAGGGGGGTGTTAAGATTCATCCGGGGTCCTGAAATATTAGTCTTAGCAACCTTATTGCTTCCTCCGAAGTTTCTCCCGGCTTGGCTCCCTAAAGGGGATGGTCTCACAAATTGCCCACGTTTAACCTTTAACTGCTCGATAGTGCTCTCTACTTTCAGGGCGGTTTCCACTGCTGCCGTATACGTTTGCACCTGTACCGGTGCCATCTTGTCTTGTATCTCCATCCTTAAACCACCAATGAATTTCCATATTTTTCTTTCTTCACTTTCAACAAAATAAGGGGCACACCTGGCTAACCGGGTAAACATTGCCTCATATCGGGCCACACTTAACTCTCGTTGTTCTAAGTTTAAAAATTCTCTTTCTCGTTTTTCTTGTATAACCCGAGGAACATACTGCTTGTTGAATTCTTGGACAAAATTCGCCCACGTACGCGGAACCCTTGTTTCTTCCCACTTTTGAGTAACACGTTTCCACCAATGTCGTGCGTCTTCTTCCAACCGGAATGCAGCCAAAGTGACCTTCCGTTCTTCTTCGCAGTCCATGACTTCAAAAATTTTCTCGATAGCTTCTAGCCAATTAGTGGCTTTGACGTCGTCCGGTTCTCCTTTGAAACTCGGAGGTCCTAACTTAAGAAAGTTAGCAATGGCATTTTTAGTCGTTTCTGTGTGATTGTGATTATTATTATGCTGATTTTCAAGAATCGTAGTGATTCTCTCAACGATAGCCGTAAGTTGACCCTCCGGATTCCCGTTATTACCGCGTGTTCGTCTATTCGACATCTACATCATAAAAATTCAGTTTAGTAATATAAACAAAACCCATTTATTTCTATTTACAGAAGACTTACACAACCTATCTACATAGAAGTTACTCATATGGCAATTGCAAAAACATACACGGCAAACGCAAAACATATATCCTACCAAACTTTACACGAGCACCGATTACACTAGACAACCACTACGGTGCTCTCAAGACACTTAATTTACTCAAGCTCATAGGGAGCATGGCTAGTACCCTCTCCGGAGTTTATAACCACTAACTCCGAGGGTGGCTTAGGAATTAAATTCTCTTCGATGATTCCAACAAGTTTCCTACTCATGCTATACAAAAGCTCGAGCACACTTTGGTAATGCTGATGTGTTTGGTAGATGTGATTCTGGGCTCCCTCCAAACTAAGACGGGTGTGGTAAAGATCCTCCTGAAGCTTTTCATAGTTTTCTTCCAGCAACCTTAGTTCTACTAAAAGTTCATCAACTTGGGGCGGGCGCACTCGGACGGAGGACACTCAGGCAGCCCCGCACGGATAGCGCGACCTACGGTTAGAGGATTCTGCGGAATAGGCCATCTGCTACACAACAAGTTCAAACATTAGACAATTCATAATCAAAATTCCTAACGTCCCAAAAACCGTGCTCTGATACCACCTGTGACGACCCGAAACTTCTAGCTAATTATGAAAATACCCGATTTTTAATTTTTGCACAAACATGCCACTTTTTCAAAACAATAGTAAAACCAACCCATACTTTTATTCGAAAATTCAAAAGTACACATAAGTTTTATTATTACATGATCGTGACTACAAAATAACCTCGATCCTATAACATGCATAACTAGCCAAATGCTTCGAACCGCCTTCCTATGTCTCCTTCGCTAGCGACTCCGTTCGTCTCAAGATCGGCTAAAATATTACATGAAACACGTCAACAACACGTTGAGTAGAAACTTTGCATATAACATAAGGTGATCGTGTGAGGTTTGTGCACCATATCACAGAAATTTATGAACATAAATCACATAATTTCACATTTGATTTCTTCCACCTCGACGGGTGGCTACCTTATCACTTCGTGCCGATTTTTCCAACCAAACACTCCAATTCCCTACCAATCACTCCGGTGGTCATATCCCGGGCATATGCCGATTTTCCTACGACCCACTTCAGTACATAGACACTCCGTCCATGCAAGGAGGGATTAGGCAACGAAGGAGGGTCGAGAACTAATTTAAGACCGGCAAGCCCGACGCCACTCGGCCGAACTCGACCACATCCACCCCTATTCATATTGGGGCCCAACATGCACACATAAACTTCATGTATAACACATAGTTTTACAAAATTTCAGTATGCTTTCACACTGATCTTACATAAATGAACACATATTTCAACCTTTATGAACTGAAAATTCGCAGTCTGCAAATATTTGAGACGAGCAGAAAATTTCAGTTTGCAAGTATGGAATTTCTAGCCTAAAACCTGCTGGGATTTCACAAATATGTTTCTAATATTGTAAAATGAAGTTTTGGTTGATAAAATTTCGAGTTTTCAGCTTACGAGACTTGGAATTTTTAGACTGCGACGCAAAAAGCTTAATTGCGCGGCTGCTGGAATTTCCAGGCCCCGAAGCCGAACTTTACAGATTTGAAAAACTGTTTTTCCAGCTTATTATACACTGGAATTAAAACATATAAAACAGGTTTTGAGTTTGGAAAAATCGGATTTTTCAGTTGTGCAAAAATAAGAGTTTTCAGCCTTGTAACAAAATTTTCAGCACTGTGAATAGTGTTTCCAGCAAGTGTTGAACTAAAATTTCATCTTGCCAAACACGAAATTTCAGCTTCTAACACATGATTGAAGTAATAAAAAGTATCAAACATCATAATACATAACTTAAGCATCATTTGGACCTATTGCAAGCAAAATTTCAGCATGGTTTCAAGACATTCAAGGGCAAGATGCACATAATGTCACTATAAGCATATACCCAAATTTTCTTGTATTCCCTAAGACCCAAGATGGAAACCAACTTGTGGTTACCTCTTAAGGTCTAATGGGGAAGATATGAAGCTAATACTTTCATAAAAACCTAAGCTAACTCATGCCATAGGCAAGGTTTCTACCTTCTAGTAGTAGTGGTTGTTCTTGTAGTTTAAGGGGGGTTGTATGGAAGTACAAGGATGAAAGTGGCTGAAATTTGTGATGAAATTGACAAGAGATGTAGGCAAGAGAGTGTAAGAGGGAGAGTGCACGTTTTTTTAGGGTGTAGGTGGTGATTTTTTTTTTGTGTTTTCTTTTGCCTAATACTTCTTATAATTAGTAGTGTAACAAATAGCATTAAAATACTATTGTGTCTTAATCTTCATCATTTCTTACTTTCCAACTAAGTGCCCAACTAACAAGCCTAATTGGGTTAAGTGGTAGTCTAGACTAATATGGGCCATACATGTATAACTACATCTAGAAGGGATTATACAAGTGTATGTACACTTGTACATTGTCATCAATTCTTGAGGGTGATTTTTTACCAAGTATAAAAATTTTTTATGTTTCTTACACCTTAAAAAACGTCCACCCTTAGTTCAAATCTGAAAATTTATAAGTTGTTTTCTTATTTTACATTTTTATGGAAGAAAACATCATTTAGGGGTAGAAAATGCAATTTTAGGCTTTCTTTAGGGTTTTTTTCAAAAATCTTCTAAATCTTATTACACAAAACCAAACATATATATATCTATATGTGTATACATATATTTTCATGAATTATATAGTTTATATGATGCTTAACTAGGACAAGAACTAATCCTAACTTATACATTTGCGAAAAACGAACATGAAACACAAAGTATTAACATTATGAAAACATATACCTATAAATATAAAATAAACACATGTAATTATATCTATACATAATGGGAGTGAGAATACGGGTCCTTACATATCCCATCAGAATCAAAATTATCTGAACTATAATTGTTAATATCCCCATCCCCATCACTATTAGTATTTTCTGCTTCCTGAGGACCCATACACTGACCCCCACCAGCCCATTCAACCCCTTCATCAACATTACTAGTAAATAAGTTATTATCCTCCGCATATTGCTCTCCTTCATTGTCATCCCCATTATCTAGGATATAATCACTGTCCTCAAAGTCATCAAATTCACTCCTATCATTCTCATCACCTTTCTCGTCTTCACTACCCACCCTTTCCTACACAACTCTACCTTGGTTAGAAGTTCCTTCATCACCAACCTCAACTTCATTCAAGCTCATGTCTAGTATTTATGTACCTCTTTATCCTTCTCATGTTGCAAACAAAAACTCAAGAAATCCTTTCTATTAGAAAGCAATGCAAAACCATGCTCATTCACTCTATAATACCTCTTCAACCCATTGTATCCTATGATTTCACACCATTTGCCAACATATATCTCACTAACATGGTTTAAATCAACATAATCAAACACACTAATAGTACCCCCAATGTATTTAGGAGGAACCTGATTAAATCGACCACCATGGTGAATGATCATAGTCACAGACGGCTCATGGGCATCTGCACAAAAAAAAAACATTGTTAACATCCAAAAATTACAAATAACCCCTTAAATACGCAGACCAAACAAAGTGCAAAAAAAAAAAGGTTAAACTCTAACCCCACTTGTCAGACAAACAAAAGCAAAAAGAAAATTGGACCACAAACAACACCCAGACGATTATTTTGAAAAAAAAATGGGACCACAAACAACACCCAGACGATTATTTCGAAAAGAAAATGGGACCACAAACAACATCCAAACACTTGATTCAAAAAGTTACAGAGCTTACTATATTTAGGGTGTGGAAATCGGTTGAGTTTGAGATTTCGCAAACTTATCTCTCCTGGGAATGCAGGATTCTCTTAGTAATCTCCAATCTCGAGGAAACAAACGTTGAAATTTTGTTTCAAGTGAGAGGGTTTTGGTGTTTGATATTTGGGAGAGAATTTTGTTTCCAAATTAGGGTTTGCTATTTCCATTGTGAAGAGAATTTGGGAATTTCAAAGCAACACTACAGAGACGCAACTGAAACTCAGGTGTTGTTTAACGGCCACGTGACCCTGACGTGTTCTTACCGTTAAGAATTTGACGGCAGTCCCAAAATTGCGAGAAAATCAAACTTGTGGGACTAAAATTGATAAGAGTGAAATGAATGGGACCAAAATTGGACAAAGGCATTTTTATGGGACCAAAATTGCAATTAACCCTTTATAATTTTATTGGGAATTTATGATTTAATTTGAGCAAAATTCAAAAATTAAGAAAATTAAATTCTAATTTTGAAAAATATATTTTTTCAAGTCATAATAGTCTAGGATATGTAATTATTAATTATTAAAGAATAAAATACATTTTTGAAAAAATATTATTTGTAGAGAAAGTAAATTTATAAATTCTTATAAATAAGAAAATAATTTAGGAAGCTTAATGAATTTAGGAAATTATTTTTCCTATATATATATATAATGGTAGGAGAGATAGCAAAATATACAATTAATTGAATGGTAAAGATTAATACACATTTTGTTAGGTGAAATACTAAGAGTTAAAATGTACAAGTAGTCTTCCTTTTCACCACATATTACATGAAAAGGACATAAATAGGTAATTAAACTAATAAAAGACATATTTAACTATTTATATGTATTATATTTATATTTATTTTCGGATTTTTATATATATTTTGACAACACTATTTCAAAAATGTTAACACTGTGAAGTAAATAATTAATTCTAGTAAATGTATAGTTTCTAAAATAATTTTTATTATTAATTTCAAAATTAGGGAGAAAAATGAAAATTAAATTTCATGATATGGAAACAATATTACCAATAATAAAATTAACACCGACAGTTTAGGTTTGTGGGCAGTTTTCGGAAAAATTTTGAGGAGAAATTTGCAGGTTTCAATTTCACTAATAACAAAATGCATGTAATGCAATGCACAGTTATTTACAATAAAAGGATTTTCTCATAAAATAGTAAAAATACTTCATAATTCCAAATTTAAAATAATGTGGTTTACCGAGTCGTCACAGGAACACCTTTTGCACCTTAGAGGGGAACATTTATTCTTCCCTAACGACATGGTTCAACATTTTAAGATAAACATGTCGAAAACTCTTATCCTCATCTATTTGGATAAGAAAGGACACTTGAAATTTTTTCTCTCTCTCGAAAATCTCTCTTTCTCTCTCAAATCTCGCCTAAACCCTAACCCTAGGTGTCAACGCCCTTATGGGCAATGCTAAGCCACCGGACAGCGGTGGTCACTGTACTGGCTGGCCCCCTCTTGGTCGTTCCTATGCAGCGGCGGTTAGAGCCACCCTGGTTGATCCCTTCTTGCCGGATGCCCGAGAACGCAAGAAAAACTTTGACCTATCCACGTTTTCTCCTGTTGGAACGGTGGTGGATTTCAATGGAGAACCTGCTACTGTATTCACCCATGCAGATCATGAGAAGCTTTGCCAGCCGTTCCAATTTGTATTGGTCGGCACGTTCTCCCATGGCCATCCCCCCATTGGCGCCCTCCGATTTATTTTCGGACGGATGAAACTCAGGTGGCGGTTTCGTTTATTCTTCTTTGATGACACGCATCTATATATCCACCTCTACGATCCTGATGATTACACTCGGATTTTCATGCGCGAGATATGGCACTTTAACGGGTATTCGATGCGAGTTTTCAAGTGGGATCCGGACTTCGATCCTACGATTGAGTCCCCTATTTGCCTGGTGTGGTTCAAGATTCACCATCTTCCGCTTCACCTGATCCCCATGCAATGTCCGTATACGATTACCAAGTGTATTGGTAACCCGATTCGTGTTGATGAGGCGACAGTAGATTGTTATCGGCCACGGGTTTCTAGGGTTTGTGTGGAAATCGACGTGACGAAACCTGTTAAGAGGTCGGTTTGGGTGAAGGATGGTGATAAAATTTATCAACAGCCCATTGAGTGTGAGGGGTTACCGGAATATTGTCAGCGGTGTCAGCGGCGTGGCCATAAAATCCGTGAGTGCTTCCATCCAGCAGAAGGTTTGGAAGAGGAGGCAATCCAAGAGGGAAACCCTAACTTAATCATCAAGCACAAGGGCGACTTGTGGGAGAAGTTGGCTGCCAACTATAAGATTACATCTCAACGAAATCAAGATTGTGCGGGGACTCGCGAGAACGTGGAGGGTACACATCAAGAGCCACAAGACTTGAACAAGACTTTACGAGATAGGTTCAAGAAGGGTCAAGATTTGTTTCACAATAACCAAGAATTATCTAAGAACTCTCAAGTTCGTATCTTGGAGGACAAGGAGTGGACGGAGGTTGCATCAAAAGCCCGCAAGGATAAGGAAAAAGAGGTCTTGATTGAGGATGACCAGGATCACGTTCAAGGAGCGGCAATCAATGCATTGAATAATAAATTTCTTACTTTGGCTGCAAATGAGTCAGATGAAGAAGAGGTGGCAGAGACCATATAGCCGCAAAAACAGGTTGATAGTTCACACGATGATTCACAAGATGTTTCTACCTAGGCGGATAGTATACCGCGACAAATCCCTCAAGATGATGAGGAGGTCGAGGAACTCGTCATCAAGGACTTGCCCCAGCAAAACGCATCCACCAGGAGAGGGGTTGAAACGGCTGTGCTAGACCAGGTGGCCAAGGAGCAGGATAGTGGAATTGAACCCATAGATGTTGAGGAGCAAGATAGTGGTTGAGGGTTGGAGGATGACATGGAGCAAGATAGCTAGATAGTGTTGGGAAACGACCTCTTTCCAAATCAAGAACAAGCGTTGGTGCCTCTCTTGACCAAGAAATCGAGCATAAGAGAAGAAAATTCAACATCGTTGTACCAGTCCTCTGATTCGGATTCGTCTTATCAACCGGAGTCTGATGCTAGTGCAGAAAAGGGGGAAAGGTGCATGTACACTCCAAGAAGCGAGTTGTCACGAGCACAACAGGTATACCCCAAAACTCCTCTAAAAGGTTACCTAAGAAACAACAAATTGATGCTCCTCCTCAAGTCATGAGAAGTAAAGCCAAGGGGAGTGACTCCCATTCACATAATTCTTGATGATTAGTTGTCTTATTTGGAATTCGCGGGGCATTGGCAGCTCTGCTAAACAACGATACTTAGTCGATTTAAAGAAGCATCATAAACAGGCGATTCTTGTGATTATTGAACCTAAAATTCAATTTAATGAACGGTTCATGCTTAAGAAGTTGGGATTTAGGGGTGTCGTCTCGAACCCTACAAATCACATTTGGTGTTTTTTTGATTCTAGCATTGATGTTGATATATTGATTAATGAGGCACAACTTATACATGTCAAAGTTACTTTCGGGTTGTTGGCGAAGCTTTTGTTTTGTACGTTTGATTATAGCAGACATAACAAAATTCAGCGGAAACAATTATGGAAGGTTATGTACTCCATCGCCACACTTGATCCTTGGCCTATAGGGGGGGATTTCAATGTGGTTCGGTCGATGGATGAACGCAAAGGATGTGCCCCAGCGCAGCTTGGGTCAATTGAGGATTTTGCGGATTGTATTAAGAGCTGTGGGCTTATTGACCCAGGCTTCGTGGGGAGTCAGTACACGTGGAATCGGGGGAAAAAATGGGAAAGACTGGATCGGGTTTTGGTGTCAACAGGATGGATGGATCTGTTTCCAGATTTTAGGACGTCGCATCTTTCGCGACATGAATCTGATCACTCTCCTCTTCTTGTTACGCTAATACCTCCAGAAGCTCGGGGTCCGTCGGCTTTTTGTTTTCAAGCCATGTGGACGCGACACCATGCTTTTTATAAAGCTGCTAAAAAGAATTGGATTTGTCCGACTGGCTCGTTTGGCATGATGAAGCTGCAATATAAACTTACTCGGATGAAGCAGTTTCTCAAAACATGGAATGGAAAAGTTTTTGGTAATATCTTTGATAAGGTGGCAGAAGTAAGTAGGGTGGTCCAAGAGCGTTAGAAGGCCTACGATGACGATCCCTCGGATGCTAGCCTTATAGAGATGCATCGGGCATCGGCCATCCTCACTTGGGCTTTAGCTATAGAAGAGGACTTTTGCCACCAAAAGTCTTCTTCTTGTTGGATGCAGATGGGGAACGGAACAAGCAGTATTTTCACAACATAGTTAAGCAACGAAGGATCAAGAATCGTGTTTGCAGCATTCACATGGATGGCCGGGACATTGAACATCCCGAGGAGATCAAGTCGTCTGCGGCTGCATTTTTTCATCAACTTCTTATACAAGGGGAAGGGTATATGCAACATGCAGACTTTACACATATTCTACAGTTGGTTTCAGAGGAGCAAAGCATTGCATTATGTGCCCTTCCCACCAAGGAGGAGGTGCGGCAAGTTGTGTTTGATATATCCTCTGATGCTTCGGTTGGCTCAGATGGATTCTCTTTACTCTTTTATCAATGCTGTTGGGATTTCATGGCAGATGATGTCTATGATGCGGTCAGGGACTTCTTTGCGGGTACCCCCATGCCGCAAGCCTTTACTAGTACTACGATTGTGCTCATTCCAAAGAAGGAGGCTCCGGCATCATGGGCGGACTTCAGGCCCATCAGTCTGTGCAATGTATCAAACAAAATTATGACAAAGTTGTTATATCGCAGACTTGCAGGACTTCTCCCCTCGATCATCTCTCCTGCATAGTCGGGTTTCCCTGCAGGTCGAGCCATTTCGGATAACATCTTACTTGCCCAGGAGATTGCGTGCTCGTTGAATAAGAAAATTAACGGGATCGGGTGATATTCATGTTAGAATTTTATTCTAATTTGGACTTCTTTTAATTTGATATTTTGTTTTTTATAAAATAAAAACGGGCTAAATTAATACGGTTAATGGGATTTGACTTATAAGGCCTGATTTGTTTGACCCACTATTGTTAAGGCCTTAATTTTAGTAGACATGGTCTGACAGTTGGTGTAGGCCCATCCTAGAAAGCGCATGATGGGAGGGCCCTAGGGTTACATTATATAATTGGCTAGGTCCCCTCTCCGCTCCACACTCTGATAATCGCTTGTCCCATTGAAAGCTGTCAATAAGTGAGAGATGGAGAGGAAGAACTAGCCATGGAAGTTTGTCTAAACATCCATATTGATCGACTATCAATGATCGATTTAAGGTACGTTAATTTAACTTTATATATATTCATATATTGTGTTCTAAATTCATGGTGTATCGATCCTGCGATTACAAAATTTTTCTTACAGTTGGTATCAGAGCAGGACATTTATGGATTTAGAACCCTAATTCTTCATATTTGTGTTTCATGATTTTATTCGGTTATTATATGAATAAATAACCGTATTAATTGATGAACGATTACTATTGTGATTATTGAGTTCACTGACTTGCGTGTTTGAATACATTGATTTTATGGCTAAATGTATTAATATGTAAATATATATGTAAATCCGATCATATTAAGTTGGCCAAAATTGTGTATGTATGATATCATAGTGTTAAGAATTCAATTGATGATTATAAAGTTTTGCAATATTTTGTCGGCTATGTACAATCCATAGCATTAACCAATTTTTGGATGAAATTAGTTGTATTGTAATTTTCAATAAGTTTCTAATATGAAACCTCAGATATAAGGCTGTGATTTAAAATATCATTATCTGATGTGAATTACTTTAATTTGCAAAAGGTCTGTTGGTTGAATTATTAATTTGATTTTTTTTTATTACGACTATATATGTGAATTAGTTACATATATTTTACAAAGCTATACGTGGGATAATTCTATTAAATATGTCAGATTTTTATGGGATCAAGTTTGATGTCATGGCATCACCGCTATTAAATCATGAAGCGTGGCTTTTAGTTCATTATATTAGTGTAGCTTTTCTCCTCAAAGTGATGTTTTGTGAACCTATTCGGATACGCATGTTGTACATATTAAATATATGTGTATATATACATAAAACAATCTTTCCATTCATTCAAGTTTGATAATGAATGAGTAGGTTTACTTTTGTTGCGGCAAAAGGTTAATTAGACCACCATTAGACTCTAGCTGAAATTGGAAAATTTATCTTGGGCATTGATATATGCTTGTTTTGGTGATCTAATTTGCTCGGTTATTAATTAAACAAGTTAGATTTTATGACAACTTGAATGCAACGAATTGTATTTGTTACTCCCTAAGGCACATATTGTTTTCGTACGTAATTTTGTGGGAGTTTTGCATACATATTGTCCGTGGGCAAGTTAGGTAATTATTTTTAACTCAGTCATGTGCTAATTTTATGAGTTGAGATAGATAGTTACACCAAAGTGTTCTATTTATTGAAACTTGTAAAATTTGTGGCATGCATAGTTTGAGTTGATAAAATTATTATGCATTCTTACCTGCCCAAAGGGGGTATGATATGTGTGGTAATTTTGATTTGTTGGTGCGGAACTTATTGTTAGAGTACAATGGTTTAGAAAGTTCGTCTCCCAAAGGAGGCAATTTTCAAAGACCAGGGTAGTCCTATGCCGTTCTTGCACGGAGGGGCCTATCATGTGTGACTACTCTGCCCAAAGGGGAGTTGTCATGACATGTTGGACTCTCAGAGGAATAGAGCTATTTTTCAAAGCTTATTCCAATTAATTGCCTATTTTTAATAATCTGTTGCATTCTTGTTGATTTGGACTATTACTATGAACTTAAATGGCGGTAGTGTAAGAACATATTGATGGGGATATGCTGATCTAGAGGGTTTGTTCTCCCAAAGGAGTCAACTTTTCAAAAATCATGATATTCTCCTACTCGTTCTTGCACGTAGAGGATCTATTGTGGATGACATGTTATGCCCGAAGGAGAGTTTTGTCATTGTATGCTTAGATCCTCTAATAAATAAGATTTATTGTTTTAAGTTTATTAACCCTAATCACATGGCTATTATGGCATTCGTGTTAATCGCATTTTGGAAAAAAGAGCCTTTGTGTGTGGCATACTCTGCCCAAAGGGGAGTTTGTTATCTCATAAGAGCTCTCAATCTCAATGGTTGATATTACATTTGGGCTTGCTTTATGTACATAGCAACATATTTCAATTTGTTTCATTCATTATTCCATGTGTGGGATAAGATGGTCTATTATTAGATATTTGCCTTTGTTCTAAGTTACTCAACAAGAGTGAGTTTATTTTGGACTTTAAAAGGCAATATGATATGGACATGATATATTATTGATCGTGAGATTTACCAATACAGACATAGCCTTGCATTTAATAAAAACTCTAAAGTTGTTGCTTTGATAGAGTGCTTTGTTTTGAATAATAAAAATCATCACTTGAGTCTCCTAATTGTTGCAAAAGTCACTTTACAAGCAAATGAGCAATAATCCGACTATTGTGGGAGTCGGCTCTATCTATTTGATTTGAGTGCAAAATTGGAGTTGTGCGTCTAAAGAATCTGTTATTCTGATGTCATAAATATTGCTTTTGATTTCGTGATAAGAAGCATTTTATGATTGGAGGATTTTAGACATCTTAAAAGTTTAAATCATATTTTAAGGTTTAATATCTCTATACTTGATATGAATGATGTACATTATCAATTTATTCTCCTAGAGTTTGATTATCTGAAAATCATTCTCATAGCTCACGAGTTTTGAACATAAAGATTTGTGTCATATGTATGAATGGAATCATAAAAGATATTAATCTTCGATAAGTAGAGAACTTGATTTTCTACAATAGATTGTGGTCATGAAAGTTAGACTCATTCATTATTTGGTCAAATAAAACATATATTATGGGGTTAATGTTTGTAAAGACCCAATGGGCTAAAAGCCTTTAAACAAATGGGCTTGTTTAACTTGATCCAATAGGAATGCCTTGTTTTCACAATGTTTATTCTAGGAGTGCATATTAGTAGTTTGCATAATTTCCTTCATTTGCTTATGATGTACTTTGATGATTTTCCAATGTAATTGCGCTTGATTAATAAATGGGGGGGGGGGGGGGCGTCCCTCTCAAAACCCCACGGCACTATGTTAGTTTTTATTAAAAAAAAAAAAAAAACTGTCTCAACAGGCCTCCTCCTTGGATAAGGGGGTGCATCTTTATCTTTAGCTACCAACCTCCAAAATTCTTGAGACCACATGTTCAACCACCTAGACAAGATTCTAAGGAGCATAATCTAACATGATTCCTGAGAATATTTGAACAACACCGTCTACCCAGCAGGAACATCCTTGCAACAATCCAGAAAAGTTTGTTATGCTTCCCGCTATAAACATATCTACCACACCATAAGAAAAGTGGTATTTAGTCATGGATTTAAAAAAAGCTATGAAAAAATAGCCACGGAAATCCGTAGCTAAATTTTGTGGGCGCCAATTTAGCCATGGATTTTCTGCAGCTAAATCTGTGGCTGGGTTTAGCTACAAAAAATCCTAAGCTAATAACTACGAAAAATCTGTAGCTATTTCGTGGCCATTAGCCATGGATTTTTTGTGGCTAATAGCCATGGATTTTACGTAGCTAATCCCAACAACTTTAGCTACGGAAAATCCATGGTTGAATATTTATTTATTTATTTTTATATCAATAATTTCAAGTTATTAATTTTATTATCCTATTGTGTAAAATCAAATTAGTGTTTTTTTTTATTACTAATGTATTGAATTATTTTTATTGAATTTGTTATCCGTTCTCCACGTAGCCTATCAAATTAGTGATTTATTGTTAAATGTATAAATAAAATATTTGGGTTTGTTTTTTTTATTGAATTAGTGATTAATTCTCTAAAAAACTATTCAAATTGAATTCCTCATTTAATACATATGTAATCATATATAAACTATTCAAATTGAATTTCTCAATCAATTCAATTGTTCAATTAACACATATATAATCATATCACCTTGAATATATAGTTTGATTAATTGTCAAATTTTGAATATATGTTGATCTAACGGTGGTAAGGTGTTTTAGAATTTTGATTGATTTAATTTTGATAAAGTCAAAACTAAATGCAAAACAAGTAAAACTAATAAATCACAAAAATTAATGAAATTTATTTAAATAATTTAAATTTAGAATGTCGGACAAATATATGTTAAATATAGAGATAAATGCCAATTTGGTCCCATACGATTTATTCGCTAGCCGATTTTGTCCCAAAAAATATTTTTAGCCAAGATAGTCCCACTGGATAGTACCCTCTCTCCAAAATGGTCCCTCCGTTAAAAACTAACGGGAAACGCACGTGCAACTCACGTGCGCCGTCAATTTTCAAATGGAGAGAGTTACACGTGGGACTACTTTAATCAATTTTGAAATTTTGGGACCAAATCGGTAAGTGCTTCTGTACTGTGGGACTAATTTGGCTAAAATGCATATTTAATTTTAATCATGACTTGATGCACAATTAATTCCTCATCCAAGTCCAAGGACCAATTAAATCACATTATAAGCTTGGAACATTCCTAATTTTTTATTCCCACTTAGGAATTTTCATGTGGGATGGGATTCTCAATAAACGCATTCTCTAACGAGCACCCATTTATGCATACGAGTGTCAATACACTCGATGTTCATGAAACAATACATCTCTCATTTGAAATAGTCGTAATGCAAGCCTTTTAATGAGTCAAGTCAATACCCCACTCTAAGTTAGACTCAACAACTTTGAGTAACTTTGATCACTTTTTACAGACTTGTTTCAAGACTTCCATCTCTATGCGAAGCCAAGTCTCACGGCTTTAATGTAATCATGGAGATTCAACCACAAACATTTAAAGTTATTGAATCTAACTAAGAGTGCGGTATCAACTTGACTCATTAAAAGACTTATATTTATGACTATTTCAAATGAGAGATGTATTGTTTCATGGACATCAAGTGTAGTGACACTCGTATGCATAAATGGGTGCTCGGTAGAGAATGAGTTTATTGAGAATCCCATCCCACATAAAAATTCCTAAGTGGGAATAAAAAAATTAGGAATATTCCAAGCTTATAATGTGATTTTATTAGTCCTTGGACTTGGATGAGGAATCAATTATGCATCAAGTCATGATTAAAATTAAATATATATTTTAGCCAAATTAGTCCCACAGTACATAAGCGCTTGTCGATTTGGTCCCAAATTTTCAAAATTGATTAAAGTAGTCCCATGTGTAACTCTCTCCATTTAAAAATTAACAGTACACGTGCGTTTCCCATTAGTTTTTAACGGAGGGACCATTTTGGAAAGAGAGTACTATCCAATGATTAGAAACTCTAATCTCAATCTAGAGGTCAAGGCTCCGAACTACAATAAGTGCAAGAAAAAATATTTCTTATACACTCAACATGTGGGCACCTAGGGGAGTGGGGGTGGGTCTAGGGTAGGGCTAAATCCTATTTTGTATTCTGTAGTGCCACCTCTAGTAAGACCTATCTAACCCAATCTAAGTTATTTCATGCATACTTGTTCTCAATTACACACAAGCATTTTCTCAAAAGCACTCAAATGCACTTTATTCACTCGACATTCCCACTTATGGAGTTCTTTACTATTTACAAGTGTTTATTTACTTTTGCTTATTTGCTTCATTGGACACATTCTAACTTAATTCAATGGAGGTTTAATGCTTTTTTCCCAGTTATGACGCCAAAGATTTACAAGGCGCTTCTCCAAAGTTACTACACTCCTACAAGAAGCTTATTTAAAACAAGGCGCTCTTGTCAAAAAGCTTGATTCATCACCTCATATTTTCCTCTTTACGAAGTTTCTTATCGTCCGAATTCTGATACACATGAAGTGGCTCTGTCTATTGGAATTTTGGACTAAGGCATGAGGTAATCCTATTCACAAACAAAAGATTCAATCCTTGATGCTGAAAGCAACCTCCATGGCGACCGAAGCAAACCAAACTTCCTCTGCATCAGGTGTTCTTATCACTTAGGCCACATGAATGCTCTCATCCACTTCCGTAGGTGTATCAATGCCCCTGCCATCCTCAAGCCCTCCTCCAAGAGGGCTCTCTCTGTAGATCAACACTTTTTAGTCCCTAGGGTAACTCCCTTCGAAAAACACCCTACCTTTATAAGTGCTAACCTTTGCTCTAGAGGACTTACCTTGTGAGGTTAGCCCACCTCCACAAGTTGATCTCGAGCAACAAGTCCTAGCAGATCTACCCAAAATAATCGAGACGAGTTTGATTGGATGATGAACGACACAGTTTCAAAATAGCATCATGGATGTCCTTCCTCTTGTTTGAGAAGGGGCGTTGGCAAATGTTCCTGAAAGATAAGAGTCCCTCCCTAGCAAAGCACTCTTGTTTTGATTCAAGGATCGGGAGTTCAATCTCCTATGTTAGGCAACGTCGGAGCCCTAACCAAAGGGGTTACTAGCGCAATCCCCCTACACTTGTAGCCTTTACTGAATTGACGCTCCTGCCCCCAGTGCCTATACAGGAAGAGCCCATACCAATGCCACCTTTCTTGGTGGTGCCCTTCCTGACTAATACCAAAAGGGGTTCTCGTACTCTCCTCATCCCGCACTTAAACTAGGAGGAATCATCTTTAGAATAGCTCTAGAAGGGATGCAAGAGGTTTTGAAAGAGTTATAACATAGGGCGAGACAATTGGCACGAGAAAAAGACCCCACCTCGTATATGTAACCTCTTCAGCTAAGAAGTTATGGAGGATGACCTCCTCCCCACCACCAGGACAACAAATCTCTCATTGATGGTCGGACTATGTATTCATAAAAGCACCTAGTAGAATTTGAAAGTCAAACTTAACTACATCATTATATAGATAGGCTTAAGTGTCGTGTCACTAACATTAATATATAAAAGGAGCCCAATGGTGGTTTTCCCAACTCTTTCTAATTCTATTCGCTGCTTTGATGATCTTTCTGGGATATTCCTTGATCAATTTTCATGTAGCAAAAAGTACTAGAGGTCAACTATGAGCCTCTTCACTATCACCCAACAAGAGAAGGAACCCTAAGAGAATACATTAAAAGATTTCTCGAGGCTTCCCTCTATATGCCAAGTATCAGCCATGAGTTGTTGTTCAGTGCCTTCGCGCAAGAACTTGGCTAAGTCATCCACTCCAAATTGGGAAGCTCTTTTGGAAAGATCCGAGAAATACATGCATATGGAAGAGACCATAGGAGGCACATCCTACGAGCCCTAGAGAAAGAAGGAAAGGAGGAAGGAGCAAGGAGCCCACCAATGGTCTTCATCACGAGAAAAATTTGAACTAAAGTAGGAAATTCAAAGTAGTAAAGATAATGTGCCATGGCACTTACAAATTAGTGGATGCCATAAAAAAAGAGGCTTCCTTACCCATTGAACATCTAGATTATTGACATATTCTACTTAGAAAATCATTTCCTCAACAATAGTTGTGGGCCCAAGTTTTGTTGCGTCGGCAACTGGCACATGAAAGCATACGTATCACACAAGTAGTATAAAAATATTGATCCAACATGGACTAATTCCTAAGCAATTTTTCTAATTTACTTGACATAAATTGGGACTTCTTAATTCAAGCACATAAGAGTAAAAATGAGAGAGTTTTGAAATTGAGAACGAGTAAAGTAAACATGAATGCAATAAACTACGGAAGAATATAAAGATAAAATAACCTAGGTCTTTAACTTTTCCTTGTATGTCTTTTAATCAATCTTGCAATCCTCTCTATCAAGTGACGAAAACATACTCAATAATCTGGAATTTTATTTTATCTATGCCACTCTCTAGATATAGCATAAACCTTATTAGCTAGATTAATCCTCTATATCTCTATGAGAATTGAACCGAGATAATAGCATGGAGAATCAATTCCGAGTGATTACTTAAGGTAAGTTGGTACTCTCATCCTTCCTACAAATTATATTCTCAAAGAAGTAATAAACTTATTTGCGTTGTTTAGTTCTAAACCAGGAAATCCTCTCTCGAGCTCAATCAAGGTTAATAGATCAATTCTAATGGTATCTAAGCACTAAAATGTATTAAGATCAAAACAAAACAATTGAGATGTGGAACACTGAATAGAGATTCATAGAATTTTCAATAGCAATACATACAAGGCTCCATCAAAGACCTAGAAATATATCTAGTTAGCCATATAAAAGGAATCCATGGTAGAAATTCTACAGGAATTAAACATAAATAACTAGAAAGAAATAAAAGATATCTCTCGATTGTGATGTGAATCTTATTTTTCCCCACTTCTTGTTTTGTCCAATCTCCAGGAACTCTTGCTCTTCGCTCCCTCACGTCCAGATCCCAAATTTCCATCCCTCTCCCTTTTTAAGTACAAAATCACCAAGAACATAAAATTCACCCGTTTCCAAATATATGAAGCCGCCAAGGCAGGCTCATGTGCCACCTAGGTAGATACTTCATTTCTTCTGCGTCGCCTAGGTGGGCTTGGGTGCCGCTTGGGCGGGAGGCTCTCTGGAATAAAACATGGTGGTCTGCAGTGTCGCCTAGGTGGAATCTGGTAGCTGTCTAGGCGACGACGCCTTTGGAATTTGGTTCTTACTTTCTTCAATGCCACCTAGACGATGTTGATTGTTGCATAAGCGGAGTCTTCCTCAATGTATTTTTTGACTGTTTTTTTGGTTTTATTTTCTCCAAAATCTTTTCTGCAAAAAGAAAAGTAAATAAATAAAGTAAATTAAATTTTCTTGACCAAAAACTAGCAATTTAACTCAAATTGGACCGATATTACAAAACAAGGCTCTAAAATAACTCTATAAAATAGAGTTATCACACCCGCAAACTTAGATTTTTTGTTAGTCCTTAGCAAAAGAAAAGAATTAAGCCTAACAATACACAAGAACTAACAACACTGCTAATCCATAATGGATGTATAAAGTTCTCATAAAATGCTTTGTCTAAAACAAAATTAGCCAGATAAATCCAGTCTAAGGTATACCTTTATTATGTGTGTGTGAAACCCTAAATGAGAGGCAGAAATCAGATCAAGTTACACCCAAGCCACCAGTTAACCAGTGAACTAAATGAAAGAAAATGATTAGAGGAATCTCAAGTGCTTTACTTAGACGAAGGTTATCCTACGCATGTATTGGCTTTGGTTAGAAGGCTCAAAGGGAGTTGCAGTTCTCTTAAATTCAAAAGGAGGCAAATTAGACGAATGCATGCCATACAATTTCTTTGTCTTTCTTTTTCTGCTTCTTCTTCTTCCTCTTTTTTAATAGACCATGTAGAATAACAACATTTCTCAGTACCTTCTTCCCCTAAATCTGATCTCAGTGCCATCGGGCCCTTTGATCTACAAGAAAAGCACTCTCGGAAAGGGAAAATAGATAGGATGGGTAACTCACATTTCACAAGGGTGTAGGCATAATCTTTCTCTAAAATCACAAATTCAAACAAGGCACACTACTAGAAAATAGGGATTTAGCCACGGATTTGGCCACGGAAAAAAATCCGTGGCCAAATGTGGCGTGGCTAAGCTTAGCCACGAACTGTGGCCACATATTCTTAGCCACGTCCTAGCCACAGATTTATCCGTGGCTAACAACAAATTTGGCCACGGAAATAGTTTTTATTTTTTTAAAAAAATTTACATTTAGTCACGGATAAATCCGTGGCTAGTATTTAATATTTTTTTTAATTTTTCAATTTAGATTGAAAAATTTGTAAATTTTTTTTTTTAAAATTGAGCCACATATTATTCTGTAGCTAAAATAAATATTTAAACAAATTAAATATAGCCACGGATTTAAATAATTAAATGTAGCCATGGAAAAATCCGTGGCTAAGGTAAATATTTAAAAAAAAAATTGCCAAGGAAAAATTCGTGGCTAAAATAAATATTTTTTTTGAAAAATTAAGTTTAGCCATGGAAAAATCCGTGACTAATTTTGCAGTTTGTTTTATGATTTATTTTGTTTTAATGCACCCAAAAACCTGCAATTTTTTTCATAAATCAAAATAGCAACAAACTATCAATTAATATAATCCTAATAATCCACAAGTGTATCAGCGTATGATCCTACTAATTAAATACAACAATATATATAATAGTATCCAATAGTCAAATGTACATACATCATCGTCTCCATCATCCTCTTCATCATTATCATCATTGTCATCATCATCATCACCGTCGCCGCCTTCATTTTCATCATGAGCAACTGAAGCAGACAAAGTAAAGCCCTTCTTACGTCGCGGAGCTAATTGACACGTCAATTTTTTGAGGTTGGTTGCCATCAGGGACACGGTCTTTTGAACACTTGAGATCTCTGTACTATGCTTTTTTTCCATCTCGAACATCTTTTGCTTCAGCTCACTCACCTTTTGCTTCAGCTCCTGTGTCTTGGGGTCAACCCAATTACTCAAGTCAGTCCATGAGCCAGAAGGCTCAACAGTCACAGTAGAGGGTCCACCGGCAACACCATACCACCGACCCTTCTTTGGACCGCCGATAGTCTGCTTCCAAATCTAAAATAGAGAAAAAATAATAATTAGAGCTTTATGTAGTATATGTTTTTTAATAATGCATATATTTTTTTATAAGTGTATATATCTAACAAATACTATTTTTAATATTACCTCCAACTTGTCGGGCTGCTGAATAGGTCCTCCTTCTACTTTCTTGGCAGCTCGGGAACAAGCTTCATCATAATTAGTTCTGAAGCTTTCCTTCAAAAAAAGCATCAATAATTGTTATAAAAGTGTACTTAGCAATAATATATAAAAATAAATAAATATACCAAGCTCACAAAAGTTGACTTTGCTCGCTCATCCATGTAATGCTCGTTTCCATCCTTGCCTTTCCAATAATGGAGAGCCTCAAATGTTTGGTCAATAGAAGGCGGATGTCCATATTTTTCCGTCTACAATAAACATAAAGTAATTTTTTTTTTAAATATAGAAGTAAGGGCAGCAATGAGATAATCTAAAAATCAAAATTACATCAATTAATTAAATAAAGTACAAAGAAAAAGTAATTACTTTCCAAATGATCTTGTGTAACATCCCAATTTTTATATAGATGAAATAGGTATAATTATATTTATAATAACAAGAATCAGTAGTAATGCCCCAGTACTTCTAAATATTTTAAAGTTAACTATATGTATGATTAATTGTTTAGTGTTTTGTGTGATCATTATTTTTTTATGTGACATACTAAATTTTATATGTGAATTGTGTGACATTCTAATTTTTTATACATGAAATAGGTATAATAACTATAAGGGGAAATTATTTTTTGCCATCCGAACTATAGCACTTTTTGGACTTTCCCACGTAATCTTTTTTTTGTCTCCGATTGTCATCTAAACTATACGATTTTTTGACTTTATCACCTGGGACCGGTATCCGGCCAAAAAAGTGGCCGGAACAGTACCACGTGCGTGGCACATGATTTTGCTGGGGGTATTTTTGTCATTTCGCATGTAGAAAAATCATTTGTAAAAATGTTGTTACTTGGAATCGAACCCGGGTGGTGAGTGAGTGTATTTACACCCATTACCACTTGGCCAACCAACATACTTAGTAAATATGAGACAAATGCATGTATTTGTACATTACTCGTATAAATTCAAATAAATATATTTTAATATCAATTTGAAATCCACAAAAATAAAATGAATAAAACTTATTTTTTAAAGAAAATTTGATCTTTCTAATATAATTATTTTTTAAAAAAAGCGAAGAAATAAATTTGATTAATTTTTTAAAAAATATCAATTTATTTTAAAAAATTAATATAAAAAAATAAACTTTATCCATTTTTAAATTAATTAAATTTAAAAAGAAAATTTTTTATCCATTTTTAAATTAATTAAATTTAAATTTTTATTTAATTTGTTTATATTATTTTTGAAAAAAATTAATTGTTTTAAAAAAATTAATCAAATTTATTTTTTCTCTTTTTAAGAAATAAATTTTATCCATTTTTAAATTAATTAATTTTATTTTTATCCCATTTCTTTAAAAAAATAATTTCTATCAATTTCTTTTTTAAATTAATTAATTAGCAAGGTAAAATTTATTTCTTAGAATGATTATTAAAATTAATCAACTTTATTTTGTCCCTTTTTTTCAAAAAAAATATAATTACATTAGAAATATCAAATTTTCTTTAAAAAATATTTTTTATTCATTTTATTTTTGTGGATTTCTAATTGATATTAAAATATATTTTTTTGAATTTAAACAAGTAATCAAATTGATATTAAAATATATTTATTTGAATTTAAACAAGTAATGTATAATGACATGAATTTGCCTTATCTGCCAAGAATGTTGGTTGGCCAAGTGTTAATGGGTGTGGATACACTCATTCACCACCCGGGTTCGACTTCAAGTAACAACATTTTTACAAATGATTTTCCTACATGCGAAATGACAAAAATACCCCCACCAAAATCATGTGCCACCCACGTGGTACTGTTCCGGCCACTTTTTTGGTTGGAAACCGGTTCCAGGTGGTAAAGTGAAAAAATCGTATAGTTTAGATGGCAATCGGAGACAAAAAAAAGATTAGGTGGCAAAGTCCAAAAAGTGCTATAGTTCGGATGGCAAAAAATAATTTCCCCTAACTATAATTATAATAACAAAATTAGGTTTCTATGATATATATACATAAAAATCAAAATAACATAAAATATACATACCTAAAAAATCATAAATATGTATATATATATTATTTAGTTATAAAATTCAAAAATTATGTGAAAAATAGACATAATATCCGAAAAATTATATAACATATATATATTTCAAAAATTACTATAAAAATAAATAAAATGGGATTATTTAATACATGTGTTGGAACACTTGTATTTATAAAATTTAAGATAAGATTGGATAAGATTGCATAAAATCTTGATAACATTACATATGATAAGATTATATTATCTCTTAAGATATTTTTCATAAACTATTAAATAGCCATAACACTTGTCTAAATCATACTTAGATAATGTAACGCTTGTATGTATCATTTTAAATTAGGGCATGACTCATGAAAAATAGGATGGCACTTGTATAAATTAGACTAACAGTTGGATAGTTTGCGTTAACACTTGTATAATGAGTTGTAACAATTCATTTAATGCTAATTAATGTCCTAATAAAATAATGCTATTTCTTGATTCAACTACTATAAATAGAAGGGGCTTGACCACCATTTTTCATCACACAAACACACACAACACGCACACTTTCACACATATAAAAGGAAAACCCAGAGTATACACACAACTAGTTAAGGTAGGAGCTTTACTTATCTTCATAAGTTATAGTTTTTACTTAAATTCATGTGTAGTATGCTTCTAATAATGTTAAATTGGGAATTTATTATGTGGTATATTATGTGATTATATGACTAAGTTTACTTGAGCCACACATATGCACCTTATGCGGCAAGGCAGAGCCTCCTACTCAGTTGTCGTGTTGATGACTCTTACATACAGTTCTACCAGATTAGCACAGCGGAACCATAAAAGAGTGGCTTGGTTGCAAGATTGAGCAAAGGATTTGAGGGGCTCCAATGTAATAGTTCGTTGTAGCAAGATGAGACATGCTATGATTGTTATTGTACCGATATCTTTTTTGACCCGATTATGTTTGTGTATAAATTTTTATCAAACCCAAACTGAGGAGCATCACATCTTGCCACCTGAGATAAGATCTTGATCCTCCCTTATGGCCATGAAATCCCTTTCCATTGCAAGTCGATGCTCAGTTTGCCCTGTTCTGCTGGCTTATTCTCTGAAATTCTGGGGTTCCCCATATGACCCATAACGCATCCCCAGGATTCTTCATCTATCCAATTAGGCCTGTAGTTATCCCTATGAGCTTTAGCCAGCCTAATTTTCAAGATCTCTAAACCTTTGTGCTCAAAATTCTTCCAAATTCTATCTGAATGATCAGGCCTCCAAAAGAATTTTTTTCTTAAAAAAATCCAGAAAAAAATGAAAAATCATATATGAACAAGTTGTAATAATAATCAAATCTCAATTAAACTAAATAAATACATATAGCTTAAACTCGACAAACCAAATCTGACGAGTTTCTGTTGAGACCTTCTTCCAAGTAGGTCATGCTCTCTTGAAACCATTCTCAATTATCCAACCAATCTCATTGATGCATTTCTCCTCATAATCACACCTATTGTACAAGTGGGAAAAAAAAAGATTATACATAATAACACACGTAAAATATATAGAATAGATATCTATTTATTAATAAAATAGCAAAATTATATAAATTAATTCACTTACTCTTTTCCTCGTGGCATGATTAGAATATGATGTCCGCTGGTATTACTATTTTGGGACATGTCGGTGGAAGGGCTTTCATTCATCGGCGTCGATGGGCGGACCCCAAGGTAGAGGATGGAGAATATGACCTCGAGCTACCTAAATTAATGTTCAGAGTAGTCGGTGGAGGCATATGCCGATTAGAGCCTGTGTCTAATACTTTCTCTTTGCCCTTTTTTGATCTCCTGGCCATCTCTTTCAGAATTCTCAACAAAGAATTGAGAAAATTAATAAAGTATTAACAATGCACACCAATTGATCAAACATCAATTATGAATAAATACATAATAACAATTCTCAAACATCAACTACATAATGACAATTCACAATGATATATGACAACAAATCATAAACATCAATTACATCAACAATTAAAATATGAATCCTATTCATCATCTTCATTCTCATCAACTTCACCTTCATCATTATCATCATATTCGATCGTATCATCTCCTTCTTGCCATCATTAAGTTCGTTATCAAATTTATCCTCCTCATCATCGTCATATTCGTTCGCATCATCTCGTCTATTATCATCTTCAAGTTCATTATGAAATGCATTATTGTCTAAATTCACCTTTTCTGCATGACCATCAGCATCTACTAAAAGACCTGTAGCTTCATTATTAAGCATAGAACGGGTTAAGATTCTTACAACGGATCATCAGTAACAATTTGTTGATTGGTTACTCTATTTCGTGGTCTGATTTTAATTACAAAATGCCAATTCAATTTATCCCTTCTTATGCCCGAATACGGTATATAATATACTTGAGATGCATGTTATGCAAGAATGAACGGATCATCTTTTAGGTATCTCTCATTAAATTTGATCTCTACAATGCTAGATTGTGGGTGTATCTCATACCCCTCTTAGAAATGGAATCAAACCAATGATATTTGAACAAGACAAACTTCTTTTCGGGTACTCCGGGATATACTTTAAGTTTGAAATAGAAATTTGTGGACCCGTTACCCCAAACAAAAACACCAGTATTATAAGTGTTCATACATTGAGTGGTCTCTTCTACAAGAAAGGCATATCCATTCACATTGTATCTTGGCCATGTCTTAAACTTACGCATTGGTCCCTACACCAAATCATGTAAATTTTGATTAGTGACATTATTTTTGGGATCATGAACCTACACGTATAATTATAGTGTCATAATATTTATAAAAAATATTTATATATACATATTTTTGTAATTAATGAAGTACTTACATATTTTTGAAATCATTCTACAAAATTCTCCTCGACAGACTCCTTAATTTCTTAGTCAGTTAAATATGGCCAATGGTATCGAACTGACAATTTATGTATTCTACATATTGAAATAAATATTTTGGCAGTTAGAATTTTATATTAAATTATTCCCAAATTTATATTAGTTATTAATTACTTACTTAATGATAGGCACGACCTCGTCGTAATTAATAATGATGTGTAATGTAGACTTCCTCAACTCATCATCATTCAAGTATTGCTCGTCACATTTACCACCGGGCTTAGCAGCTTGATTGCAGACATACAATGTGTAGGGTATTTCTTCAGCACTTCCATCAATTTCATTACGCCTAACTCTTGTACTCTTTGACTAGATGTGGCTTTCAAAATAATATGATGTGAAATAAGATGATTCTTGATTTAAGTACGCCTCACATATTGAGCCCTCTACCCTTGCTTGATTCTTCACCATACATTTCAGTTCATGTAGAAACCTATAATCGTATTTTATACGACAAAGTTACTATTTCTTTTGGGATCACAACAAAAAAAAAATTGCACATAGACAAACCTTAAAAACAACATCTCGAATGGATACATCCACCTATATTGAATAGGTCTACACATAGCTGCTTCAAAAGGCAAGTGTATGGGCAATATTCCATGGAATCAAAAAATGTTGGAGGAAAAATACGTTTCAATTTGCACAAAATTGAAGGGATATTCCTATCCAATTGCGACAAACCTTCCTCATGAAGCTCAGTGCAACACAAATCTCTAAAGAACTGACTTATTTTAGTTAGAGGCTTCCAAACATTTTGTGGAAGTGCGCCAAATGCTATTGGAAGTAAATGTTGCATGAACACATAACAATCATGAATGTTCATACTGTACAACCTGAGTCTCAATTGATCAACACAAGCTACAACGTTCGATGGATAACCATCAGGCATCTTCAAAGCTTGATCAAATGTGCATAAATCGCATTTTTGTTCATCAGTCAAAGTGTAACTAGCTTTTTGTTTTAGCACCTTACCATTGGCCATCATTTGTAGATGCAATTCAGGCCGCTTGCAATACTCAACTAAGTCTAATCTTGCCTTCTTATTATCCTTTGTCTTGTCTACGATATCTATGACAATATTGAGTATGTTGTCGAATTTGTTTTTTCGATGTGCATTACATCCAAATTACGGCGGACCACATTATCTTTGCAATACGACAATTCCCAAAAAAAACTTTGTTTGATCCAATTATGATGAATGTCATATCCTTGCAATTTTGGATGCTTGACTAGCATATTGGTAACTTTAGCCATTGCACGCACTTCTTCCCATGTCTGGTCGCCTGCCATTATTAACGAAGGGTTTGATTGTTCACGTTGTTCTCTAAAAAATGCATATTTGTTTTGTCTAAATGGATGATTACCAAGTAAAAAATGACGATGAAAATCGAACCAAGACATTTTCCCACCATTCTTCAGTCTGAATACCTTTGTTTGTCGCATACATACGGGACAAGCCAATCATCCCGATGTCATCCATCCCGACAACATCCTATACGCGAGAAAGTTATTGAAAATTCTGCCTTTTCAAAATGTTATACGTTTCGACTCCTTCTAACCACAAAAAGTTTTAGCTCGTCAATTAGAGGCCGCAAGTACACATCAATCTTTTCGTTCGAGTTATGTGGCCCCAGAATTAAGCATGTCAAAAATATGTACGATGTAGTCATACACAATTCTGGAGGCAAGTTGTACGGAGTAACAATCACGGGCCAACAAGAGTATTGCTTCAATGAAGTATGATTAAATGGATTAAATCCATCGGCACATAATCTAAGCCTAATGTTTCATGGCTCGGCAGCAAAGTCAGAATGCTTTTCATTGAAAAGTTTCCATGCCAGAACATAAGATGGATGACAAAGAACACCAGGCTCTCTTCTGTGCTCATAATGCTACCACATTTCATCAACTAATTTTGAAGAAGCGTACAACCTTTTCAATCTTGGAATAAGAGGCATGTTGTGCATCCTTCTATAAGGAACACAATTCCTACTTCCTCTCCTAGATGGTTTAAATCTTGGATGTCTACAAAACTTACATTCCCCTAAACATGAATTTTCATTGTAATACACCATACACCCCTCGATGCAATAATCAATCTTCACCAACGTTAAACCTAACTTCTTAAATATTTTTTTTGTTGTATAATAGTTGTTAAGAACATGATTATTCGATGGATTTGTTGATTTCACAAGTTTTGTCATTCGATCAAAACAACCCTGAGATAAATTATAATTGGATTTTATTGACTCATTTGAAGAATCAATGATAACTCTGTCTAAGTGTCACAACCTGGCCACAATGGTCGATGCGTAGCGTCCAATTTGTTATAAAACTGTTGAGCTTGTATATTAGGAGGTTGTTCATTATTTCGATCAATCTCAGTATCATGACTCACATCAACATTCGAATCAAAATGGTAATGCACACCATGGTGAAATGGGTTCACACCCATAGCATCATATACCAAATTCTCGCAATTATTGAGTCTATACGAAAAATTAGCCTGATTCAAATAACTAGAACCACCGAGCTCCACGTTACGAGTTTCTGGAGCTAACTCGCCATGTGAAGTCTAATACCAATACTCAGGTTGAAACCCAAATTTCATCAAATCGTTTCGCACATTACCAGTATCCTTATATTTCCTATTAGTAAACTTTGAACATGGACACCTAATAAGGCCTTTATCAGCTATACACTGCATTTGTGTAGTTGCGAATTGAATAAACTGATTAAGGTTATTCATAAATTGTTTGGTGTAATTTTTTCGATCAACAATTAACCTATTATACATCCAACCTTAAATTTCTCATATATCCATATTCTGTAAACATAAAACGAATATGACTTAAAATCATATTCAAGGTAAAAACAAATAAGACAAACATATCTTCTGATGACATTATGACTACTATCAAACTTTAGGGTAAGTTAGTGTCAATGCTAGACTTGATATCTAGATAGAACAAGCTTGTCATTAATATTTGTTAATTTTATCATTCATATTTGCAGACTAGTATGTTTTCTGCCTTTCTGTTATTTCAAATCATATAGTATAGTCATTAATAGAACAAGCACAATTCATCGATATCACATTCAAGAACTCTAACGTAACTAGAAATGGAGTCCAATTTCATAAAGACTTAAAACAAAGCAAATTATTTCATCACATTCTCTCACATAGATCACTCCAAGTACTAACAAACAACAATCCTCTTCTATATCCTTATTAAATTTCACACATAACTGCAACATTTTTTTCTCACATTTTCGTACTTCAACAAAAGAAAATGAGATACACCCATCCCTCATGCCCCCAACAAAACTATATATACTTTACTTCACACATTGTTCAACATACTTCCTATCAAACATATTTTACCCAATTTGTACCCCATCTCAACAACAAAATTCACCCCATCAAAAATTATATACTCTATTTGACAATTAAATATAATTATATAATATTAAACTACATTTCTAATAAAAATCCATACCTTATTCAAACTTCACCTCCACAAATTGTGTATATAATATCTACCTAAAAAAATAACAAATAAACCACAAAAACAAACAAAATTAAAATTTAATCCCAAGAAAAAAAAATTGAAAATAATAAAATTGTGTGTATGTGTGTGTGTGTTGGGGGGGGGAGAGGGGCTGGGGCTGGGCTACTGGGGGGTAGGGGCAAGCCAGGGTGGTCAGGGGGTGGGGGCGACTCGACAGCTAATGGGGAGGGGGAGTGGAGGCGCCGCCGACCGAGGTAGGGGAGTGGGAGTGATTAGGTTACCTTTTTTTTTGGGGGGGGGGGGGGAGGGAGAAAATGGATGTGAAGTTGGCTAAGTGTTGATTTTACATCAGCACCCATGAATGTTTTAGACTTAGCCACGAATAAAACCGTGGCTCAGTTAGGCATTGTTTTAAATAAATATATAAATTATTTTTTTTAGCCATGGTTTTATCCGTGACAACTGTGGCTGAGTGCACTATATTTAAAAAAAATTAGACTTATCTATGGATAAAACCGTGGTAAAGTGACCGATTTTTTAAAAAAATTAAATTATTTTTCTTAGCCACGGTTTTATCCATGGATAAGCACACTATATTTATTATTTTTTTTGAGTTAGCCACGGACAAAACGGTGGTTATGTGAGGCATTTTAAAAAAGAAATACATTATTTTTCTTAGCCACGAATAAAACCATGGCAAGGTGAGCGATTTAAAATAAATAAATTAGTTTTCTTAGCCACAACTTGTGGCTAAGTGCACTATATTAAAAAAAAAAAAAGACTTAGCCACAGATAAAACTGTGGCTAAGTGAGGCATTTAAAAAAAAAAAAGAAAATTATTTTTCTTAGCCACGGTTTTGTCTGTGGCTAAGTGCATTATATTTAAAAAAACATTTACACTTAGCCACGGATAAAACCGTGGCTAAGTGAGCGATTCTAAAAAAAAATTATATTTCGTAGCCATGGTCTTATCCGTGGCTAACTACACTATATTGCAAAAAAAAAATTAGACTTAGCCGCGGATAAAATCGTGGCTAACTGAGCCATTTTTTAAAAAAACTGAATTATTTTTCTTAGCCACGGTTTTATCCGTGGCTAAGTGCACTATATTTAAAAAAAATTAGACTTAGCCACGGATAAAACCATGGCTAAGTGAGGCATTTTAAAAAAAATAAAATAAAATTCTTAGCCATGGTTTTATTCGTGGCTAAGTGCACTATATTTAAAAAAGTTTTTACACTTAGCCACGGATAAAACTGTGGCTAAGATAAATATTTCATTTTTTTAAAAAAATCGCTCGCTTATTTTTCTTAGCCACAATTTTATCCGTGGCTAAGTGCACTATATTTAAAAAAGAAAATTTAGACTTAGCCATGGATTGAGGCATTTTTTTTTTTAAAACAAAGAATTATTTTTCTTAGCCACGGTTTTATCTGTGGCTAAGTGCAATCTATTTTTTTTAAAAATTTAGACTTAGCCACGGATAAAATTGTGGCTAAGTGAGCCATTTTTTTAAAAAAATAAATTATTTTTCTTAGGCACGATTTTATCTGTGGCTAAGTCCACTATATAATTTTTTTTTACTTAGCCATGGATAAAACCGTGGCTAAGAATGCAGTTTTTTTTTTAAATAATTATTAATTTCCTTAGCCACGGATAAATTTGTGGCTATCTTTTTTTAAACAAATTTAATAAGCTTAGCCACAGATTTTTCTGTGGCTAAAGTCAAAAATTACTAGTTGACTTTTTTGAATTGAACGTTTTTGTTAATTAGTTTAGATGTAACTGTACAATTGGAATAATATAACTTGAAAATTACTCAATATAGTTGAAATAATTGTTTTAATCAATTTTTTGATAATATGTGACAACTTAATTGGCATTATTATACAATTGTTACCAAACTATGAAGTCATTCATATATATATATATATATATATCTGAAAAAGGTAAACGTATTTCTTGAAATAAATTGCAATATTTAACTCATAAAACAAAATATATTCAGGGATATGGTAAAATATAATAATTATGATGAAAAAAATATGATTTTGAAATGGTTTAAACTAATATAACTCCTGAAAAGTGCGATTGAACGATATGTTGCAAAAGTTAGTGACAGAATTAGCGACAAAAAAGTCATCGCGAAGAGAATTATCTGGTGGTGACGGATATTTTCGTGGCTAATTTCGTAGCCGCATAATCAAAAATTGGGCACCAAATCTAGCCACGAATTTTGAGGATTTAGCCACGGAAAAATCCACGGATATTTTGTTGTTTTCTAATAGTAGCACATGCATACGTGAGACAGGCATACCCAAGAGATAGATAAATTAGCTATTCAGATCTCTCTCCCCCCTCTCTCTCTTACCATAACAAGAGCACGTACAATCACCAAATCACGGTCATCACAAAACAGCAACAAAAGACTTACAACATTAGCCTACACTCGAAAAACACTAAGTAAACTTGGAATGAAATTACTTCTTCCCCTAAACTTAACTTAACCATTGCCCTCAATGGAACAAAAGCAAAATAACTAAAAATACAAAGCGGAAATAAAAGAGAGTAAAAATGGAAGAGAGGGTATAGAAAACATCCCTGGATAGAGGCTAACTCTCCATATCATCATCGTGATCATCGTCTGAAGGTGTTAGTGTTCGTGGAGGTCCAAATGGCAGAGGAGGTGGCCTAGGGAGTGTTGAAGTATCTATCCCCATAGCAGTGAAATCATGGTCAAGGTAGTCGTGAGTCCATGCAACCGAGTTGAGCATGTAGGAGTATATTGCTTCTTGATAAGCCTTTAATTCCAAATACTCTGTGTTGTGCATATGGTAGCTCCCGTGCCTAGATGAGGACGACCGGGAACAGTGTGGATGCTCCACTAGAGTTGTACGAGGCTGAGGAGCAGGGATATGTTGCCCTTGAACCCACTTGCATTGATAATAGTCCACAGAGTCTAAATCATCTTATGCCTCCAAAGGTACCTCTATTTGACCAATGGACACATGATCTATTATCTTGGGAGGTTTTTCAACACTTCAGATTGTCCCATTGACACGTTAGAAATTTTGTACAATACTGTAATAAGGCATGGTAACCAAATGGAGTGAGGATCTCTTGCATTATCCAACAACTTCTTATGGATAAGCTGTCCAATATCAATTGTTGTCCCAATCAAAATGTTGAATAGCAACAAATAACTCCTTAGTAACCTCATTAATTTGAGTTTTGGGGATTGATCTATGAGCAATAAAACTTCGCCACACCTTTGCCTCCCTAGAAAAATTCTTAGTGCGAATAGTGCCGGTTGTTTTGTGCACTATTGGTTGTCCTTGGGTGAGCACATCGAAGACTAATATTAGAGTTATGAAAAGCACAATATTTATAATTTACATTCACTGGGAGCTTTTAAAGCTTGTTTATAGCAACCGGGTTGAAGGAAACCATTTTGTTGCCCACATTACACTTGTTCTCGGATGCTTTAGGAAAATTGGCATAAAACTTGCGAACCCAGTTGTCACAACTATCACCTGGTGTAGCCGTAAATTGTTCCCAATTTCTCTTGATGATCATATCAGTAATGTTTTGAATAGGGTATCGTATCTGGCCTCGTGGCGTATCTCGTGTCTCTACTTGAACATCAATCCCCTTCTCATAATGTATTGGTACCTGCTACAATAAAGCAAATTGCTCTACCGCATCCTCCAAAACAAACAAGGACTCATCAAAAGAAGATCGGGATTTCTTCCAACTTGTACTCATCATTTTAGACAACCAATGGAGAGACTTTACCGAGCAAATGGAGAGACTTTACCCACACTTAGCAGATGATACACAATTACCCACAATAATACATAATAAACCCTTCTCAAGATAGCACAATGCCCCAAACTTTGCAAGTGATACCCAATAACCCACAATACTCCATAATAATCCACAATAAACCACAATAATCCCCTCTCAAGAATGTTAATTCACCCTAACTCCTCAACAAGTTTTCATAGTTGGTGTCTTTTAGGGGGAATATTTGAAGGAGAGGATAGTTTACACAAGAACCCAGCTAAAGAATGATGACTTACCCGTTTCTTTGAAGAAGAGGTTTGAAGTTGGCACTTGCAGCTCTAGGGAGGTAAGATAGGGCTCTTTTTTTCTTCATTTTTTATATACCTATACATGCTGGCTAGACGGCTACGTTTCTATATGGTCATGTGGCACCTAAACACCTAGACGATAAGCTCTCTGGCCAATTGACTTGGGTACTCACCAAGGCGGATAATGCCCCCTTAGGTGGTGAGCTCTCAGGACAAAATAGGACTATAATTGTGATATTGTGGCACTTGGGTGGTGAGTTCTTGAAATAAATTGGCTCCTTGTTAAGCTCCTCGCCCGCCTAGGTGGGCATGCAAGGCACCTAGGCGAGACTTTAGGTCCTGGAAAATGAAGATGCAAAATATATAAAATACTAACTACTCTGAATCATAATAAACAACTGGATAAATGAAAGAAAAGGATGTGAAACTTGGGTTGCCTCATAATTAGCGCCATTCTTTATCATTTTTGGCTGGGTTCTTGTGTCAAAGTCTTGTTTTGAACCATCTCATCATGCCATTTTTTTGTTCTCACCTTGTAAATTTGATAACTCTTATAAGCTTTCATTCGAAATTCTTCCAACTCATTGAGTTGTAAAAGACACTTTTCACCTGCAACAGGAAATCAAAATTCAACTTCTTCATCGCCCAAAATGCTTTGTGCTCAAGTTCAACGGGAAAATGGCAAGACTTTCCATACACGAGCTGATATGGCAATAGACTAAGCTGTATAGACTGTCGTCGAGATTTTGAGACCAATCTTTTCTTGTGGTGCTCGCTGTTTTCTCTAAAATCTGTTTAATCACCCTATTGGAAACTTCAGCTTGCCCATTTGCTTGAGGATGATAGGCAAGATTCATCTTGTGCCGGACTCCATACTTTGCCAGAAGTGCAGAAAACTGCTTGTTGCAAAAGTGATTTCCTCTATCACTGATAATTGGTCTGGGATTGCCAAATCTTGCAAAATTGTTCTTTTTAAGAAAACTAAGGACTACAAAAGAATCAGTAGTTGAGGTTGCAACAACTTCAACCCAGTTAGTCACATAATCAACAACAACCAAGATAAAGCAGTTTTTGTACGAATACACAAGCGGACCCATAAAATCTATTCCCAAGACATCAAAAGGTTCTACTTCTTGAATATAATTATGTGGCATTTCATGCATTCTAGATATATTACCTACATATTGGTATCTATCACACTTTGTTGTGAATTCATGGGCATCTTTGAAGAGAGTTAGCTAAAAGAATCCTGATTGCGGGACCTTTGCAAAGGTCTTATCTCCTCGAAAGTGGCCTTTATAGAAAGATGCATGACAATGAGCTAAGATATTCCCTGTTTCCTTAGCTGGAACATATCTACGAAGCACATTATCTGGGCATAATTTAAACAAGTATGTCGTTCCCAAATATAATGTTTTACCTGATGCAGAAATCTTTTCTTTTGATGGGAGTTAAAGTCGTGAAGAAGGACCTTACTCACTATGTAATTCACTTAGTGTGCATACCATGGTGCGTTCTTCATTGCGACTGCTAACAACTTCTCATTTGGGAATGCTTCAACAATGGGATGAGGGTTACCTGGTGCCTTAGAACTCACCAATCTAGACAATTGTCAACTACTAGATTTTCAGTTCCCTTCCTGTTTCTGATCTCCAGATCAAACTCGTGTAGAAGTAACACCCACCAAATTAGTTGCGGCTTTGCATCCTTCTTGTCTACCAAGTACTTGATCGTCGAGTGATCTGTATGAACAATCACTTTTACCCCAACAAGGTAGGCTCTAAATTTCTCAAAGGCATAAAAACCAACTAGTAATTCTTTTTCTATAATAGTGTAATTCAATTGAGCATCATTTAAAGTCTTACTAGCATAATAAATAGAATGAAAAACCTTGTTATGTCTCTGGCCTAGGACTGCTACGATAGCAAAGTCGTTTGCATCACACATGACTTCAAATGGAAAACTCCAATCTGGGGCTATTATGATCGGTGCTGAGATCAGCTTATTCTGTAGCTTAGCAAATGTATCTAGATAGGCTTCATCCACTTCAAACTTGACCTCCTTTTCCAATAAGTTGCAGAGAGGCTTAGCAATTTTGGAAAAGTCCTTTATCAATCTTCTACAAAAGCCAGCATGTTGGAGAAAGCTACAAACTCCTTTAATGGATGCTAGTTGTAATGACCTGGTATTTCTAGGTATTTTAAAAGTTAATCATATGATTAAATTATTTAGTTTTTATGTGATTATTATTTTATATGTGAACTATGTGATTAAATTAATGTTTTATTATCTTATATGGGAAATGTGCAATAACTATTATGTTTGCATACCACCCATTTGATTCGATGCATATTCATATAAATCAATATATACATATATAATTTTATATATACATTTTTCAAAATTATAATGATAGGAATTATTTGTAATAAAGTCATAGTATTTTTATATGTTGAAGTATATATAAATAAATTTGTATATTTTCAAAAATATGTATATATCCTAGGTCATTTTTGTATTTTAGATGATGTAGATATATATATATATATATATATACTAATTGATGCTTAAATATGTATTATTTAAATGTTATATGATTAATTTCTATTGCAATATATACTTTGCAATATATACCTATTTTTATTTACAAAACACATAATTATTGGAATTATTTTCTACTTCATTTAGTAATTATAAAATGCATAAAATTCAAACACACACACATATATACATGTATATAGGCATATACACGAATTTATATAGTTATATAAATAAGGGTTATATTATTTTTCTTGATATTGCCATTTTCACTAAAATGTGTCATTTCACATTATAATAATTATTTTGAAAATTATTTTTAAATACTAGGTCATAAGACTATGATTTATATATATATAAATATCTTACACTTTATATGTATATATTTTAAAGAAAATTCATATACATAAAGGTATAAGATTATATTTTCATTTCTTTAGGCATTTTTCATCATAAACATTGGAAAAATTATATTTTGTGTAAAAATATCTTTAAAATATAAAAAGAGGAGGGGGTGAACGAAATTTTATGTATATATATGTTTAATATAAATATATGGTGTATATTATTACTTGCTCCCCAATTCTCCTTGCATTAAATGAATATTCACATATGTAAGAATTCTTCTAGATATGTTTATACATGTAAGGCTTAGATTAAACTAGATTATGAAGTGTGCATTTAGACTCACACTTAAGCTATAATTAGGTATTGAGTTGGGCATTGAGTTGGAAGATTTCATTTATTATAACCCTTAGTTGTAACATTAGGTGGAAAGATAACAATAATTAGAAAATGACTTAATTATTTAATAATCTTATTTCTTAAGCACAACTACTATAAATAGGGGATAAATTGGGGACTTATCACTTCATTTTTCATCACATAACACACACAAACACATCCACACACACAAAATCTCGCCTAAAACACCCCACTCACACTCACCTTACCCTAAACATACAAAACACTTCATATTTATAGTAAATCTTCTACCCACATATATATATACATAAACCCTTCATTTTACATACTTATAACCCCATAAAAGCCTCTTGAAAAAGGTAGAAGAATATTTAATTAAAGTAGGGACCTTACTTAATATCATAAGTAAAGGTTCTACTTTAATTCATAGATATTATACCTTAAAGAAGTGAATACTTCATATTTGATACAAGGTAGTGATTTCTCTTAATACATGAGCTAGTTTTCTTATAGTGTTAACATATTATTCTCGTATTAGGACATGGGATGTAACCACAAGTTGGTTACTATCTTAGTCCGAAAGGATTTCACGACAATTTAGCTAAATGCATGTTGTATGTTCATGAACAATTGTGCTGGAAATTTATGTGTTTCTGCTCGATTTATGTGCTGAAAAATTAGGATTTATGCTTGTATAGGGTTTATATATGTGTCTAGGGTTTTATTCATGTGTTAGAAGTTACAAATTCAGTGTTTAAAACTGAAAATTGGAGTTGTTTTCAAAGCTGAAAATTCTGCCCTCAAAACTGGAATTACTGTTCCAGCAGCTGAAAATCTTATTTTTCAAGGCTGGAATTTTGAATTTTACAAACTGAAAATTTATTTTTGAAAGGCTGGAAATTCCAGTGTGTAATTTTAGTATGTTTTAAGCTGAAATTCGAGTATTTCGCAAACTGAAAATTCTGTTCGCAACTTGAAACGTGTAAGCTGGAAATTGTGTTCTATGCTGAAATTTCGTGCAACGTGCTGAAAATCAGTGTGTATTGTGCTGGGAATTGTACTGATTATACTGAAAATTGTGTGTATATGGGCCCAAAAAGTGATAGGGGTGGATGGGGCTGAGTTCGGCCGGGCGGCAACGGGCTTGCCGGTCTTAAACGTTCTCGCCATCCATCGTTGCCTAATCCCACCTTGCATGGACGGAGTGTTCCATGTACTGAAGTGGGTCGTAGGAAATTCGGCATATGCCCGGGATATGACCACTGGAGTGTTTGGTTGGGTGGGAGTATTGGTTGGAATTGAATTACGGCACGGCGAGATAAGGTAGCCGCCCGTGGAGGTGGAAAACGGTAGAAAAGTGTGCAATTTATGATTCTTATGAATCTGAAATTTTATATGGTTTATATTGATGCAAGTATGTGAACATATGCATGCCCAAGTCACACACGCGCACCTTATGTGTTAAGTGAAGTTGCTACTCAACGTGATTGTTGACGTTGTTAATATTTAATGTTTTAGCCCGACATGAGAACGAAGGTATCAAGGAGGAGGATAGCGAGGGATGATTTGAAGCTTTTGGCTAGGAGAAGTCATAGACGAGCCTTTGTAATTGTATCATGTATTTAGGACTCTTATTATGTACTTGGTGTTTTGCTATGTAATAAAGACTTTTAGGAAAAATTTTCAGATTTTTATAATAAAAGAATTCATAGCATATTCCCATAACTAGCCAATGGTTTCGGGTCGTCACACTAGTAGGGGTAGCTTTTCAATAGTTTCCACCTTGGCCCAGTCTACCATCAAACCTTATCTAGACACTTTATGACCAAGCACGATACCCTCCTACACCATAAAGTGACACTTCTCCTAGTTGAGAACTAGGTTGGTATCTTCATACCATTGTAACACCCTGTTCAAGTTAAATAAACAAGCATCAGATGAATCTCCTAACATAGAGAAGTCATCCATGAAAATCTCGAGACCATGTTCTATCAAGTCATTGAAAATAGCCATCATACATCTCCGAAATATGGCTGGAGCATTACACAATCCAAATGGCATGCGTCGAAAGGTAAAAGTGCCATATAGACATGTGAAAGTGGTCTTCTCTTGGTCCTCAAGAGAAATATAAATCTGATTATACCCCCAGTAACCATCCAAAAAGAAAAAATATTCCTTCTCGGACAGCCTATCTAACATCTGATTGATGAATAGTAATGGGAAGTGGTCCTTCTTTGTTACCTTGTTTAACTTGAGGTAGTCCATGCAAATGCACCAACCTGTGACTTTTCTTGTGGGAGCCAACTCATTATTTTCATTAGCCACAACGGTAATACCACCTTTCTTCTGTGACACCCCCTTCGTTAGGATCATCCTATACGAGTAGGGCTCATTTAATAGTCTTGTTGAGTACCTATTTTTCCAATCAACACTCAATGCTTGCAATATTTGATACTACCCGAAATGAGATAAGACTAAAACGTAATTAATTTACATAGAACTGTAGGGCAACAATTGTTCAAGTACAACACTTCATGTAGTGATCTTCCGCATTTTCTATTAAACTAGCTAATCTTCAAAACAAGATAAATGACTATATACTAATGACTGTAATGCACCGATCGCTTTAATCGTGTCCTCTCAACTTATTTTCCTAAAATTGAGGTAGTGAACAAAAAAAACTTGGGCTGGTAAGTCCAAATGACTTAGTGAGGTTGGAAATATATATATATAGATATATATACTGAACATAAGATTCATAAAACCAATAAAATAATAAATCATGGAAAAGTACACTGCAATGTGAACTGTGTATATACAGTATGAACAAGATAAATAGTGAGCCATCAACAGAATCTCCAACCTTAGCACCTATTTAAATAGATAAACATAATAGTCAAGGAGCGACCTCGACATTAAACTGGATGAAGATATACCACGCGTTTGTGCAATACATCGCTCCAATTCTACTAAAGTCATCCTCCGGCTGTAGGTAGAAATTAGTTTCACAGAATGGTATCATATAAAAGGTTCCATCGACGGTCCGTTCCTCCCAATAGATCCCTCTTATATGTACCAAGGCCCAAACTTCCCAAGGGCGTCCCCAAGGGTAGACAAATATAATAGGACAAATATGGCTCACAAACTTTCAATGAAGTAATAACTTAATTCTACACCCAGGATACATAAAAATATAATAAAAATATTATATACTAAAGGTGTCAATAAATCATTTCGGGACAGGTATACTGAAAATATCAGAAATGTAATATTTTTGGAGGTAACTTGACTTATAATTTTTTTTTTGTTAATAAACCATATCAGAACAGAAGTAATTGGCATTTTAGAAATGCAATATTTTTTTAATATAATTAGATGTAAAATTCAAAGAAATATTTTGTTACACATAGAGAGTAAAATTTAATTCCCAAAAAATCGGATAAGATAACTTAGGCAGGGTAGGCCATACAAATAATAATATTTATTACATATAGTTCGTTTCCCTAGCAAAGAACGTAATAGGCACTCACCTTAGTGGTTTAGGTCTCACCAATGTTTAGGAATCATGCTAGCTGTATTTACTCGGTTTTCACCTAAAATTCATATTGGTAAGTAAGATTAGAACAATATATTGCAATTACTCATGATTAGTAGGCACTCTTAGGGAGTAACTAACTTAGATGTATAATACTTGCATATGTATAACCTTAGAACTAGTGGTGACAAGTGGTCTAACTTGTGCCTAGTATCCACTTTAAGAACAATACTTTGCATAAATGCACAAATAAATAATATTTAGACATACACACATATTCTTAACTTTTAACATAACTTTAACTACATATATGTGTATAGTTCATAAGAGCAAGCTTAATCTTTTAAATATGTAGGTATGTGCATATGGACAATCCTTATCTTACTTTACTTATGCATAGGCATAACATGTATATATGTAATTTCATAAGATAACTTATGAGTTAACTACGTTTGGTAAAGTACTATGCATAAGTACATGAATAAACCACATTCTTGCATGAGTACATATCTATAGCTTTCAAAGTAACTTTAGCTATATATATGCATATAAAAGAATATTTGTAATCTTTCAAATATGTAAGTGTATGTATAAGCAATCTTTATGTTACTATACTTAATCGTGTGGACAAAACATGGATATAGGCACATTCATAAGATAACTAATGTTTGGACATGCATATATAAATTAGCTATTTAAAGTGAAAAGAACTTGAATTTAAAGCACATAGAGACATAAGTAATATTTTCACATGATTTCATATAAGAAACATACTTCTTATGCTTATAAAAACATAACTAATGCACATTTTGAGATAATAAAATATACATGCTTTCTTATTAATTTTATGAATATAAAGTGTAAATATAACTGGAAGCATGCTTTCTACTAACTTGTGATACCATAATGGAGCATAGTATTATGATAAAAAAATGTAGAACTAGCACTAGAACTAACTTATGTAATTAAGGAAATCCCTGCCTTGTGCAAGTATGTATATATTTTTCTTTCTAGGTAATATGTATGGTGTAGTAGGATAAGACTTGAAGAAAAGTGAGGGTTTGAGTGTGTGTGTGGGATCGTGTATATGTGTGTGTGAGTGTGTGTTGTTTTGATGAAAATGGCTATGTATATAGACTTTAAGACAAGAAATTGGATTATTAAATTATTAATGTCAATTTGTAATAAATGTGTATTTACACCTAAGTAATATAATAAATACAATTCTTCCAACTCATGAGCTTAAGTGTTGCTCTATGTGCATGACTGAAAACCTATGTAAATATGATCATGACAAGTGTATTGTTTTCTATAAAGAATTTTACAAGTGTGAAGAGTAATTAATGCATGGAAGATAAGATAAGATATTTGTATCAAAAATATATATTTATAGACAAATATATAATTTTCGGTCCATATATATATTTATAGACAAATATATAATTTTTGAGATATTTTAGAAATTATCTATTTTAATAAATATCCAAAGGAACACTACTAGAAAACGCGATTTTGGCCATGGATTTTTAGCCACGGATGAAATCGGTTGCCAATAGCGACGGAAATGGCCACGGATTTTAAAAAAAAAGAAAACATATGGCCACGGATTTATTCGTGGCCAAATATCCACAATTCCGTGGCCATTTCAATTTATTTAAAAGAAAAACATAAATAAATAAATTTATTTTTTTTATAAAAAAAAAATTGGACTTGGCCACGGATTTATCCGTGGCCAATAAATAAATTTATTTATTTATTTTTTAAATTTGGACTTGGCCACGGATAAATCCGTTGCCAATAAATAAATTTATTTATTTTTTAAAATTTGGACTTGGCCATGGATTTATCTGTGGCCAACAAATAAATTAATTTTTTTTTTAAAATTTGGACTTGGCCACGGATTTATCCGTGGCCAATAAATAAATTTAAATTTTTTTTTAAATTTGGACTTGGCGATGGATTTATCCGTGGCCAATAAATAAATTTAATTTTTTTTTTAAATTTGGACTTGGCCACGGATTTATCCGTGGCCAATAAATAAATTAAATTTTTTTTTAAATTTGGACTTATCCGTGGCCAATAAATAAATTTAAATTTTTTTTAAAATTTGGACTTGGCCACGGATTTATCCGTGGCCATTAAATAAATTTAAATTTTTTTTTTAAATTTGGACTTGGCCACGGATTAATCCGTGGCCAATAAATAATTTTACTTTTTTTTTTATTTTAAATGACTCAAGTGTTACTAGATATAATTTTAATATTTTTTATTATTACTCTTCTTTTAGTTTCTAGATATATGATTCAAGTGTTTCTGAAAAAATATTATTTAGAAAAGAATATATTATCATGTTGTACCGAGAGTTGAATTAATGTGTTTAGTTCAATAAACTATTTTATTTAATTTATTACTTTACTAATGTTCATAAAGTATATGGAATAATCTTTCTTTTAAGAAAAACTATATTCTTCTGTATAATATCATGCGGAACTTATCTATTTAATCTTTACATACCATAATTTATAATTAATTTAATTTGATTATTAGAGAGCTATCTAGTAAATAATATCATTTTATTGTCTAATTTGTTCCTAATATAATTTTGACTGTCTAATTTTCATTGTGTATGCATAATTGGTGACTTAATATTATCGATTTTATCCCTATCCCTCTCAATACGATAGAGCTAAATATTTTTATTAACCTATATATTGAATGCTTTCGTTTTTCTAATGTTGCTAGAGTTTCATAAAATTGTACATTTGATGCATATATTTCTCTTATTAGTGACTCTATATCGAAAATCTAATTTTCAATTCTAAATTTATGAAAATAATTCTTTAAATTTCCAATATTGTTCCATGTAAAAAGTAATTTGATCCAATATTTATGCATATATTTCATTTGATGCTTTCGTTTAAATTTATTTTTGCAATTCATCTAGCTTTTCTTTTTTCTTATCTAATTTTTAAAAAAAATAATTTTGTAATATAATTCTCAATAATATTCTTCCCAAATACTACCAAAAAAAAAGTAAATTAGTGATATTATTACAAATAATAATAATAATAATAATAATAAAAATAAATTTGTCACTAACTAGATATATTTAATGGTAAAAAAAATATTAGATTGAGTCAAAATTCTTGCATTGACTTCTTAAATTAAGTCAAAATAATCGATAAAAAATTTCAAATTTTTATAAGGTCAAAGTTATAATTTTTTTTAATTTTTATTTTGTATCCCAAAATTATCTGTGGATAAAAGTAAAATTAGAAAGAATTATAATTTGCACGATTTAATATTTCCTAATTAAATCATAATAAGCATGAATTAATAAAATATATTCACATATAGATATAAATTAGTAAAATTTGATAACAAAACTCAATATATAAATGTATATAAATATTCTTGGCATGCCTTCTTAAACAAAAAGTTCATCATAGCCTGGCGGTAATGCGCTTGGCAATATACCAAGAGGTCTCAAGTTCCAGTGCCATTGGTAACGGTGAAATTTGATTAATTGAAATGGGCATGCCGAGTTGGGCCGGGTTGCACTGCTGGGCTGGTAGGCGTGTGGATGGGCCTGCTGTGGGCCTGGTTGGGCTAGGTCCAATTTTCTTTTTTTTTTTTAATATCCGTGGCTAAATGAAAAATTAAAAAAAAATAATTAATAATAGCCACGGATAAATCCGTGGCTAAATGTAAATTTTTTTAAAAAAGAAAAAGGTTGGCCACGGAAATATCAGTAGCCAAATTTATCATTTTTTTAAATTTTTTATTTTTGGCCACGGATAAATCCGTGGCTAGATTTAATTTTTTTTAAAAATTTTTCTTTTTGGCCACAATTAAATCCGTGGCTAAATTGAACAAATCCGTGGCCAAAAAATCCATGGCTTTGTTTAGCAACGCCAATTTTGGCCACGGAACTTTTCCGTGGCCAAATCCTTGTTTTCTAGTAATGGAATAATATTATATTATCAAAAATATAATCTTATATATATTTATATATAATTTTTGAAAATATATATATATATATCAAGAAAATTGGGTATATGTGTGTGTATGTCATGATCTTTATCCAATTTGTTAGACTTATCAAGAATCTTATCAAGAATCTTAGCATTTAAGAACATTTATTAGGAGAAAATGACATGAGGTAAGATAAAATGACATTTTTGGATAAATATATATATATATATGATAAAAACAACGACCTATTACATAATATATACATTTATACTTTATTACAAATAAATTAATAAGTTGTAATTCTTGAAAATACATGTATGTACATATATATACATATATATATATCTCGATTTACATATGTATTATAAATTCAATTGTTTATTATAAACATAGTTATCATATCACATAATTTACATATAAAATAAGGATCATATAAAACATACATATAAAACATGAAATAAATATATATAATTAATCATGCACGTATATCATAAGAACTATTTTTTTTAATTAGTAGTTAGACCGATTTTATGTATATAACAAAAAATCGGGATGTCACATCTTCGGTACACATTGTACTGGACTAACCCATGAGCTATCTGAGATAGGAAAAAAAATACCTGCGTCGAGCCACTTGATAATCTCCTTTTTGACCACATCCTTCATTATTGGATTTTGTGCATGCAAAAGCTAGGATCGATGCCTCTAATATTAGCTATCATCCATCCAATGGCCTTCTTATGTTTCTTGAGTACCCATAATAGTTTTTCTTCCTACATCTCAGTCAAATCACAAGAAATAATAACAGGAAGAGTATATTGCGCTCTCAAGTAGGTGTACTTCAATTGAGATGGTATAGGCTTCATTTCCACTTGAGGAGACTCTTCAATGGAATGTTTGGTTGCTTTAGACTCGTTGGGCATTTCAAAGGTCTCAAACCTGTTAGATTGTCTCTTGCCAAAAATTGGTAGAGAATCTAGGACCTTCATGCATTCCTGAATAGCACTATTTGTTTCTTCTAGCTAACCCAGCATTGTTACCTCAAGTTACTCGTCAAATTCGGCTTTAGGCATGATGAGTTTTGCTATTTCATCAAAAACACTAATAGAATAGCATTCCCTATCATTAAGGTGCTTTAGTGTATCAAAGATGTTGAAATTTACCTATTCATCATTGAGCCCCATAGTTAGCTCTCCTTTCTACACGTCTATCAGAGTTCTGTCTGTCGCTAAGAATGGTCTCCCCTCAATCAACTGTATATTCATGTCTTCCTCCGTCTCAAGTGCAATAAAGTCAGCTAGGAACATAAATTTGTCAACTTTTACAAAAACGTCTTTAACTATGCCTACAGGATAAGCTAAGCTCCTATCTGCTAATAGCAATGTAATAGACATAGGCATAATTTCCCCCAACTCAAGCTTCTTAGAAGTAGACATGGGCATCAAGTTAACACTTGCCTTAGATCACCCAGAGCTCACCCAACATACTTACCTCCCATCGAGCACGAAATTGTGAAACTACCTAGATCCTTCAGCTTTGGTGGACGCTTGTTCTGAATAATAGCACTGCATTCTTCTGTCAACTCTACAGTCTCAAACTCACCAAAACCCCTGCTTTTAGACAGGATCTCCTACATGAACTTCACATAATTGGGCATATGTTCCATAGCTTCCTCAAATGGAATTTTTATTGACAATTTCTTCAAAATAGCTAGAAATCGTTGGAACTGTTTGTCAAGCTTACGTTTCTGTAGCTGTTGAGAGAAAAGGGAGGCAGTAATACTATTTTTGGCCATTTCGTTCCTCCTCTTCTGTTTGTTGTAACCTGATAGGTTCATTTTTGCCTGGATTGCTTGGGCTCTTCTTCGGTTGACTTCGGAATCTATACTTTTTTATGCTTCTTGGGTACAGTTTCTATCTCCTTACCACTTCTAAGAAGATTGCATTGGTTGTCTCTCTCATTGCACCATCACCGTGGGGGGCTTGTCTATTAGAAGGTAAAGCCTAGGGGTGTGCATTCGGTTAAAATCGCATGCTGGGACTTTTTAGTTCGGTTAGCTAAATAATTCGATTTTTCGAAATTGAGAACCAAAAACCAAACCAAAACCCTTCGGCTTGGTTTTAGTTTTAACCGTTTGATTTTGGTTTTTTTTTTCAATTTTAACCAAAAAAATCAAAAAAAAACCAATATAAGTTAAACAATGACAAAAAAAACCATTAAAAACCGAAAAACCAAAAAATAAAAAAAATTGGGAAAATTGAGAACCCAAACCCATGAAAAGCGAAAAACCAAAAAAAAAAAAAAACCAATACAACTGAAAAAGAAAACAAATTACATCACTTCAAATTACATCAAGTTTTACATCAAATCATCCCAAATAACACTCCAAATTACATCAAACTTGCAATCAAATGTCAAACTTCAAAATAACATCAAAACTTGCAAGTTTTACATCAAATTACATCAAAATAACACTCCAAAATAACACTCCAAATTATATCAAAATTACATAATGCAAATGTCAAACTTGCAACCAAAGTACATAATAATATCTAATACATCAAAGTCACAAACCTTGACCAACCAATTATTATTATTAAATAATGATTTTTTATATTATTAATCAAAGAAAATTGGTTTTCTCGATTAATTGAAAATTGAATATCTTTGATTTTTGGTTTTTTTGGTTTAACCACGATTAAAAACCAAAAACCGAAATTTTAAAAAATTTAAAAATGAAAATCGATTACTTCGGTTCGGTTTGGTTGTCTCAATTTTTGATTGGTTCTGTTCGATTTTGGTTTTTCTGCACACCGCTAGTAAAGCCCTATGTGGCCTATTGCTTGAAGCATTAACTATTTGGTCCATGGTCTTCTCTAGAATTCTCATAGAAGCTTCATAGCTTTGCATCCTTGCATCTATCTACTGTATGAATTGCCGCAATTTTTCTTTAGTGGATGTTCTTTTTTTCAATGGGTTGAGACCTCTGCTAGAAAATCTATTGAAGACCTGGTGTGTGGGTAGTCTAGAAGACGAAGAAACACTTTGAGTGTTGCTCCATGAAAAGTTGGGGTGGTTTCTCCACCTGGGATTGTATGTGTTTGAATAAGGGTTATTCTGATTCCTGTTCTGATTACCCACGGAGATGATTGCTTCTGTTCTATGTGTGTCTCTAAGTAAGAATGGACAATAATCACTCTAATAGCCTTCTCCACGCTGCTCATAGGAGCTTGTGATCTGTTGCACGCACTGTACTTGCTGACTTTGTCCAATAGAGAGGTTGTCAAGCATGTTGTCTAACTTCCTTAGTACAGCTTCAAAACCTATTGCAATCTAAGTTGCCGGTGCTATAGAAGAATCAACCTAGTGAATATTGATCACTCTAGAAGAATCATTCCTCTCTTGGGTTCTAAAGTTATTAGAGATCAATTCCTCTAATAGTTCAAATGCCTCATCATGTGATAAATACAATAACGGACCTTTTATGGTGGAGTCCAATTAGGTAGCCCATCTCAATGTCAACCCATAGTAAAAACGACGAACTTGTGTGGCTTCAAACAACCCATGGTGCGGGCATCTCCTAAGCAAACTCTTGAATCTCTCATAGGCATCAAAGAGATATTCATCGTTGAACTACTTGAAATTATAGTTCTCCTATGTTAATTTCTCAATTTTAGCTGGAGGGAAGAACTTAGTGAGAAACTTTGTAACAAACTGATTCCAGGTGGTAATGGAATTATGTGGAAGAGAATCCAACCACTCTTTTGGTCGCCCATCTAAAGTTTTGCTGAACAACCTCAATCTGATCTCTTTCTGTGTCATTCCAGTTGTAGCAAAATTATCCACAATCTCAAGAAAGTTTCTAATGTGTGTATTAGGATCTTCAACTAGCAGACCATGAAGCCTGATCTCCCTTAGTGCTTGATTTGTGGCGGTGTCTACCTAAGAATCAACAGTTCCTAGTGGTGGTCAAACAATACTGAATCCAATATTAACAATGCTAAGTGTCATATAATCGATGATCTTCCTTAGTGCCACATTGTCACCATTGGTTGCTCTATCAGTCTAATGATTCCCTTGATTAGCTCAAATAATGCCAACCCCTTGAGGATTGACTACTTCGTTCGTTGACCTACTGTTTTCGACCATCGATGACAACTCCAACGTCTTTATTTGTTTAAGTGTCCTAGTTAATTTCTTGTTGTCCTGATAAAATTTTTCAATCTCTGGGTTGTATGTGTACTCCGATGGACCTCGCCTATGCATAAACTAGAGTACCTAACAACAAAAATGAAAGGAATTCCTACCTTCTACATAAATTCATTGCGATTCCATATTTGATTAATGCACTCTTATTATTTCTTTCTAGATTCGAGCCTAGACTAACTTGAGCATTGGAGGACTAATGTTTGTTTCACAGGTCCTCCCTCTAGTAGGACTCTAGTGCTAGCATTAAACAAATGGGTCCCTATACCCTAGCAAGGGTCAAGCGTCTTCCTAGCAAACAGGAAGGACCCCCGGGGGAGGCCCTCCTCTTGTGGAGTTTATCTTCCATCCTACAAGGTTCCTCCTCAAGGATTCTTTCATGGGCAAACATATAGGCCTTTCTTGGATTGAATAGGAAGAAACCCTAAGGGCTCCTCTTTAGGAATTCTCCCTTGGGTGTAGGCTAAGACCTCTGCAAATGGAATATGAAGGAATCCTAGGGAGCTCGTCCTTCTGTAGAGGTCAATCTTCCTTTGTGCTAGACTTCTCTTTAGGAATCCTCTTAAGGGAATAGGATTTTGTCTCTCTGATTGAATAACATGCATCTGGCCTTCCATACGGAGACACATGCTCCACTTTATTTTACTCGAACCATTATTCGAGCATTTTCTACGCTTTATGAATTCATCACTATATGTTATAAATAATTCCATAATATGAAAAGATATTTGCAAACTAACGTGTTTTAACTTTTTCAGGAAAGATAAAGCCCCCAAGAGCTTATTTGAGAAAGATAGTTTTGCCTTCCTCACCATAAGGGTTTCCTCCATTCGGGGATCCACACTTATCAGACCAACACAAGTGTAAAGGATCAATATGCCATTAGGAAGCCGCCTTTAAGAGTACACTTTGACATTCCCCCATCGATAAAGCCTTCCTCCTGCAATAAACAAGACCAATATATCAACCAACTTTTTAAGGAATGAGTGTGTATGAGAACCAATATTCACGCAAGAGCGTGCAAGCATGGCTCTCCACTTTAAACACCCTAAGGTGCTAATGAAAGGGGAGTGCGCATATCCTCCTTCTACACAAGAACTGCTTCCCTTAATAGGGTTCCTTTATAAAACTTAGTCTTCATTTGCACATTTTTGAGAAACGTAGAAAACATGTTAAAAAAGATTTTTTGATATATTTTCCTTGTATACAATACCAAGTACATTTATATATACTACATAATACATCCACTAACTACCATATTTGTTATCCTACATTTATTAGTAACACATTTATTGTTTAGCACGCCCCCTCAAGTTAGAGTATATATATCATTCATCTGCAGCTTGTTACATAAATTTCTTATGCCTAGGGCTAGTAAAAACATCTACTACTTTTTTTTAGGGGATGGAGTAAACGGAGTACTAATTTTCTTGATCATAACTGCTTCTTGGATAAAATGACAATGAACCTTAATATGTTTGATCCTCTTATGAAAGACACAATACATAGATAATGACTCATTGTAAGTAAAGCCCAATTTATTAAATGGATTCATGAGCCATAACATCTCATTAGTAGTATAGGCCATAGCTCTATAGTTTACTTTGACACTAGATCTAGCAACTATATTTTGTTTCTTCAGCCCAAATGGTGTGTAATATATGGCCTTTTACCTTTTGGAATTACTATAGGGTTATCAATATCAAACCAGGGAGGTGCAATAGGAGTTGCATCTGGAGGATCTGTAAAGAGTTTAGGCATCATGGATGACAACTAGCGGCAACGAGAATACACCTATATAGGGCGATGGGCAACCTGAGGAGGTGTATCAATAGGAGAAAAAGCCTTAGAAGGGGAAGGAATAGGAAACATCTAGAGAAAGAGAATTATTTTGACCCCTTGAGGAATACATAGAGTAATATGAGGTAGATTTGAAAAATGTAACATTGGCCAAAGTGAATAACTTACATGAAATTAGATCATAATAGTGATAAACTTTTGGTGTATGAGAATACCAAAGAAAAATACACTTCGTGGAACAAAGAGATAGTTTATGGTGACCATGGGTTGCAATATGAACAAAGTAGACACACCCAAAAAAGTGAGGTGAGATAGAAAAAAGTGGATGCTTAGGATAAAGACATGAATAAGTAATATCCCCATGGAAAACGCTGGAAGGAAAGTAATTAATAAAGAAATAGCTAGTAAGAACTGCATCTCCCCAATATAATTTTAGGACATTCATATGAGTCATGAGAGTGCGAGAAACATCCAAGATATGATGATGTTTGCGCTCAGTTACACCATTTTGCTAAGAGTTATAGTCATAATAAATTGATACAAAATCCTATGTGAGTCATAAAAGATAGAAACCTCATTTTGAACATATTCTAAAGCATTATCAGTATGAAGAGTATGAATATTAATAGAAAATTGAGTTTTTGTTTCATTATAAAAAGAAGTGGTTACATAAGGAATCTAAGATGGATTCTTGAGTAGATAAACCTAAGTCATCCTTGACCAATCAACAACAAAAAACAAATTACTTAAACTTACAAATTGGCTCAACCCGAGAAGGGCCCTAAACATAAGAGTGAACAAGTTCAAAAGGGAAAAACATTGTTTGTCGATATCATCAAAAATGAAGCACAGTGATGTTTTCCAACTCACATTCTGTAGTAGAGACAACCGACTCACATGGTAAAATCCTCCTTAACTTAGGTAAGGAGGGATGACCAATATGACAATGCCATTGAAAAGGGGTTGACAGAAGTAAAGAGGGCACTAACATCAATAGGTTTAGAATTTTTGTCCAAATAATACAAGCTACTACATTCATGTCCTCCAATCCTCCTCATCATTTGCAGATCTTGACATACACAGTAGGAGAGGGAAAAGGTTACAGAACAATTTTTGTATTTAGTGAGAAAACTAGAGGTAGAAAGACTTTATCAAGAGTCATATGGTTAGTAGGACAGATACTACTAGAACCATAGACAGTTGAATACGAGTCTCAGTGAACAAATAGGGGATAGTGAATCAAAAACGGCTAAAAAAGAAAATTTAAATTTGTCACTAGTAATATGAGTGGTTACATCAAGATCTAATCACCAAGAATTACCATGAGAGGCAGCAAAAGCACTTGTAGATGGAGGACTTGCCTTACCTAGTCAAGTTGGCAATAGGACACTGCATCAATCTTTTATATTCCATTTGACTAAGTGTAACAGTATTAAAATTCTAAACAGAGGGCTCAATATTAGTTGCAATTACATCAGGCCAGTTCCATTTGTCAAATTTGTCCCAACATTTGTTAGATGTATGATTGGTCCAACCAGAATGTTCCCAATGGCGTCTCCCTTTAGAGGAATCAAAACCATGAAGGAATCAAAACCATGACCACGGCCTCCCCCTAACGTCTGAATATGGGAAAAGCCATTGACCTAACCCCAACCACATATCGCCATAGTAGATGCATCAAGAATATTGGTAGAGCTAGAAGATCCACTAGTAATGCGAAGCACATGGGAAAGACCGTTAGATAGACTTGAGAAAATGTCACTGGCTAACAACTGATTTTGAATAAGCTAGAGATTAATATCAAGGTTAGATAAGAACTTGGCAACCCTAAATTTATCCCGCTAAGATTTACGAGTCTAATTATCACAATTCAAGGGATGATAGAGTAATATTCATCCAATGTCCCTTTGACTAAGGCAATGTAATCATTAAGAGGACGGCCATCCTGTTTGAGAGAAAATAACTTCTCATACAACTCAAAAACTTGAGAAATATATTTCTCATGAGAATAAATCTCAAGTATAGCATCCTATATAGCTTTACTAGCGGGCAAGGTATAACGTTAAAACTAATGGATTATTCCATATTCTTCAATAGCCAATTTATGATAGAATAGTCGGCTTGTTGCCACTCTAAGACATTTTCATCTTTGGAATCAAGAGGGTAACAGGATATGCACAAACTTATTTTATGAACCAAGGAACATTTTACAGTCATGAGATCACAAAAAATTATTTTTATCGTTAAACTTAGTGACAATACCAATTGGAGCTTTTGAATCAAAAAGAGATGCCATCATAACAGGGGCAGGTACAAGAAGATCAAAAAACACAAACCAAGAGAGTCACAATGTAGTATGTATAACACCATTCAAAGAGTGGTGGAAAACAAGAACTTAAAACCAGACTCGAAGCGATGAAAGTACTCAAAATCTCTTACCTTTACAGGCCGGCACTGTAGCATGGGACTAGAGAAGGACGCAGCATAGAGGTGCAGGGGCAAAAGTGGTGATGGGACAAAATGCGATGGAAAATGGGGGGGCCTGGTTGTTTGGCGCCATAACTAGGATTTTTGTTTGGGGATGGGGGCACGACGGTCTGCGGCACATGGTTGTTCTGGTCAAACTAGAGGTGAGAAGCGCGATGGAAAACATGTGAGGCCAAGGACAATGGTGCGCAATGCTAGAGTAGGGTTCTAGGGTGGGTGGCTCTAGATGGCACTAATGCAAGGCAACAGCGACTAGGGTTTTGAGTGGTGGCGATGGGCATCGGCTAGGTTTTAGTGGAGGGAGAAAAGGGCTAGTGTTTGTTAGTTTTTCATTTTTTTTTTCTAACTTATCTCTCTCCGCCCTCTCTCTTAAATATAACGAATCCCCTCCACATACCTTGTTGAGAAACGTATAAAACATGGCATAATTTTTTTTTATATATATATTCTCCTTTTATACAAAGTGGTATCAAGTACATGTAGATATACTACACAATACAACCACCAACTACTATATTTATTACTCACACATTTATTGTTTAACATAAATCATCACCTACAAGAAGCAACACGTGCTGTTATTTAGAGCTTCTCTGTCCTATTTTCATAGTCTTGTTGACGCTCCACTATAAGGGTGGAGGAGTGATGATCCTACCAAATTTAATGGTATTGAGTTGGTCTAAGCAACTATGGCCCACTGAGCAAGGCCCAACAATAAAATAACTTATTAAATAGAGGACTGCATGCTAACTACCCAAGGAAGTCATCTTTGTAGTCCAAGAAGCCCATAGTCCCACAATCTAGGAAGGAAGCTCTCCTAGAGGCCCACATCAGAAAACCCTGCAAACTAACAAATGACCAAATCTGAACTCCATAAGAATGCCGCATTTTGCGCTCCTCACATAGTGAAAAGCACTTGATACAAACCTCCTCACAGGAGGATGACACATGCTCACCCTACGCTAGCATCATATATGGAGGAACAATAGTAATGAACCTCTCCTACAGGATGAGAATACCCTCACCTCCTTAGGAGGGAAACATATGTGTTTCCCCCATAACAGGGATTAGCAACTTAAGATAGACATGAAGACAATTATCCTTATCTGTCTAAATAAGGAACGATATCCTTATCCATCCCAACATGCCTCCTTCTTGGATAAAGGGTATTCGAATGTTGGTGGGTCTCTATTCTGTAAGGATGGAACACAAGTGAGCCTGGACGGAAGTGTCTCCGGCAAAGGCTGGGTCTCTATTCTGTAAGGATGGAACGCAAGTGAGCCTAGATGGAAATGTCTCTGGTGAAGGCCCTCCGATGCTCAAGTTAGTATTTAAGCAGGTAGTCAGAAGGTGAGGTAGTGCATAGTCCAAATTTAGAAAGCTTACCCTTATGAATAGTGATGACCTACTATTTATAATAGTCAAGCTGAGATAGGGTTAGATCGGCCCAGCCCCCCCATTTGTACAAGGGATATTCCCTGACACATGATAGTGGTGATGCCAGGTGCAACCATTGTGTCAGATATGATTATTTTTGGGATCACCTAGAGGAGGTGGGGGACCACCTGAGGAGGGTGGAGACACATGATAAGAAAGGGGCCATGATGGCGGTGTTCTCCTTGGACCACGAGAAGATGATGTCCGTTGTGGAGAGTTGCGAAACCATGGCACGTGTAACCCATCGTGCCAGGTGGCAATCCGTCGTTGGCCTTTTGCCCCGAAGTGGCGCCCATGTAGCGGAGGCAGATTCCCCCACATCATTAGCCCCCCCAGTTTATGGGGTGCTCGGAGCTCGATCGAACAGGCCATAAAACTTGAGGAGGTTTAATTTAACTTGTTCTGAGCGGGGGTCCGATCAAGGATCATGGCGATAAATTCAAATTTTTGACCATTGAATTTTGACTGTTGGTAATGATTGCAGGTAACGATTGGACTTCCCGAGGAAATTTTTACCTCCCTACAAATAGAGGCTCTGGGTGTAGTCTTCAGAGCTTCACTCAAACTCTGAGCTAAAAAGCATCATCGAGCAGAACCCTAAGGGCATCGAGGACACCCGAAAACTTCTCGGGAAGCCAAACACCTATTCCAACCATCCAAAACTTTAGGTACTCCTTTCCCTTCTCCTTTTTCAATTTCTGCCTTTCCTTTCTTGTTTAATCTACCTTAGAGTATCAATCATCATGAGAGGGTCCGAGGACCATAGTGATAGCCAGAATAGGATCGAGGGGTCTCCATCCGGGAAGGTCTTAAGCGATGTAGAGCTATCGTCTTCCTCCGATGACGGGACGTCCTTCGGGGAGGATATGAAAGTGGGGGCATCCTCTTGATGCCCCAGTGAATCGAGTACAAGTCAGTCGAGGAGGGGCTGAAAGAGCCCGAGCAAAGTGGAAGAAATGAGGCGGTGCATGTTTGCAGAGGGTGGGATCGAACTCCAGCTGATGAGGGACCATTCAGACGTGCCAGTCCCCGGGTGGAGAGAAATGGTCGAGGAGGATCACCTCAAGGAGGGGCATGCGCCCATGTAGCCAGGCCGCAGGAGGAAGGTCATAGCGGGAAATCAAACGACCGTGAGTTAGGGCAACATCATCGCCCACAACTCTACGCGGGACGTACAAAAGATCATGAACCACTACATCCACGGCTCCTACAACCTGTTCTGGCCCACTAACGAGGACTCCATTATCTATCCACCCTCGGGGTGCATCCCCATTCATTACGCCCACATCAAGAACGGGCTTAGATTTCAAATTTTGGCCTTCATATCCTCGATCCTGAATTGTTTAAAGATTAGCCCATGCCAACTTACCCCGAATTCATATGCCTCGATCTGTGCCTTCGTTGTTTTTTGTCTTTGCACTGGGTACTAACCTTCCATAGCTAACTTCTCCGATCTCTTCTAAATAAACCATTCTAGTCGATCCTCCCCCGACGATGAACTTAACTGCCTCATTTTAAGCACAAAGAATGGGAGGAAGATCATCGAGACTGCCTCCTCCTCGTATGGTAATGACTGGAAGCAGAAATGGTGATTCATACATTTCGAGCGGGGAACATGAGGTGTTCGTGTAAAATTGCATATTGTCATAAAAGCACATAAAACCATAGAAATTTCAGTTCTTGATAAAATCACATAACTTTCACATATAATATTTTACCTTTGGATCACGCTATTGTGATCATAATTTCCTTATAACTCCCACACAATATTCTCAATAAGTACACCAATTCCAACCAATCTTGGTGTCGCCAATCACAATATTCATGATTACACCAATTCCAACCAATCTTGGTGTTTTCAATCACAATATCCACAATAATTACACCAATTCCAACCAATCTTGGTATCCAACCAATCACACCGGTGGTCATATCCCGGGCATATGCCGAAATCCTACGACCCACAAGCAATACATGGAACACTCCGTCCATGCAAGATGGGAATAGGCATGGATGGCGAGAACTGTTTTAAGACCGGCAAGCCTATTGCCGCCCGGCCGAACTCTAGCCCCATCCACACCGAAATTATATAGGGCCCTTATACACATAATTCCAACATATACGAATCACAATTTCATCACAATACAAACTGTTTTCAGCTCAAAATCAGTACAAAGTACCAAAATTCACAGTTTTGTGAAATCGACATCTACAACTTCGAACTGAAATTTCTAGCTTCCAAATTACTAAAACGCCAGCTTAAAACCTACTGGAAATCCACACATATATTCCCAAGGTTGTAAAATAGACTTTTAGTTAACAAGCTTTCGAATTTCCAGCCTACGAAACCTGGAATTTTCAGACTGCGACGCAAAACGTTTTAACGCGCAACCGCTGAAATTTTCAGCTTTCGTAACCCAAACCTCCATCTTTTAAAACCCTGTTTCTACAGCTTATTCTAAACTGAATTTAAAGTATATAAACCAGGTTTTTGGTTGGAAATTTTTGGATTTTTCAGTCGTGCAAAAATCGAACTTTTCAGCTTTGAAAACAAGAGTTTCTGCATGAACAGTAATTCCAGCATATGCACAACTTGAAATTTCAGCTTTCACAACTTAAAATTTTGGCTTCTAGAACATAAACAAGACTCTAACAAGGTATACAACATGATAACCTAGAATTCAAGCATCACTTAAGCATATTTACAACAATTTCCAGCATGCATATTCAAGGATTTTAATCCTAACATGCTCATAGAAACATCAGATGCACAATATACACATATATAACCAACACATCTTGAAATCCCTTAGACCTAAGATGGAAACCAACTTGTGGTGACCTCCTAGGTCTTATAGGGGAGATAACATGCTAATAATTTGATAAAACCTAACCCTAGCTCATGCCTTAGGCAAATTTCTACCTTGATATGTCTTTCTTTCTTTCTTTGTAGGGTTTGAAGTAGGGAGAGTGTTTGAAAGGGTGAGAGGGTTTCAAGACTTGAAGGATATTAGGAAAATTGAATAAAAACAAGAGGAATGAAGTGTGTGTGTGTGTGTGTGGCCGGATTTAAGGGGGTGTGTGTGGTGGTTTTGGTATTTTTCCAAGTAATATTATATATAGACTAATAAGGAGAGAGAGTATTAAAATAGCCTTAAGTCCTTTTCCAATTATGACCCTAATTGGCCAAGTATTTGGTCTAAGTAGCTTAAGTGTTGGTCTACTTCCACAAGATCCTTCCATGTATTCATACCTCTAGAAGGTGTATGCCAAGTGTATTCATACCTTGTGTCCTGCAACCTTGGAGGACAAGACATAATACCAACCAAGTATTCCATCTTTTAATTTTTCTCTCCCAATTCTCCACCAAAATTCATCCCCCTCCCCTCATTAATCTGAAAATATAATTTATTTCTTGTATATTTTGTAGAATTATTCATATTAGGGAAAGAAATAATATCTGGGGTAGAAAATACAATTTACCTATGCCTTAGGGGTTTTTAGGGCATAAAATCCGAAAATTCATAATTAATTTAGAAAATTTCCAAAATTATGAAATTTAATCTTTATAAATATGAAATTATATGTATATTTACCAGAATTTAAAATGTTTTGGTTATACTTTCGAAAATTGCAATTTAGGACATAGAAAGTTCGAAAATTGTGTTCGAATGTCAAATTCGTCTAAATTTTGGAAATTCATGTAATTTATTCAAAATTTCATCTTCTCCATGCATAAAAGTCTAGAATACTTATTTATATTATTTTTGAAAACTAATGAGTATTTAATAGATGAATTTTTCAAGAATGTAATCAAAATTCTAAAATTAGTACTTTTCCGTTCAAATTGTACATTATTCTCAAAATCAAACTAAAATGTGAAAATAACAAGTAATTAAAACATCTGCAAGAAGCATAAGATTTCATATCAATTGTTTAAATATTAAGGAATACTGGGTCATTACAAGTTTGTCCGTTGTCCTGTGTTCGAGTACGCGACTCTTTTTCGCGGGGCCAACGACACCCAGATGGAGTTCGATAAAGCCTTCAACTAGCTAAAGAATCGAGGAGCCATTCCCTCAGACTTCCCCATGGCAGGCTTCGGCATGCATCTGACCGACGCCGGGGAGGAAGACACCAGCAACGAGCAGCTGCCTGATTACGAGAAGGTGGAGTTCTCAGGAGTGATTTCCATTGTTCAGCGGCAAGTCTGCAACGAGAACAAACTTTTGGGTAGGCCGCTCTCATCGGATATAGAGCCCGATGACGTGGTCGCCCTCGACCTAGGAGAATCCGATCAGGGAGAGAACAATGCAAGCGAGGCCCAGGGAGAGAGATGCATAAACCATCAATGCAAGCGGGGGCCCGGGGAGGTGTAGTCCGCTGAGGCGTTTATCTGTTTTTTTTTTGAGTTTTAGCAATTTGTGAGCTCGATTAGGCATTTTGTTTTCATGTTAGAGATAGTTATTTTTGGGACTGCCTCAAGGAGGTTGGGGACCAGCTGAGTAGGGTGGAAGCACCTCATCGAATAGGTAAGGGACCACCCGAGGAGGGTGGAGGCACCTCGTCGGATGGTCGTGCGAATTGTTCGTAGAGACAAATGATAAGAAAGGGATCATGACAGCGGTGTTCTCCTCGGACTCTGAGGAGACGATGTCTGTTGTAGAGATTTGTGAAACCATGGCACGTGTAACCCATCGTGCCAGGTGACGATCCGTCATTGGCCTTTTGCCATGTGGCGGAGGCGGATTCCCCCATGTCAACTAGATCCGTAAGCAATTTCAGGATTAATTGGTAATTTGAGGGGAGATTTATTTGTGTGAGTCTTAATGTGTGTAGCTGCTTGTAAACTGATATATCTGTATAGAAGACGAGAAGGTGATTTTCTTTGTTTTTATTTTTTTCTCATAATTTTGTTTTAAGTGCTTTATTATTTTATGGTTATATTTGTTACGTGAGAATGAACATAAATAAATGTTGGAACTTAATTAGTATTTCTATTTTAATTTTTATTATAAAATCTAAATTTATTAAAGAAAATATATTATCTAATTATTTATGTTTACATTTATTAGATGCCAAATATAAAAAGACAATTCAAATATACACTTTTTGGGAGAAATTCATTTAAACACATTTTTATTTTTAATAATTTTTATGTATTTTTTTAAAAATATATGAATTTATATTTAATCAATAAAAATAATTGATTATTCAAAATTATAAGATATATATATATTTATATATATATATGTATATACATATATAGAATATATGAAATTAAGGAAACAAACAAATAAAAAATAATTTATAAATAAATTTATATTTAATTAATAAAAAGTACTTATTATTTATATTTAAATATACAATTACAAGATAAATAAATTTATATTCAATTATTAAAAAATACTTATTTTTAAAATTTATAATATTTTTATACATATACAGATTACATATAACAAAAAAATATTTTTTCTTATTTGTTAATTGTAATTTTATATGTGGGTGTTTATATAAATTACACAATGTTCCTTTTTTAAATAAGAAAAAAAAAACTACACATGTATACCGGCTGCAGGGCTATTCGATAAATTCATATCTTAATCTTAAGTAAAATGGCATAATTAGTGAAACCAAACAAACAAACACAATTATAAAAAAATGGGTTAATTACAAGTTGCACCCCTGAACTTTAATCCATGTAAAACTTTCACCCCCAACTTTACAACGTAACAAATCGACCCTTCCATTTAACAGTCAATGTGAAAAAACTTAACGGAGTTAGGAAATCCGTCTTCTTGTCATAACCACATAACCCTTTTCCCTAAATGTCCAAAATACCCTGGATAACTGGAGGGAAAAATCCTACCTCAATAAGGTGTGTCTTGTGTGAAATTGAATTTTGAAAACACGTTTTTAGTCCATATTCATTCAAAAGAAAGAAATCTAGTTTACTATATATGTATATATTTAAAAATATTTATTTTATGTAAATATTATAAAATTAAAAACTTTAATATATATTATTTTTTATATAAAAAAATTTATATAAACTCAATTAATTTAAATAAATACAAAGTTTAATGAAATTACTTATTAAATAATAAAAATTAAAAATCAAAAATTAAAAATTCTAACAATAGTTGGTTAATTTCTTCTAAAAATAGAAATTTAAAATTTATATTATTTAATTAAAAAAAGAAAGCAAAAAAAAAAAAAAAAACAAAAGTACTTCACCTTCAACACTATTCATCATCATCATCTTCCCCACCTCCTCCCACCCCACCCCTCCCCTTTCCTTTTCTTCCCTTCTCTTTCTTCCCCACCCCAAAACCCCCCACTCCCAAAATCGCAGCTGCCCCAAACCCTTACCCCCCAGAACCTTCCCCCTCCCCCCCCTCCCAAAACCGCCCGCCCCCACCCTCATATCCCCATTCCATCCCTTTCTCCCCCTAAATTTTCTTCAATCCATCCCCCACCCCTCGTCTCTCTCTCTCTCTATATATATATATATATGTGTGTGTGTGTGTGTATGTGTGCATATATATATGTATATGTATGTATGTGAATATATTTATGTGTGTGTGTGTGCGTTTGTGAATATATATATGTATATGTATATGCATATGTATGTGCGTGAAAATATATATATATATATGTGTGTGTGTGTGTGTGTGTGTGTGAATATATATATATATATGTATGTATGTATGTATGTACGTATGTATGTGTGATGTGTGTGAATAGTATGAGTGTAAAATGGTCCTGCAATATTTATATTGATTAAGTCAATGGTCACGTCAACTTTACAAATGACTCGGTTAGCGGAATGAATTCGAAGGGCTGAATTGTTACGTTATGAATTGAGGAGGGTAAACGTTACATGGGTTAAAGTTTAGGGGTGAAACTTGTAATTAACCCTAAAAAAATTGATCTTAATATTTCATCTAACAAACCAAACAGAAGAATATATCTTAAATAGTAACATTTAATCTTCTATCTCACGATTACATATAATTAAATAATTATGAAAACCAAACACTCCCTACAGATACATATATATATATTACATATTTATATATATATATATTTATTTATACTATTATAAAAAAAAGCCACTTTTGTATCTAAAATGGTAGTTTTTTTGGTAATTTTACAAAAGTTACCCTTCAATTCTATGTGAAATAAATAAAGCTATGGAAAATTGTGGGTAATATTGGAAATTTCCATGAAGTTAATTCAATTCGGATACCAAATTTTGATATGTCAATTTTACCTTGTAAACACATTCAACAAATAAACAAATAGAGAGGATAATATTGTAATATCACAATCCAATTTGAAAATCCATTTTCTCAACCCACAAACTACTTTCTCCATTATTTTAGATTTTGAAAGTTGAAACCCATTTTTAGTTAATGTTTTTAGTTCTTTCTCTCTCTCTCTCTCACACACACACACACACAAAAATAATTTCTCTAATTGTAGTTATCCGACATGTTTTTATTCTTTTTGTGTTTATTTCTTTATTGCGGAATTTTATTTCATATAATTATTTTATTTTTAACTAATTATTATTTAATAAATTATGTTAACTAGTTATTAAAAAAGTATTCTTATAAAAAAAAATTTATATCTTACACACATATAGAATGTGCGGCACTGCTAGTATATATATATATATATATATATATATATATATATATATATATATATTAGTAATCGAAACGGGGGTTTTGGACTTTTGGTAAGTATCACTGTTAAGGAAGAAACAAAACGACTTTCCAAACGCTATTTAGTATTTTAACTCCGGCCTCCCAATATCCAAAACAGAGTATTCTCGTACGCGACAAAAAAATAAAGCGTCATTTTCTTCCCCCTGACAAAAAACAAAGGAAAAGCAAAGTGAAGATGCCAAGGCTGCTTTCACTTTTTTTTGTGAGAAAGAAAACAAAACAAACTCAGTGAGCAAAGCAAAAGGGCAAAGCAAGAAATCGTGAAACAACAATGGTGGGAGTGCTGTCCAACAAGATCCGAACAGATGAATTGAAGCCCGGTGACCATATCTATTCCTGGAGGCACTCCTACCTCTACTCTCACCACGGTTCATTACTCTCTCTCTCTCTCTCGCTCTCTAAGTATTGTATTTACATATGTATGTATGTTTTTCGATTTCGGTTTCGTTTTGGGATTAATTTAATCCGTTTTGGACCATTTTAGTTATGTAATTTTTGTGCTGGAATCCCTTTTGCTTGGTTTTATTTTTTATTTTTTATTTTTTTGAGGGGAGTTGCTTGATTGGTTTTGATCGTGTTGGTATTGATCGATTTGGCTTATGGGCATTGTGGGCGAATGCTGAGTTTCTTTCTGAAATCGGAAGAAGGGGAATTAAGGAGAAGATCGAAAGTGTTTTATTTGATTAGCGTGAGAAGTACGCGGAATGTGGCGTTTTTAGAAAAGTGAATGAATTCATTTCAAAATTGGAAGTGGTGGGACAACAATGGATCAAGGATTTTTCTACTTTTTTATATTTTATTTTTAATATCTGATTTCATATTCTTGGGCTGTAGGTGAAATGTTCACAGATTTGTCAATTGATGATAGATTTTTATGCTTGATTGGCAATTAGAAGATGTGAAAAGTAGAGAACATGTTTAATAGCTAAAATGTTGTTCTTGTATGTGTGTCTATGACTGTACCTGGACGAGATAAGCTCTTCTAGGTGGTTTTGTGATGCCATAGAAGTTTCACTTAGTCTTGGAGAGATGGGATATGTCACGAAGAATGTAAATAATGTGATGGAGGTGGAAGAACATGCTAACACACTATCTATCTAGTCTATATATGTATGTACATGTATGGACAACACTTACATATAAATAAATAGTAGGATATTTTGGGGTATGCTAGAAGCTCAAATGGAATGAATCATGATCGAAGCACCGACATTGATAGTGTTCAAAAAGATTGCTCTTCTAAGGTTGAATTTTGATGAAGGGATTTAGAGGAAAGATTTATTTATTTATTTGAGGGACTTAGACGAAGGATTTCAAACGACTCCACATTAGGTGGACATCAAATATCAATATGAATTTTAAAACCTTTTGTTCCAACTCCATCAATCCTAAGTCCTAACACAACTTAATAGTCGTTTGAAAGAATAGCACAAAGATGAATGAAGCATGAAAAAAAGTTAAAACTGTCACCATGTTTACCTTGAGTATTAATTTAGTTGAGGAGTTGAACACGAGAAGCTTTGTTGTATCATCCAGTGTATTTTGTATTGCATTGAATAATTTAGCTTAAGGATCTTGGCATCCTCAGCTAGTTGTACAGCTCCACATTTTTTATTCTTATGACTAAATAAGATTGTTATCGAAGTCAAATTATTATTTCTTAAGGACGTGCTTACATCAATGGAAAATGCTAGTTGGTTAAAATAGACTATCATTAACTGATGTTTGCTTATTGGGTCCAATTAAGCAAGGCTAACTCATTGGCCCGTTGTTATGGGTGGTTGGCGTGTGCTTCCTCAAACTCTCCAATTTGGACAGTTTACGAATCCATAAGATTAACCGGTTTTAGATATTACCTAAATGTCCTCCATATTGGTGTCCACATTGCATTGGCTGTCCTTGTACTCAGCCCTAATTTCTGTTCCTACATCAGACGCCCCATTTGTTACCTGGGCAATGACAGATAGAGATTGCTGCGTACATCGGATTGCTGTGAATCAAAGAATGCTTTGAATTTTTCGAGTTTCTGTTTCTCTCCTTTGGCCTTCTTTTTTTGTTGTAATTTGTGATTCTCTTCATCTTTTAACATGATTGTTTCAAAATGCAAGGGTGCGGGGGAAGGTTGAATTAAACCTATCTTCATCACATACCTGCAACAACAAAGTTAGAGGAGGAGAAGAGTTGGCTGGGACTAATCCAACCAAAGAAGTAAACATTAAAGCCTCTGCTCTCTTTTTGACTGAGAAGCGACCTCTTACTGACAAAAGCAGCTTTCCTAAAGCTGTTTTTTTTTTCTTCTTCTTCTTCGTCTTTTTCTTTCTTTCTTTTTTTTTCCTGGAATAGTTTGCCTAAATCATGCTTCATTGTCAATTTAAAATCAGTGGCTATCATCCATAAAATTGGTCCTAGAGCTTTATAACTATGTGGAACATTTGTATTTGATGCGCCTATTCAATGACCTCAGTGTAGAAAACATCAAAGAATGAGGAAGATTGTGGTTTTTCATTCGTGTTTTACGTTTCTTGTCATCTTTACCTACTTTCTGGTGCTCTCTGTAGCTAACTTCCGTGAAAGTTATGTAGTTCACATTATAACGAGATAGTTCTAGTATAGATACTTGCCAAGAACAAAAGTTCTTCAAGTGTTTATGCAGCACGAACTGGTGCACATATATGGCCACGCTTCCTTTATCAATTATTGCGGAAAGTGGAATTAACAGAAGGAAAATGGATGATTTGATTGTTTATTTATGCTGGCTGGCTTCTTTTCCTAAAGTTCGATGGAATCAACTTCACTTTTTAAACTCTTGAGAGAACATATTGAAATTTGGCTTTCCTACCATATAACTAAGTTTCCTAACCTGCTTTCCTTTGCTCCATTAAACATCAGGGATATATATTGGGGATGGAAGTGTGATCCATTTCACTCGTGGGGCAGGGCATGAGATTGGAACAGGAACAGTGTTGGACCGATTCATTTTCAGCTCATCTCCATCAAGTCCCTTGGACTCACCCTGCCCCAGATGTGGTGACCAATCAAAGTCTGATGGGGTCATCTCTTCTTGCCTCGAGTGTTTTCTTTCTGGTGGAGAGCTGTATCAGTTTCAGTACGGAGTAACACTAGCTGCTTTCCTAGCTAACGCTCGGGGTGGGACGTGTACCCTTGCCCGTTCTGATCCACCTGAATATGTTCTTTACCGAGCTGAATATCTCCTTGAGAATGGTTTTGGTGGCTACAACCTTTTCAAGAACAACTGTGAGGATTTTGCAATCTACTGCAAAACAGGTTTGCTCGTCTGCGCGGCTGTAAGTGTGGGACGCAGTGGGCAAGCAGCATCTTTTCTAGCTGCTGCTAGCACCATCGTATCATCAACACCACTTCGTTTTATGACCAATGGCTTTGCGGGTCTGACTCCGATGGGTTGTGGAATTTATTGTATTCGAGTTGTCTCTGATTATTGTATTAGTCGAATTGCCTCTGATATTGGTGTTCGGCGTGATGTGATGAAAATACCCGTTGAGTGGCTCGTTGCCCGGCCCTGGTTGGATGAGCCTGTGGGACCAACACAGAGCCTCAAGGATGAGCCTGAGGGAGCAGCACAGAGCCTCAAGGATGAGCCTGCAACACAGAGCTTCAAGGATGAGCCTGTGGGAGCAACACAGAGCCGCAAGGATGAGCCTGAGGGAGCAACACAGAGCCGCAAGGATGCGCCTGTGGGAGCAACACAGGCCCGCAAGGATGAGCCTAAGGGAGCAACACAGGCCCGCAAGGATGAGCCTAAGGGAGCAACACAGACCCGCAAGGATGAGCCTGAGGGAGCAACACAGAGCCGCAAGGATGCGCCTGTGGGAGCAACACAGGCCCGCAAGGATGAGCCTAAGGGAGCAACACAGGCCCGCAAGGATGAGCCTAAGGGAGCAACACAGACCCGCAAGGATGAGCCTGAGGGAGCAACACAGAGCTTCAAGGATGCGCCTGTGGGAGCAACACAGGCCCGCAAGGATGAGCCTGAGGGAGCAACACAGACCCGCAAGGATGCGCCTGTGGGAGCAACACAGGCCCGCAAGGATGAGCCTGAGGGAGCAACACAGACCCGCAAGGATGAGCCTGAGGGAGCAACACAGAGCTTGAAGGATGAGCCTGTGGGAGCAACACAGACCTGCAAAGATGAGCCTGAGGGAGCAACACAGACCTGCAAAGATGAGCCTGAGGGAGCAACACAGACCCGCAAGGATGAGCCTGAGGGAGCAACACAGAGCTTGAAGGATGAGCCTGAGGGAGCAACACAGACCCGCAAGGATGAGCCTGAGGGAGCAACACAGAGCTTCAAGGAACAAAAGTCCTCTGATGTTGTGTCAAACTCACATGAATAGCAGAGTAGGTATCCCTAGAATTCTTATTGAATCATGCTTTTTTTATTTTTTTATATTTATTGTTTGATCAAATCATCGCGAAATTGAAAGCTATTCTTGTAGCTTTGCCTTGGGAATTCGACTTTTGTGCATTGACAACTTTTCATCTGTTTTCTATAAATATATTTGGTGTGCATGTTCTTTGTTTCTGATTTTTTATTTTTATTTTTATTTTTATTTTTATCTATTCGGGACTCTTTCTGATCTGTGGTTCATAGGAATCATCGCATTTGCATTTATATTTGTAGTTTTTTCCTGACGTCGTTAATTCCCAGAGGCCAGAGTAAAGTAACTATCGATTGTGTTAATTTTCACTGTAAATTTGTTATAAAATGTGAAAATATCTAGCTTTTTTAGTGTAGTCCGCGTTTGTGTGAAAATGTGAACAAGGATTTTTTTTTTAGCCCTTTAGCATAAAAAGGTGTATCGTTTACTTTTTTAACACAAAAACCAAAAAGTTTACTAAAGTATTTTTCTTCGTATATACAAAATCAAAAATTATACAGGAATCTCAATATTTTTAATTAAGTGTCGTAAATAGATAAACTTCACAAGTATTTTAAAATAAACATAAAATTTTTAATTTAACACTAACATACTTTAGACATGATAACAAATTTGGGGTGATTATAAATCGTGGCTCAGCAATTAAATTCAAAACCACATTGAATTAAATTGCTCACAAATATTATATATATATATATATACCCGTGTGTGTGTATGTGTGTGTAAGTTATTTATTTTTTAACTTAAACTCTTTAACGCATAAGATAAATTCACTAATAACATTTTAAATTGTTTCAAATTTCATTAGTTATTGCTTTAATCATTCAACATTTCAAATATATCTAACAAAATTCATTAGTAAATTATGCACAGACTAAAACTTTTGAGGTTTTGTAATTAAATCAATATTATTGTTTGAGCTTGATTTAGTATAAAAAGTTGCATTATTTCTTTTTTGTTTTATGGAATCCATGCATTTAGTCATTATACTTTTTATTTATAAAAATTGTATTTTAATGCATTGAATTTTTAATATTAATTTAAATATTTTACTATTATTAGGAGATAAAAATTTTCTCACTTTGGTCTAATTATTTCTTTTCCTTGTTTAAAACCCCAACCCGCACCAAACCGAACTGAACCACCCTTTCGATTTAAATTTAACAAACCGTAATTTGAAATATATTTTAGAAAAAAATCGCATATGACAATTCGGTTTTAAATATGTCGAAAAAAATCAAAATCGAACTGCGACACCCATGTAACAAATGCTTGAACACGAGCTTTATATAGGAGTAGACTCTTGAATCAGATTTGTAACAAGGCTCTAAGACCAGAGCTACAGAGTATGCGCACTTGATTGGGGGAAGTAATTAAAATTTTAAAACTTGCAATGAAATGATAGAACACTTTTTATGTTCTTATACATAGCTAGAAATTTACAAACAAAATGGAAATGGAATCAGAAATGAAGATTGAAAATGAGAACTTGGTTGATTCTCAAGAGAATGCAAAAAGTAATGTTTTCTTTAATGCCTTCTTCATATGAAAGTGTGACATCCGGATTTTTATACACGAAATAGATATAATGTCGATTATTATATATACATATGCATGTAAAATCGGTTACAACATACATATATATAACCGATTTTTAACCCTAAAATATGTGTATTTTTTAAAATATGCATATATAGATATAAAATTGCAGGAATTATTTTACTTGTTACATGTGTAGGAACACTTGTTTATATTATATGTTAGAAGAGATTTATTTCTTACATGTATTAAGACACTTGTTCATATTATATGTTAGAAGTGATTTATTTGTTAGATGTGTTAGGGCACTTGTTTTTATCATCAAAACCTTAGGACACTTCATCTTAATATAAGGGCTATAATCTTACCCTTAGCCTTTAAGTAAAGATCAATGAACATGATTTAGCCAAAAACATATATATTGATTTGTACACTTAGATGCTCTAAGAATTTACCACAACACTTGCCTTGAGATTTAACAATAAAATAATTGTTGTGTCTTGAACCCACATCTATAAGTAGGGGGTCCCCCCTCACATTTGGAAAGCACAACACACACTCAACACGCACAACACACACACGAAAACACACACTACACACACAGTAGCTGCTGCTGCAAATATACACGGCACACATACTCACACACATATACAAGAAAAATCCCAGAATTGCATACAAACAAGTAGAAGGTATGTCTTTACCCTAGATTCCTTATGTATTTTAGATACAATTTCATTTCATTTTAAGTAGTTAATTCATGCCTACATGTACACATGATTACATTTTAGTTATCTTATGAAAATGCATATGTACATATTTTGCCTATACATGTCTAAGTATAATAACATAAGGATTGCCCATATTTTTATACATACACTTACACATTTGAAAGACTATAAATATTCTTTATATCATATATGTAGTCAGAGTTATTTTGAAAACTATAAATGTGCACTTATGCATGAATATTGTTTATTCATATACTTAAGCATAATATTTTTTCTTAAAGAAGATACTAAGCACAAGTTAGTTTACTTATCACTACCAAGTTATATGTTATAAATATGTAAGTATTATGTTACTTCAAGAGTCTAGGTAGTCATGTCATTCCTTAATCAATGGTTACTAGTCATGAGCAATTACGGCATAGTATCCTAACCTTAGCCACTGATGCGAATTTTAGGAGATTACCAAGTTGACATAATCAAACCAGATCTATAAACTTGGTGAAACAATAAGACAAAAGCACCATATCAAGCAAATTCATCCAACATGGTCAAGAAAGGCGACCCCAGTCAGGCACAAACACCATGAGTCAGTCAAAAGCTCTAAAGTCCAGCTGGTTGGATTAAAGAAATCATTAAGTAGTTGCAGGTAGGACCAAGTTTTCAACCAAAAATTGAAACAATGTATACTACCTCTGATGAAGTAAGATGCTAGAATTTTGCTTTTTCTTGTATTGTTGAAATGCCTAATGCCAACAAACTTGAGGTCACTGTCAACTCTTGTTATGCAAGTACTGTGGAGATGCCAAGAACAAGGACTCGTCATCAAATTATAAATAAGCTCAAGAAGTTCAGTAAAGATGGTTTTGTACAGTTGACAAGGTTCGAGTGGAAGCCAGTACTCATCTCAATTATAAAAGCAAATGAAACATTGAGATGGAGTCTTATCTTCCGAAGGCCAAGAATTCTTGAGGATCGTGTAATGGTTGTACCACCCCAAAAAGAGGCGGGGGGCAAATAATCTTCATCTTCAAGCTGCAAAAATTCTTGGATATGAGCATAAATTGTCTTATAAAAAAAAAATCAAACTCAGTCAAGTGTACTCCTTAATGCGAGCATAAACTGTTAAAGCCCAACTCAAGTGTACTCGTTAACATGAGTATAAACTGTTAAAGTCAAACTCAAGTGTGCTCCTCAACATGAGTTCAAAATGTTAAAATTAAGTTCATATAAACCCCTTGACATGAGTATAAAATGTCAGCAAATTCAAAAATATTGCTCCTGACGCACGAACCTAAACTGCATCACACTTCTGACCCGCACGAGTATAACCAGTGTGTGGTACCCACAATAGTAAAGCATGTGGTTAAACTGCTAAAATACTCCACTGAAGGTATTGCATGTGGCTAAACATAAAAATACTCCACCTAGTCCAGGGTGGCTAAGTAATCCATATTCCTGGCCCACATGAATATAAATTGCGTACGACTCCCTTTTCAAAATCATATTTATCTTTGAACTATGTCATGACTTGATCTCTTCATTGGGTAAGTAGGCAACTTAGATAACTTTTAAGTTCAATCTTAATTTTTGGATAACATCATTTGCCTATGCAGCCATTACTTCACCAAGCTTGACAAAGGAGAATTGTCAAGCATTTTCATAAGCATTCTTCCAAGTTCTACGAATATTCAGTTGCAGTCAACAAGCTTCACAGCTAGCTACATGGTCAAATCCACAAATCTCCAAGATGCGGCCAACAAACCTTTAAGCTGACTACTACGTCAAACCCAAAAATCTTCGAGATGCAATCACCAAGCCTCTGAACCGATTTATTCCAAGTTCCACAAACTCTAGCTATGATCAGCAAGCTTTGATCTGGCTGCACGATCAAGTCCATAAATCTCCGGATGTGGTCAATAAGCTTTTGAGTTGGCTGAACGGTTAAATCCACAAATCTCCAAGATGCGGTCTTCAAGCCTTCAACCCGACTGCACTCTTCATGTGTCCTTCCAAGTTCTACAAGTCTCCGATTGTGGTTAATAAGCTTCTAAGCCGACTACACGATTAAATCTACAAATCTCCAAGACGCAATCACCAAGCGTTCAATTCGAATGCGATGTCAAATCTCCAAAATGCAGTCACCACGCCTTCGAATCCACACGCCACGGTCACCAAGCCTCTGAGCCGATTGCATTTGAAGTTCTATAAATCTACGTGGTACCACACCAAGTCTTTGAGTCTGCCGGAGTACTAAATCTCCAGAGTATAGTCTCTTTGCAACTTCGTGGTAGTGAATTGGGCCATACCTCATGACTAGATAATCTTCTCTGTAGTGGGAATGGTCTCTTCACTTCCTTCAAGGATCTTGCATATTCTCGCTTAGATGGGGTGAAAAGTCTAGGTATTTGTTCACTCGCTAGAATGCTTGCAATCTTGGAAGTACTTAGGCGTATCGAATTGACGTCGTGAACTATGGTATGGCGAAAGTGCAAAACCAGTAAGCCAAGTGTGCCATCAAATATACATCTTCTTTCAAACTCCCTGCGATGCCAAACTTCGAGAGTAACTCTTCTTCTGCCATGGACCATCTTTCATGAGCACCAAAGTCGCCAGGGGGATTGTAAGTTGGCTTCAAATGGGTTGACTTTGTCTCTTTCCACGGTGGTGGTTGGTAATACTTCGTATCCATCTTGCACCAAAAGCTCACCTAATCATCGAAGGTGACTGGAGAACATTGTCCTCTGTCAGCACTCCCTTGCAGTAGGTGGAAGGCATGACACAAGTATTTGCAGCAACGATGAATAAATCTCTTCCCGTTTTCATCAACTCCAGTCAATTCTGTGGCACTAGAAACCACCTCATCGTAGAGAAGTCCCGTCACTAGAAGGCCCGCCAAAGTGCACAAATCCCACAACGATATTGACAACTGTCCAAAGAAAGTTAGAAGAGTGTTGGTAGTCGGACACCACGCCTCACAAAATGCCTTGACGATCTCCGTATTGTGGTCAGACGTGAACAAGGAAGCATACAATGTGTCGTATATCTCGGTCACCGCCAACTTGTGTTCGCATCTACTAAGGATGTCCTCCATCCACTCCCAATAGCCTTTGACATACTGGAATTCACCAGAGAATTGAATGGCGTCTCCCCACTTGACTTTGCCTTCTAAGATGCACCGACCTAACGTTGGTAAGAAGTTTGGCCCATCTGATTGCTTGTGATGAGTTGCTTGCAAAGTACACACCTTGGATGTCTTGTTCAAAGAAACCTCTCGGGACCAATCTTTTATGTGCAATGGGTTCGTCAACTTGCCAATAGTGGGGGCATGGATTGCCAAAAAAGTACCCTTCTCCATGGGCTTGTTTTCATCATTGAGAATCATCAAGTGCTTTTCTTTCGGAGCGAGAATTAGTGTCTTTGAAGTACACCATGATTGGACCTATCAAATTATGAACAAATTAAAGTGTAAAGATGATTGATGGAATGAAGAAAAAAAAAAGAAAAAAAGAGGGAGAATGAAAAGGAAAATCGAATAGCGGGTAATACATATATATATATATATATGTATATATAGTTCACTGAGTAACAAGTTCCTGACAAAAAAAATGGGTTACAATTCTTCTTCACTTGTTCAATAATGTAGATGGGTCGATAACCTAAGTTTGTTGATCTTTATACTTCAATAAAAAGGGGATATTAGCACAAAAAAAAAAAAAAAAAAGGAAGAACGAGGAGATATGAAAAAGAATTGAAACTTATGTGTTCAAAAGGAAAAGGTAACAAACCTTATGCGCTGCTGGTGCTTCTTGTGTGTAAACAAGGAATATATTAAACCGAAGAGATGCGTGAGATAAAAAGAAAGAAAAAAGGGACGATGGGTTTTCGGCAATAAAGCTTCACCGATTCTCCAGACCAATTCTCTCAATTCACTGCTGTGAAGTCGCCATGCAGATGCAACTAATAGCGGACTGGTGCGCTTTTTATAGATACTTGGTCGAAGTTATTTATTCCAACTAGAATTGAGAAGTCCTGCTTAGAGCTTCTTTTGGATGGAAGGGGAGTCCTGCTCACGGTTGATTGAAATTCAAACCCCACTTGAAACATTAACCCAGTTCAAAGCAATTAACCCGGAGATAGATTGATGACATACTCATGGGAATCAAATCATGGAAAAGGATGAATATTGGTCTGATTCAAGGTGGAGTTCTCAAGGAGTCATAACAAACTATCATTCCTATTAATTATTATGAAGTGGCCTCTAGTATATATCAAGAAGAAGAAAGAAGCAATTACAATTGATTTCAAATTCTACTTCAATCAAACAGGATGCTGTCTAGTGATAGGTCCCAGCGTGTTCTCTGACAAATTTTAAGAGAGAGCCACATATTAGAATTTGTTTAATCTACGGAAGTTGAAATGGATGGTGATAGAATTGTTGCTGCACAAAGGATTTTGATCAAAGTAGCTAATTTATATTTGTAATTTAACCTGAAGCGGCCACGTCTCTAAAAGCAATAGAAAGGAATAAGTCATTTTTGGGGGGATTCCTCAACTTGGTGATTAGTCCCATGATATGTTATTATAATTAGAGTTTGTATGGGAACCTAGAAGCTTTGAGATATTGTGGAAGTAAAATTTTAGTTAAAATCTTTTACTAATGCAACAACTTTGGTGATATGTTCAATATGGTAATTTGGGCTATTAGAACCGTGGGCCATAAAGACTTCGGGCAAAGGCGAATTTTGCAACTGTGTTGCAAAATCATGGGCCAAATTTCTTCCAAGTTTAGAGTTAAGGTCCGAATAAATTCAAATGGAGAGATTAATGGACCTAATTTTTAAAAGTCCATAATTGTTTCTTAAAAAAAATCCTTTAAAAGCAAATGAGGGAAATTAGGTATTTCAAGTCTCACCTTTCTCAAGCAAATATTCGACATGCTTTTTGTCGAATCTTGAAGTAGGGGGTATTTGTTGGCGATTAAATTTTGTCAAATAGAAAATTGACAAGTGTAAATTAAAATATTAAATATTAATTAAATTTTCTATTTATATTTTGGAATTTCCTAAATTTAATTTCAATATTAAATAGTTAAATTGAATTTATATTTTAATATTTATTTTACCAACAAATGAGAAGCCGCAAGTGTCAGTATGAAGTGTCCCAACAAATCAAATCAAGTCATACAACCCGAAAGTTCAAAACCAATCAAATGATGACAAGTGGCGCATTTGGTCACATGGACAAATCAAATCATGACACGCAAGAAAATATTTCTCTTTAAAAATATTTATATTAAAGAGATAAATACAAAAGAAATCGATAGCAATCTGAATACCTGCATAACAACCTATAAAAGGGGGTAATTCGGGGCTCAAAAGGACATCAAGAAGTTTTCAAAAGCAAAAGAAGCCAATAAGATCTCAAAGTTCTCTCAAGTTTAGCTCAAGAAGATTCGTGAAGATCAAAGGCTAAATTTCTGGTATTCTCCAAGAAAGTCATCAAATTAAAGCGTTCAATCCACAATCAAGGTGTTAGCCCTGCATTTTGACTTTTCTCCTAAATCATATCCATGGTGATTAAACCGACGTTCAAGGCATTCTTCGCGGAGATCATCAAAATAACATATTTGATCTGCAATCAATGTGCTAAATTGGTGAATCAACGGTTTTTTCTCAAGTTATATTCAAGTCAAGTCCATTGTGTTTGCAGCATTCTTCAAGGCGTTCATCGGAGTTTTCGGCATTTGATTTGTAATCAAGCTACTTAGCCTGCGAATCGCATTATTAGAGTGACAAATCAAATTTGGAGAAAAGAATCAGGGGATTAATCATTTAGGGATTATTTTCCACTAAATCATATTTTTCTCAAATATTTTTCACATATTTTTCTTGACTTGTAATTTGTATTTACAAACTCGAAATTTTGTGTGAACATTCCTCATATAAGGATTGTATCTAATTAAGATATTTGTTCATTTCATCCACATTATCAAATTCCTTATATTTTTTGCTCCAACGTTCAATAATTTCTTTGTAAGCCAAAATATCTTATTGTCCTTTTTTCCCCCCTTTTGCATTATCTATTGTTGAGATATGCTCATGAAACTTTTTTAACTCCTTTGAAAATGGTTGTTTGAACTTCCATATGAGTTTTTTTCCTGTTTCCTCATAAACAATATTTTTGTTTCTTGTAGTTAAGTCTTTTTGACCAATTCTTCCATTATTATTATTATTATTATTATTATTATTTTGTTTTTTTCAGGTAAATCTATATTATAGGTGTGTCATTAAGTTGTCATTAAGTTGACATTATAGGTGTGTAACTAATCATCAATGATGAGGACAAAAAAGACGGGATTGAAGATAACTTGGAGGACAAGATCAAGGGTGACCTTCGAGACAAGCTTGATGCTAACCGACATTCCCCTCCGGATCAACGGCAAGAAACCCATCGTCCCCATCAGGCCGCTGCCTAGATGCCCCAAGGTTCTCATGCCATGGCTAAGAAGTCTCAAGAACAATCTCTTCCTGATCAAGAATTGGGTGCTGGAGATCAAATAGGTTCAAGTGAGTCTCACGGCAAATCCGATGCCCAATTGGATTTGGAATGGCGAGAAGTGTCCCCCAAGTCTCACAAGGACAAGGGCAAGCAGGTTCTTGTTGAGCACTCTATGAGTCCAGCAACTTCACGTGAGGAGGATGTTATGATCAAGAACTTTAACAATAAGTTTGCTGCATTGGGCGCACAGGATTCGGACGCGGAGGGTTTTGATGCACACGAGAAATAGGAGCGGCTGGACACTGAGGCTGACGATATCTCCGCACAAGCAGATGACATTCCAAGGCACGTTCCACAGGAAGAGGAGGAAGAAGTGGTACCCCTCACGGATCCACTGAATGACAACGCGGGGCGGGAAGGATTGGCACCACCTTTTGTGAACCATGATACGGCTTTAGTTCCAGCTGAGGATTCTATTGCCAAAGCTCTAGTGGTTGTTCCGCCGCTCAATATCGACCCAAGTATGACGGAGGATCCCTCATTATCCGTGCATCAATCTTCAGACTCGGACCCTTCGTATCAACCGGATTCTGAGGCTAGTGCAGAAAAGGAACGCAAACCGGCCTCAACCGCTAAGAAGTGTGACCACCAAGCTGCTCCAGGTAAACCAAGTACTGTAACTAAAAAGGTGCCTAAGAAGCCATATATTGATATTCCTCCTCGAATTACGAGGAATCAAATGAAGGTGACGGATTCTCACTCTCAAACTTCTTAATGATTAATACCCTAATATGGAACTTGCGGGGTATTCGTAGCCCTGCTAAACAGCGTTTATTATCTAATTTACGTAGGCATCATAAGTTGTTGCTTTTGGTAGTTATTGAGCCAAAAATTCAGTTACGAGAGCGATTCATGCTTAAGAAATTGGGTTTTCGGGGTGTCATTGCTAACCCCTCTAATCATATTTGGTGTTTTTGTGATAATAGTATTCATGTTGATATTCTCATTAATGAAGCTCAATTGTTACATATTAAAGTGACCTCCGGACTTCTAGCACAACCGATTCTTTGCTCTTTTGTGTATGGGAGACATAACCGCATTGAGAGAGCGGTTATGGGAGGTGATGAGAGCTATTGCCACTTCGGATCCTTGGTTAATCGGGGGTGATTTCAATGTGGTGGCGTCGGTTGATGAACGTAAGGGATGTGGCCCTGCCCAGCTGGGGTCTATTGAGGATATTGCAGAATGTATTAAGGGCTGTGGCCTTATGGATTCGGGTGTTGTTGGTGGTCAATTCACATGGAATAGAGGTCCCCGTTGAGAAAGGTTGGATCAGGTTTTGGTGTCAGCAGGCTGGATGGACTTATTCCCAGACTTTAGGATGACACACTTGCTCCGACACACATCGGACCATTGCTCTTTACTTATCGTCCCAACCTCCTCAGGGTCTCGCGGCCCTTCAGACTTTCGTTTTCAGAAAATGTGGACTCGGCATCATGCCTTCTACGATATTGCCAAAGCCAACTGGGCCCTTCCTACGGGGTCCTTCGGGATGATTACATTTCAGCATAAACTTGTTCGGATGAAGAAATTCCTCAAGAATGGAACAAAGATATTTTTGGCAATGTATTTGACAAGGTGGCTGCAGCTATGGGGGATGTTGAGCGGAGGGAGAAGAGTTATAATGCAGGCCCGTTGGACACCAATTTGGTGGAGATGAACTGGGCTTCAGCTGTGCTAAATCAGGCTCTTGCAATGGAGGAGGATTACTGGAGGCAGAAGTCGTCCTCTCGATGGGTTCAGGAGGGGGAGAGAAATACTCGCTCCTTTTATAATTTAGTTAAACAACGCCATGTTAAGAGTCGTATCTTTAGTATCACTCATGAAGGCCGTCTTATTGAACAGCCAGAGGAGATCAAAGCTTCGGTCGCTGCCTACTTTGAGCAGGTTCTATCTAAGGAAGATGGCTATATGCAGAACTCGGACTTCTCTCATGTTCCTTGTTTGATTTCTCCCACCACCTCTGCCACTCTCTGCACCGTTCCGACTAGGGAAGAGGTATGGCGTGCTATCTTTGATATTTGCCCGAACTCCGCGGCTGGGCCTGATGGCTTTTCTTTGGTATTCTATCAAGTGTGTTGGGAGTTCATTGCGGAAGATGTTTATGATGCCGTTCGGGATTTCTTCGCTGGCACGCCAATTCCTAAAGCGTTAACTAATACTATGCTTGTCTTGATTCCTAAGAAGGACGCACCAGTCACTTGGGGGGGGGTTATCGCCCAATCAGCTTATGCAATGTCTCCAACAAACTTATGACTAAGTTGCTTTATATTCATCTTGTCGATATTCTTCCTTCCGTCATCTCGCCAGCGCAATCAGGTTTCATTTCTGGAAGGGCAATTTCAAACAACATCTTCTTCGCTCAAGAACTGACACATACTCTCAATAAGAAAGTCAAAGGGGAATGTATTATTCTTAAACTTGATATGGCCAAGGCATACGATAGAGTTCATTGGCCTTTTCTATTTCGTATGCTCAGGCAATTGGGTTTTTCATAACAATGGATTCTTTTGGTGCGTAACTGTGTGGAAAGCTGCTGGTTCTTGGTCCTAGTTAATGGCCAGAGTGCGGGCTATTTTCATTCTACTAGGGGATTACGACAAGGTGATCCTCTCTCACCGGCTCTTTTTATTTTGGTTGCCGAGTGGTTGTCACGTGGTTTAGATAAGATGTTTGAGGAGAATATTCAGATGCGGTACATTGCCGATAACTAGGTGTGATATCACATCTTGCTTATGCGGATGATGTGATCATTTTTGCCAATGCCCATACGTTTGTGCTGCAAAAACTTATGGTTTTTTTACGGAGTTATGAGCAGGTTTCCAACTAGCTTATTAGTGGCGCCAAGAGTACATTCGTGCCGTCTAACCTATGTGCTGTTGGGAAGCTCCGTCGTATTCAGAGGATCACTGGGTTCACATGTGAAGATCTTCCTATTCGGTACCTTGGGGCCCCTTTATTTGTGGGAAGCAAGAGGATCAGCTTATTTGCTCCGTTGGTTGAGAAGATTCGGGCCACAGTCATTGGATGGGAGAAAGCCGCACTCAACTACGGTGGTTGTTTGCTTTTGATTAAAAGTGTGTTAATGTCCATGCCTCTCCACCTTATCCAAGTCTTGAAACCTCCACAAGGGGTGATCAACAAAATTGAAAAGCTCTTTAATCAGTTCTTCTGGGGCTCTTATGGTGGACAACGTCGCATCCATTGGTGTTCCTGGGATGAAATTTGCTTTCATGTGGAAGAAGGCGGCTTAGGGCTAAGGGGACTCACCGATGTAATTGATAGTTTTACTTTGTAAGCTTTGGTGGAAATTCAGGCAAAAAGAATCACTATGGGCACGATTTTTCCATGCCAAGTACTTGAAATTTCACCATCCTACGAATGTCCAGGAAACACGGAATGACTCACCTATTTGGAAACAGATGTGTCGCAGGCGGCACATGATTGAATCGAATCTGGTATGGCAAATTGGACAAGGCAATATGGATTTCTGGCACGATCAATGGCTTTTGGAGGGGACCTTGAGCCAACTTGTTACAAAGGATATCTATCCCCTTGAACTGGTAGCTAGTTATTTACAGAATGGGCATTGGGAGAGGGACAGAGTGGTTCGGATTTGTAATAACCCGGTATTTCTTATTACTATATGAATGATTAGTAATTACATTTAGAAATTGTGTAAATTTTATCAATTCTTTTTATGTGCTAGAAATATGATAGTCATACAAACAATGAAAATATTATTTATTATGCTAAATAAAATATATTAAATTATATATACATAATAGCCCTCACATGATTAATTTAAATATTAGTTCTAAACACACTTCATATGTTTAACAATACTTAACTTACATTAATATTCATATATATATAGTCATATAGATTATATTATTATTAACCACAATTAATATTAACCACAATCAATATACACTCTAAACACCTATATTTATATATCTATATAGTCGTATTTATATATATGTACATATTTTATACATAACACTCTAAGCACTTACATCTATATAACTATATTATATTTACATAGTCGTATATATGCATAGACGTATATATGTATATATAAATAAACACATCTATATATGTGTATATATATAACCGTAAATATATATATATATATATTTATACATATATAGTAGTTAAAGTTATAACACTCTTCAAATGTCATTTTCTACTTTCAATGAACATTTACACCTAGAATACTAGAAAACTCAAGATAAAATACACTTGTATAAATTGGCTAACATTTGAAAACACTTGTTAGCATCTTAACAACTTAGATTAACACTTAAGGAAATTTAGGGTACAACTCATGACATTAGGTTACAACTCATGGTTTTTAGGTTTAACAATTGCATAAATTATAACCACAAGCTAGTGTGAACACAATTAATATAAAGCTTAGTTGGAAAGTTGTAATAAATGACCAAATAAAATAATCTTCTCTCTTGCTAAAATACTATAAATAGGGGAAGGGTCTTGCCCTTATTTCTACACAAACACCCACACTCTACACACACACACACTACTCTCCACACACACACCTCACGTCCACACACACACACTATTTTATCCACACTCTCATATATATATATATATATATATATATTTACACGCACACACACACACACACATATATATATATACAGTTACCAAGAAAAATAGAATAAGGTAGAGATTTTCTCCAAATTATATAAGTTTAGTTTAGGCATGTAGAATTTTAATTTGCAATTATCATTTGACATGCTCATTTTATAATCATCTATCATATGTCATTATGCTAGTATACATGCATATAGTTGAATACAATTATGATATAATATGTTTTTATATTGTTATCATGTTAGGCAAATCATGTTTTGGTTTTCTATGTGCAAAAGCATGTTTATATGTGAAAACTTAATTGCGCATGCCGGGCCCTGATGTGTTACGGTGGGGATGGGGCAGAGTTCGGCCGGGCAGCAACAGACTTGCCGGTCTTAATATATGTTCTCGCCATCCCTGGTCCTAATCCCACCTTACTCGGACGAAGTGTTCCGTGTACTGAAGTGGGTCGTAGGAATTTGGCGTAATCTCGAGATACGACCACCGGCGAATAAGGTAGGAATTAATATTGTTGGAGAATAAGGTCGGAAAGGAGCAATGTGTTGGGAGTTATAAGGAAGTTGAAATCACTATTTGTGATCCAAAGGTGAAACGAAATGTGAAATTATGTGATACAATGCGCTTACATATTTTAATGCACACACTATCACCTTATATGATTTGGTGAAAATTTTCTACTCAACTGTGATGTTGATCCATATTATGTACATTATTTTAGGGGAAGATGTTTGCACGGATATAGCAGGCGAGACTATAGGAACTTATGAAGTGAAGAATTAGTCACTTGTTGTTTTGTACCTTTAAAAGAGAATAATCATTGTTATTATATTTTCACTTCTCTATCATGTATGATTAAATAAAAGAATTTGTTTTTTCAAACAATCGAGATTTAGCAAACGATGTTCGGATCGTTATAGGATTTTACCTGCTGGGATAGTGGATAAGGTGTTGCAGGTGCCCCTTGAAGCTACTGACCGACTCATCTGGGTGCGAGGGATTCATGGGGATTTTACCACCAAGCATGCCTAGGCACACGTGCGTACTCCTAGACCGGAACGACCCCTCTTTGCACATATTTGGTCTTCACATATCACGCCTAACATATCCATCTTCATATGGCGATTACTCAAAGGCTGGATTCCAGTTGATGTTCGGCTACAGAAAAAGGGTATCCAGATTGCATCTAAGTGTTATTGTTGTGCGAACGAGGAGACTATCACGCATCTATTTTTCACTAGTGCCAAAGCGGTTCGAGTTTGGGAGTTCTTTGTAGGTTTGTTCCGTATTTTCTTGCTGGATACAGTGCAGGTGCATTTGTGGCTCCAAGCTTGGCGGGGGTCGCATAAAGGAGATCATATTAAGGTGCTGGTTCCAATCCTAATTCTGTGCTATATATGGGAGACGAGGAATACATGAAAATATCGACATATCCGCATTGTTGCTAGCTCGATTGTTAAGAAAGTTTGGGATATATGTATCTTCTGGGAAAGACGGGGCGATTCAAGGTGGCTTAATGGTATGGGGAGGAACATACAGCTCCATTTTTTTGTGTTCCAATGGTTAAACCGCGGGTGCGGCATTCGGTGATGGTGGCCTGGGCTAGGCCGAACCCCCCTTAGCTTAAGCTCAATACGGATGGAGCTGCACGGCGCACTACTGGCTCTTCAGGGGCAGGCGGGGTTGCCCGGGATCATTTTGGTCACGTGGCTTTTGCCTTCTTCACTTATTTTGAAAATGTGACTAATATGTATGCAAAATTATATGCTGCTCATGAAGGCCTGAGATTGGCGGTTGAGAGGGGATATGATCATATTTGGCTTGAGATGGATGCAAGTGCTATGATTGCCATCATTAAAGGGACACAAAGGGTGAGTTGGTCGATTACTCATTCGGTCACTCATATCAGAAGGTATTTGGGTCAGGTTCAGGTGAGATGTACACATATTTCGTGAGGGCAATCAGGCGGCAGATTGGCTAGCAAATATGGCGTGTGACACGAAGCAGACTAGAGTTCTGGATCCGGACGAGTTAGAGGGTCGAATCATTGGCTTGCTTGACATAGATAGGCTAGGACTTCCCTCCTTTAGACATTATGATTAGCATGGTTCTTTTCATTATTTTGATGTTTTTATAGTTTTCCACTGTAATGCTTTCTCTCATTTAAATAAAGGGCGGGGACCCGGGGAACCCCACGGCTAAATGCCGGTTTCTTCAAAAAAAAAAAACTAATCATCAATGATGGCAGCTAAAATATTAATTCTTGTCACCATTGAGTGATATTGTGACAACATAAAAAATGTTGCGACAAGAAAAAACTTAGCAACACAATAGACGATATTGTTGCTTAATTCAATTATTACTAAAAATTGATGTAGTAATTTTACAGTAGTTTAAAATGTATTTTATTTAAAGCTACTTTGAACAACTTCTAAAAAAAATCATTTTTGGACCTTTTTTTTCAGGCTTCTACATTTAAAAAAAAAGTTTAGCCGAACACTTTTTTTTTTTTGTTAAATTCCATAACACCCCTTGCGTTTTAGCAGAATTTCTAAACCCCTATCTAGTTCGAAAATAGGCTAACAACACCTCATGTAATAATATACTCAATATAAAACCCCAATTCCATTCAAACTAACGATGTTGTCGGTATACGTGTTTTGTGTGCATCTAATTTTTTTTATATGTTTCTGACCATAAATTGACCCACCATTTCACTTAAATATGTCTCTTATCCCTTTCAATCTACTAAGCTACGGTCTAACAATAAAAACTTAATACTAGCTTTTTTAATTCTATTTTAAAATTGAGCACTAAAACAATTAAAATTAAATTCTCCAAATAAATATTCAAATACTAAATAAAATATTTCAAATGATTTATTGAAATATTTAAATTAGTTAAAAAAATATTAACAATAAATATTTCAATCCTAAATAGTTAATTCGAAGCTCTCATATTTAAAAATAAAGCTCATTAAGACTACCAAAAAAGTACTTGTAACTATTTTTTAATTTAATTTTTTTTTAATTGATTATAATTTATTTATTATTAAATTAATTTATTAATTAAACTTTATTAACAAATTAAAAGTATACCGGTATTATTATTTTAAATTTATATTTGATTTCTTATTAAAATTATTACATAATATTATATTATTATTTTTTATTCATTTGGTAAACATTTTTTTTTTCTTTTTCTTTTTTTTCTTCGTTCTTTATTCTTTTCACCCTTCTCCTTCACCATTCACCCAAACAATCCCCTACCTCCAACTATATTTGGCATGCAACTTAGTAGAAACACAAGTCGCACCTTGCATATTAGGGGGTGGTGGGGGGAAAATAAAATAGAAATACTCATAGGGTTGTGACAATCTAGATGTGACAGTAGAATGTTGTCGGAAATATGATGAGATGATGAAGACCTGAAAGAGGGTGAAGTGACTAACATGGCAAGACTAGCGGCGGTGTGAATGGCAATTGGAAAAAGGAAGTTGGAGAAAGTTGACGTGCTGGAGAAAAGACCTTTGACCGGCGAGTGAACGACATCGGAAGACTTTGACTTCGAGGTAGATGAAAAGAGAGCGGCAAGGCAATTCTGGAAAAGTATAGGTTAAAGGAAACTGGCGAGATCATCGTTGCCCCCGCCAAAAGAGAGGAAGAGAAAAGCATGTCTATTTTATTGCTCAATGATCCTATGGTTGCTGGTAAAATGGTATAATGGGCATTTTAAGAAAAAAGTTAATGTAGTTACGGTTTTTAAACGGCAACAGTATGTTATATTTTTTCAAAACACAGGGGGTATTAGCTTATTTTCAAAATGCGGAGGGTTTATAGAGGGGGGGGGGGCGGGGTTATGGAATTTAACCTTTTTTCTCATTAATTTTTTTTTTCAAAAAATAATTATTTTTCCTGTAAGAATAATTCATCCAAACAAGCTCTAAAATCCTAGACGTGCTCCAAAATTTGTTGAACCCTCTTCATTTTGTGTTTTTGAAAGAGAAACAACAACGTTATTAAGCATTCATAATGTCAAACAACACGATGTCTCTAGCTTAAGTAGGAAAATATGAATTCCCTCACAGAGGTTGGTAGACGACGAACTAAAATATGTGCTATGCCGTTAGCTTATTGTTTGACCAAAAAGAAAAAAGATAGAATTAAAGGACTTGTCTTTGTGTCGAATCTCAACATGATGTCAACAAGTCCTATTCATCATCCTAGAGTCGAGAAATCACTCCAGTGGAGTTGCCCTCAAAATAGACTTTGTCCTAGCCTCTTCGAATGGCCATTTGCACAACCTCCAAACATGCCCATATCTCAACCAACTGGAGGTTGTTAGGTCCCCTTTTACTCAACTGAAACCATTCTAGGTACTCTCCCGATGCATTCCTTGCTACAACCCCTAGTCTGATTTTGCCACTTCCCATGAATATCGCCCCATCAAAATTGATCTTAATACTTCCCTACTAAGGAGGACACCATGTAACAAGTAGTAGGTTGAGTTATGGTACCACTGAGGTAGAAGTCGCATTCTAGATAACTTTGTGATAATGCTTTGCAGATCGCGGTAGCTGGTCAGGATTCATACATTCTTTATTTGCTATTCTCTTGTTTCTATTATTCCGTAAAAACCCCATGATCATCATGACTACACCCACTTCCTTATCTCCAAATTGTCCAACTCGAAGACCCAAGTCTTAATATTCCTAGGCCATGTTGAGAACTAGTGGCATGGTATATCCAACAGTGCCCAAACCAGCTTATTGAATGAGCAGCCAATAAAAACATGGTAGATATCTTCCTTCTCTACTCCACAAGATGGATAGTGGTGGTCCTCCAAGCAACGTCTAGCTCTCAAACTGACTGCAATAAGAATCATACCTCAACAAACCCTCCACATGAAGACTTAAACCTTTTGTGGTGTCTTTGCTTTCCATAACTTCACCTATATATAGGTTCGAGGGACTATCGACGTAGATGGCGTGATTTTTTAAGCATCCTCCACCATGAGGTGATAAGCATTCCTAAGAACATGTTTACTTTGATTGTTTTGTTAATATTGGTATAGTAAGCCCTTGAAAAAAGACATCTATAGAAGCTTGTTTGACAAACATTTTCCCTTAAATGGCGGTATTGTATACTTTGTTAAAGGAAACCTATTTCCTAGGAAAACGATTATTATTGGTTTGACAAGTATTTTACGCAATTGCCCTTCCTATTTTATATTACTATTGCCCAATCAGTTGATCTCACTACTATTTGTTGCTTTTTCTATTCCAAAATCCATAATTTTTTAAGAGAACCGTTCCTAAAGTTTGTCATGCTTATAATCTATGACTGGTAAAAGAATACACATATAAATTAGGCCTCAAAAAGAAGTCATATACCTAGAGAAGTGATTGCATTGGTTGTCTCCCTCATTATACCGTCACCATGGGGGGCTCGTGTATCAGAAGGTAAAGCCCCCTTGTGGCCTATTGCTTAAAGCATTAACTACTTGGCCCATGGTCTTCTCTAGCATTCTCATAGAAGCTTCGTAGCTTTGCATCCTTGCATTTATTTGTTGAATGAATTATCGCAACTTTTCTTTAGTGGAGTTCCTTTTCTCAATTGGTTGAGACCTCTGCTGGAAATTCTATTGAAAACCTGGTGGTCTAGAAGACGAAGAAGCACCTTGAGTGTTGCTCCATGAAACATTGGGGTGGTTTCTCTGCCAAGAATTGTATGTGTTTGAATAAGGGTTATTCTGAATCCTATTCTGATTACCTACAAAGTTGATTGCTTCCGTTCCCTGTGTGTCTTTAAGTAGGAATGGAAAATAATTACTCTAACGGCCTTCTCCACACTACTCATAAGAACTCGCGATCTGTTGTACCTATTGCACTTGTTGACTTTGTCCAATAGAGAGGCTGTCAAACTTGTTGTCTAACTTCCTGAGTAAAGTTTCAAAACTTGTTACAATCTAAGCTACCACTACTCTAAAGGAATCAACCTAGTGAATACCAGTTGCTCTAGTAGAACCATTCCTCTCTTGGGTTCTAAAGTTATTAGAGGTTAGCTCCTCTAATAGTTCAAATGCCTCATCAGGTGATAAATACAATAATGGACCTTTTATAGTGGAGTCCAATTGGGTAGCCCACTCAATGTTAAACCAGAGTAAAAACAGCGAACTTGTGTGGCTTTAGACAACCCATGGCGCGGGCATCTTCTAAGCAAACTCTTTAATCTCTCATAGGGATCAAAGAGAGATTCATCATCAAAACTGCTTGAAATTATAGATCTCCTGTGTTAATTTTTCAATTTTAGTAGGAGGGAAGAACTTATTGAGAAACTTTGTAACCAAACACTCTTTTACTCGCCCATCTAAAGTTCTACTGAACAACCTCAATCTGATCTCTTCCGATATCATTCCACTTGTAGCAAAATTATCCACAATCTTAAGAAAGTTCCTAAATTGTGTATTAGGATCTTCACCTAGTAGACATGAAACCTAATCTCCCTTAGTGCTTGATTTGTGGCGATGTCCGCATGAAAATTAACAACTCGTAGTGGTGGTCGAACAAAGCTGAATCCAAGTTGTTATTTGACTATGCTTTGTAACTCTTATATTTGATTATTATAAAATGGGGGGGGGGGGTCCCTTCGAAAACCCTACGGCGGACACATGCCATTTTTTAAAAAAAAAAAAAACTGAATCCAATATTGTCAACGCTAGGCGTTATATAATTGATAATCTTCCTTGGTGCCACATTGTCACCAATGGCTACTCTATCATCCTGATGATTCCATTGATTAGCTTGAATAATGCCAACCCCTTAATGATTGACTACTTCGTTCGGCGGCCAATTGTTTTCGTCTATCGATGACAACTCCAGCAACTCTAGTTCGTTGAGTCTCCTAGTGAATCTTCTGTTGTCCCATAAAATTTATCAATCTCCGGGTTGTATGTGTACTCTGGTGGACCTCGACTACACATAAACTAGAGTACCTAACAACAGAAATAAAAGGAATTAAGAGTAACAAAACATGCAAAAAGAAAACAAGAAAAGTTAGAAAGCTTAGTCCCCAGCAATGGCGCCAACAACTTGTTGCGTTAGTAATTGGCACACGCAAGCGTACATATCGCACAAGTAGTATAAAATTATCAATCACACAGAGACTAATTTCTAAGAAATTTTTCTAATTTTCTTGACACAAATCACTACTAGAAAAAAGGCATTTAGCCACGGATTTGGCAAAAAATCCGTGGCCAAGGAGATTAGCCACGAATTGGCCACGGATTAGCCACGGATTTTTTCCGTGGCTAACCTTCGCCACGGCTTTTTAGCCACGGCTGGGCTTAGCCACGGGCAAACCGTGGCCAACTTTGGCCACTTTTTTCTAGACATGGCCTAGCCGTGGCTAAGGGCCACGGATTAGCCACAGCCAGGCCGTGGCCAATCCGTGGCCACTGGAAAAGCCAATTACACCCAAACCCGCGGCCCAACCCGGACCCGCGCCCCAACCCGGACCTGAAACCCGCGTCCCCAAGCTTTTTTTTTTGCGCTCAAGGAGATTCGAAAACGGGACATCAATGTTATAAATGGAGCATGTAACCGTTGCGCCAAGGGAGTTCTTTGGTTATTGATTGATTTTTTTATACTTAAACTATATTGTTACAATTTTTTAAACTTAAATTATCTAATAAATTTCATTAGTTTTATCAATTTTTTAATTTAATTTTAGTAATTTTTATAAATTATTAACCAATTATTTTTTTAAAAAAATAAAGATATTTACCTTTGACTTTATCGTTCAATATTCAACTTTTTTTTTTATGACAAATATTTAATAAACTAATATATCAAAAACAAAAATTATAACAAAAGTCTATTTATATAATTTATATTTAGATAATAGCAACTTTAATTCGTGATAATTTGTCAATATCTTCGTATATGTGTGGTATTATATAATATATGTCAAGTATATATATCATATATATATATATATATATATATCAATATATGTATCTCTTTTAAATATGTCCATGTATATATGTATCAATATATATATATATATAAATGTCCAAGTATATATATTGATAGATATGTATCTATTTTAAATATGTCCAAGTATATATGTATCAATATATATATAAATGTCCAAGTATATATATGTATCAATATATATATATGTATCCAAGTATATATAGATAATTTATATTGAGATAATTAAAATATCAATAACAAAAATTTATCCGTGGCTAATTGTTTTTTTTCATTTTTTTTTGCACCACAGATAAATTTAAATATATATATATATATATATTGATACATATGTAAATTTATATTGATACATATATTTATATATCCAAGTATATATGTACCAATATATATATATATATATATATTTGTGACTAATCCATGGCTATATTTATATATATATATATATATCATGTATATATATACATATGTTCAAGTATATATATATCAATATAGGGGTATATATATATTTCCAAGTATATATATCATATATACATATATCAATCTACGTATATGTCAATGTGTATCTCATATATATTAATATATTATATGTACATTCTAATCCTCTATATATAGTCTATATGATATAAGTATATATCTATATAGAACATATCTAATTAATATATGTTATAAATGTAGTGTACGTATATATAGATCCAATATATATATATATATATATCTAATCATATGTACTATATATGATCAATCATCTATATGAAATAAACATATATTAGTGTATTATATATCTAATATATGTTATATATGTACTTATACATCTAATATATATACAGCTAATTATATATAAATACACATATACATAAGTATATCTAATCTTATACGTATGTAATATATCGAATCATTTATTATATATATCAATATATATAATATAATATATATATATATATTACTTAAGTATAGCAAAAATTAATTATTAAACAAAAAGTTAAAGTGGTGTAGTGGTTTAATGCTCTAACTTTAACTAACAGGTCAAGAGTTCAAATCATATTTGTTGCAAAAAAAAATAAAAATTTTTAGCCACGTCTAGGCCGTGGCTGGCTTAGCCACGTCTAGGCCGTGGCTAATCCGTGGCCCTTAGCCACGGCCTAGACCGTGGCTAAGGGCCACGGCTTAGCCACGGTCTGGCCGTGGCCAAATTAGCCACGGCTAGGCCGTGGCCAAGCCGTGGCTAACCATTGGCGGCAAAACTGGCGCCAAATTTAGCCACGACATTTAGCCACGGCTTGGCCGTGGCTAAATCAGCCACGGGTAATCCGTGGCCAATCCGTGGCTAAAGCTCAAAATTTTTTTTCACCGAAAACCGTTGCTAATCCGTGGCTAATCCGTGGCTATTTGCTCTTTTTCTAGTAGTGAATCATGACTTCTTAATTCAAGCAAATAAGAGTAAAAATAAGAGAGTAGTGAAATTGAGAACAAGTAAAGTCAAACACGAATGCAATAAACTACGGAAGAATATCAAAATAAAATGACCTAGGTCTTTAACGTCCTCTTGTATGTCTTTTAATCGATTTCCTAAGCGTCTCTATCAAGTGACAAAAACATACTCAATAATCTAAAATTCTATGTTATCTATGCTACTCTCTAAATATAGCATAAACCTTATTAACTAGATTAATCCTCTATATCTCTATGAGAATTGAACCTAGGTAATAGTATGAAGAATCAATTCTGAGCAAACTTAGGTTGCTTTATTTAGTTCTAAATCATGAAATCCTCTCTCGAGCTCAATCAAGGTTAAGAGATCAATTTTGATGGTAGCTAAGCACTAAAACGCATTAAGATCGAAACAAAACAATTGAGATGTAGAACACTTAATAGAGATTCATAAAATTTTCAATAGCAATCCCTGCAAGGTTCCATTAAAGAACCTAGAAACAGACCTAGTTCACCATACAAAAGGAATCCATGGCAGAAATTCTACAGGAATTAAAAATAAATAACAAGAAAAAGAGATATAGGAAGAACTCTTCATTGTGATGCGAATCTTCTTTTTCCCCACTTCAATCTCCAAGAACACTTGCTCTCTGCTTTGTCACGTCCAAATCCCCAATTTTCTTCCCTCTCCTTTTTAGGCAGAAAATCACCAAGGACATAAAATTTGCCCGTTTCCAAATATACGCAGCTGCCTAGGTGGGCTCATGTGCCAGCTAGGCGAACACTTCATTTCTTCTGCGCCACCTAGGCAGGCTTAAATATTGCCTAGGCGGGAGGCTCTCTGGAATAAGACATGGTGGTCCGAAGTATCGCCTAGGCGGAATTTGGTAGCCGGCTAGGCGACAACACCATTGGAATCTAGTTCTTACTTTTTTCAGTGCCGCCTAGGTGGTGTTGATTGTCACCCATATGGGGTCTTCCTCAATGTATATTTTTGACTATTTTTTTGTTTTGTTTTCTCCAAAATTGTTTTTACAAAAAGGAAAGAAAATAAATAAACTAAATTAAATTTCCTTGACCAAAAACTAACAATTTAACTCAAATTGAACCGATATTTAAAAGAAGGCTCTAAAATAACTCTATAAAATAGAGTTACCAGATTTCCCATTTCACGGATTCCTACCTTTTACTTAAATTCGCTGCGATTTTAATGCACTCTTGATTAATGCACTCTTATTATTTCTTTCTAGATTCGAGCCCCTGCTAACTTGAGCGTTGGAGGACTAACGGTTGTTTCGTAGGTCCTCCCTCTAATAGGACTCTAGTGCTAGTATCAAACAAAAGGGTCCCTATACCCTAGCAAGGGTCAAACCTCTTCCTAGCAAATAGGAAAGACCCCCGGGGAGGTCCTCTTCTTGTGGAGTCTATCTTCCATCCTACCAGGTTCCTCCTCAAGCATGGGCAAAGTTTTAGGTCTTTCTTGCATTGAATAGAAAGAAACCCAAAGGGCTCCTCTAGTATTTTTTTTTTTTTTTAAAAAAAAGAAAAGGGGTTAAAGGGGACCCCACCCCTTTATTAAGAAAATAAAAAGTTACAGAGAGAAATTAAAAAAAATACATCAAGCAAAAAGAGGGAACAGAAAACTCAATCAAGCTAAGTGTTTTCTAAAAGAAGGAATCCCAAGACGATCAAGCAGAATCATTCCCCGTAGAGATCCATTAATGGTGGTTGGCTCCAAAATAGAGTTATCACGCCTCATCCTCTTGCAGAGGTCAATCTTTCTTTGTGCCAGATTCCTCTTTAGGAATCCTTTTAAGGGAACAAGATTTTGCCTCTCCTATTCAACAATATGCATTTAGCCTTCCATATGGACACACAGGCTCCACTTTGTTTTACTCGAACCATTATTCGAGCATTTCTATGTTTTGTGAATTAATCACTATATGTTATAACTAATTCCATAATATGGAAAGATATTTGCAAACTAAAGTGTTTTAACTTTTTTAGGAAAGATAAAGCCCCCAAGACCTTCTTCAAGAAAGGTAGCTCAGCCTCCCTCATCATAAGGGATTCCTCCATTCGAGGATCCACACTTATCAGACCGACACAAGCGTGGAAGATCAACATGCCATTAGGAAGTTGCCTTTAAGAGTACACTTTGACATTTCCCCATCGATAAGGCCTTCTCCTGCAATAAGCAAGACCAACATATTGACCAACCTTTTAAGGAAAGAGTGTGTATGACAACCAATATTCACACAGGAGCGTGCAAGCATGGCTCTCCACCCTAAACACCCTAAGGTGCTAAAGAAAGAGGATCGCATATCCTCCTTCCACATAAGAACTGTTTCCTTTAATGGGGTTCCTTTATATAACTTAGTCTTCATCTGCACATTGTTGAGAAATATAGAAAACCTGTTACAAAAGATTTTATGTTATATTTTCCTTGTATACAAAGTGATACCAAGTACATGTATATATACTACATAATACAACCACCAACTACCATATTGATTATCCTACATTTATTAGTAACACATTTATTCTTTAACACTCCCCCTCAAGTTAGAGTATATATATCATCCATCGGCAGCTTGTTACATAAATTTTCTATGCCCAGGTCTAGTAAAAACATCTACTACTTGTTTAAAGGATGGAGTAAACGAAGTATTAATTTTCTTGATCATAACTGCTTCTTGGATAAACTGACAGTGAACCTCAATATGTTTGACCTTCTTATGAAAGACATGATTATTAGCAATGTGAATTTTTGTCTGATTGTCACAATACATAGACAATGAATCATTGTAAGTAAAGCCAAATTTATGAAATGAATTCATGAGCCATAACATCTCACTCACTACTAGAAAAATGGTCTTTTGTGACGCTTTTACTTTTGAGACGCCGTGCAAAAGCGTCACGTATACCGCCGTGGAATTAGCTTTTAGTGACGCTGCAAAGTGGCTCAACACCGTAGTTATTGTGATGCATAAAATCATCACTAAAAAGCCATTTTTGTGACACTTTGTTGTGTCACAACATAAGTTCTAAACTACCATACCTACAGACATATATGACATTCGCAACCGTCTTAAAATAATGTTCATGTGATGCTCACAAGTCTCACAATAAATTTGAGTTATTATGACGCTTGTTTGTGTCTCAAAATCGTTTTTGTTGTGACGCTTTTACTCCGTCACGTAGGTAAGCTAACATCTTTGTGAAAACTTTTATGACAAAAATAGGCGTCACAAAATATTAATGTCGTGACATTTTCTTGGGTCACAATAGAGTTGATTGTTGTGATATTTCCAATTGTCACAAAAGTTAATTGTTGGATTTTTGGTATTTTCCTGTTTTTTAATTACATTTTCAAATAATGCAATATAGTAACAAAAGCCCATCAACAAGTAAAACAACCTATAGCAACAAAACTAAAAGAATATGAAAACAAACATTTAAATAACATGCTACAAATATCAACAAAAGCCACCAACTACATTGAAAACAACTTTCATAATTGCATACTCATTTCAAGAACACAAAAGTTAACATCCATTCATCTATACTCATTTCAAGAACACAAACACAAAAGTTAACATCCATTCAACTATACTCATTTCAAGAACACAAAAGTTAACATCCATTCATCTATACTCGTTTGAAGAGCACAAAAGTTAACATCCATTCATCTAACTCCAAGAACAAAAGCTCAAACAACAATATCATTAAACACTTTTCTTAAGTTGCTGTCAAATATTAGTAACTAGTACGAACATCCATTCATCTAACTCCAAGAAACAAAAGCTCAAACAACAATATCATTAAACACTTTTTTTAAGTTCCTGTCAAATATTAGTAACTAGTACGAAAATAAGTCTCGTAACATTAAAACCAACTTACTACTTAAATCCTAAAACTGATCATAAGCTTAAACAACCTTCTTCTTACTTTTTAAGCCACATCAACCTGTATAAGAAAGGAAGCATGTATTTAGTTCATATCAAAGGACAAAAAATATTTTTATTAGGAAATGTAAAAGATCATTACCAAATTTTTCGGCCATGCAACAGCCTCACCAATTGCATCTCCAATAGTTTTCAAATTTGACATGGGCCGCATTAAGTCCTCCTCAAATTCCACACCAACACTAATAACAACTTCACACCAATTTTTTCCCAATAGTGCCTCCCAACTTGTTTCAATGGATCTAAACTTTCAACATAACCAACTGCTATAGTCTTTGTTGAATCAACAACACTCTTCAAATACACTTTTGCCCCAACCTGTATTTAAGATTTAAGAATATTATACTAACTAGAACATGATAGGATAAAAGAATTTATAAATTTAACTAATTCAACTCAATTCAAAGACATTGTAGCAAAATATTAAAATGACAAACTAATTCAATAAATAATTTTTATACAAACCAAAAAAAGCCAAAGATTCTTTTATCCATAAGTAATGAAAATCACAATGCATCTCTAATAACATATAATTTGTCATCATTTAATGTGATTCATAATTAAATTACCTATAAAGGCATTTTGTTCATTGATGAGGTAGAGGGCCGGAATGAAGCAGTATGGTAATGAGATGATGATGATGAAGGAACTCTAGTGACTTCTGGCGGAGAATGCTCTATCGTTCCCTGCTTGTTCATTTTTATGAGTTCTTGTATTTGCTTATTTTGCTCCATTACAATTTGCTTCAATTCAGCAAGATCTCTCTTGTAAGTCATGTGCATCTGGGAAGAATTGCCTCGCTTGGGCATATCATTGTATACGTCAGAGGTAGTGATACCATAACCATACATTCTTACTCTTCCCCCTTTGTCTTCTCCAACTGTTTGAGAAAATATGTCGTTTGGGCCCTTATCCTTTGAATTAGGAGAAAGTTCACTCCTTTTTTCGTTCATCTTTTGCTGTATAAAAGTCAAGATATGTTGAAAAAACAATATGAATCATGCAATACCTAATTAAAGTTCAAGAGAAAAAATAATAAACACTAACTAAAGCCAAGTTATTACCCACGACTTGAAATAATAGGATTAGTTGAATTCCCATCTTTCATAAAACATCTTCCGAATAGTTCCATCCTACTCGGCTCATCATCAGTTGAATCATCACCCCTATCTCCATTATCTTCATATTCTTCAACATTATCACGTTGTGCAACCTTTTGTGCCCTTGCCTCTTTCTACAAACAAACTATTTTTATTAGTACAATATGAAAATTTTTAGAGTATAATAAGTCTACATATAATAAGCAACAACCTTCATCTCATCTCTGATTTGAGAGAAATTTCGTTTTGCAGTGATATGCATCATTTTCTTTTGTGCCCTATTTTCTTTGTTTTGAGCACTTATCATCTAACATACAAGAGAAAGACAATTAAAACGAATTTATGCAAAAATGCAATGTTTAGTAAGTAAAATGGGGTTTATCTCTTACTCGTGCTTTACCACTACTCCAACGAACAACTAAATTCTTCCACTGATCATGGAGAACTCTTTCATCTTCCATATCTGGCCGCTTGCGCAAGTTTTCTTCTAGTGATGCATTCGGATCAAAAAATTTACTCTTAACCCTATTTTTCCAAGTTCTCCAACTTTTTGATAAGGTTATCCAAGATACGTCTTCAAAGTCAACTGCTCCAGTAAACTTCTCCTAAATGATCAAAATCACATATCTTAGTTAAATCACAACGACCAATTAAAATAATATAGCACATTACACAATAATACCATAAAAAATAGGATAGTTTGTATTATCACCTTAATCAGCCCCAACAAATTCTTTTTAATAGATTGTGGCACTTTATGCCAATTTTCATAGTCAAGTGGAAGTAGTGTTTCATTTCTTACCAACTTTTTGAATTTAAGCATCTTTGATGTTCCAAAGTCCTAATGCCCCAAAGTGAATATTTCAATTAACCTTCAACTTTAACTCTCATCACTATGCTGCTTATTAACTTCAAATTAAGGAAAGAAATTGTGTTACTTATTGCATCAACTCTTACGACATTTAAGCATGGTGTGGGTTTAATTCAAAACAATACTAATAGATAAGCACAGATATATTGGAACAGAATAACCAAAATGATAACTTCCAATTTCTCCAACCCACGATCATTCAGAAATATAAAGTTGTACTATATCAAAAAACTAAATAAATAAATAAAGTATGGCCACTTAAACTTAATTGCATTTATAAAGTTAATTCTATGATAAAATATGAATTAATAAAAAATTCAAAATGTTTTTCCAGCATTGAAACCATCTTTATCCACCAATCCAATCACCTACAACACATTAACATAAATTATCACAAAAGCCTTATTTCCTTTTTGTTTCTTAATTATCCAGTCCTTTTTGTCCCTGTTAACCATTAACTATTATATATACCTCCACAACCCCACCTCCCCAAACCTCTCCCATTTTCCTTCAATTCTCTCATATCATTATTGTCACCTAACCGTTCTCTCATGTCAAATGCAATTTCCTAGCTACTTTTATCCCTCAAAGATCATTATTCACACACACACATTCTCAGATTACATCTGTATTTAGTTGTAAACTTCAAGAAACAAGGGAAAAAAAACAAAATAAAAATAGAGTTTGATCCGTATGGAGATTCCAGAAATAAACATGATAAGCGATTTCGAAGCAGGGATGAAATGCTTGCAAAACCCTTCATTCGTTTCTCGTTTATTTTCATTTCCCTATATTTTTAGCTTTTGGAAATGGGGTGTTCTGATTTTTGCCATTTTTGCAACTTTTAGCAGAGCCCAACATAGATAGCTAAGCACATCAATTGATTGCAAATGCAGCACTCTCAAATAAAAAATAAAAACCCACACTACCATTTTCAATAGAGAAAATCCAAAAACAACTCAGTTCAAGTTTTCAAAAACTGAAAATTTACACCTAAAGCTGCTCCACAAACAAAAAATTTAACACTTAATAATCTATAAACCCAATCAAAAAAATGACAAAAATAAATACATAAATATCTTACGTGTGGACTTACAAGTGCAACAGCAGACAGAGTTGTAAGCTTCCAGAATATATCGTCGCCTATCGACGCAGAGAGATAAGTGCCCCAACAGAGAAACAGAAGAAGTTGAACAGATCTGTCGACCCTAAAATTGACTCAAATTTTTGAAAACAGAGGAGATAGCCTAGATTTCAAACAGTTGGGTCGTAAGAAACCGAAGCTAAAACAGAGCCTTGCCGAAGAAAAATCATAATTTCTCAAAGATTGAAAGCATAGTTGGAGGTTTGAAAGATTGAAAGGCCCTAATTAAGGAGTTGTGTTGGTGGTTTGAAAGATTGAGGAGCTAGGTTAGAGGAAAAACCCTAATTTTTTTAAGATTGAAAGATGAAGGCAAAGCCGCGAAAAAAAAAAATGGAGCGCGCCCAAACACTTTTTATATTTCTTTCAGTTTTTAATTTTAATTTCGCACTAATTTGTTTCTCTTATGCTGATGGGTCAAATTTAAATTTAATTATTTTTAAAAAAACAAAAAGCTAATAAGACGCTTTATAATAACCGTCACAATAATCCAAACATATTATAACAACATTTGTAAAAGTGTCACAATACATGCACTTAGATAAATAAATAATAATAAACAAATCTAATGAGACGCTTGTATATAAGGTGTCTCAATAGAAGTCCTATCATGATGCCATTTTAAGAGCATCATATTAGGGTGTCACAAAAAGCTATTTTTCTAGTAGTGACTAGTCGTATAGGCCATAGTTCTATATTTTGCTTCATGAGCCATAACATCTCACACAAAATTATTTTCATGGTTAATGATAATACCAATGGGAGCTTTTGAATCAAAAAGAGATGTCGTCATAATAGGGGCAGGTAAAAGAAGATCAAAAAACACAAACTAAGAGAGTCACAATGTAGTATGTATAACACCATTCAAAGGGCGGTGGAAAACAAGAACCTAAGACCACACTTGAAGCAACGAAAGTACTCAAAATCTCTTGCCCTCACAAGCAACGGTGTTGTAGCATGGGTCACTGGAAAAGGAGGCGGCATGGTGGTGCGCTGGCAAAGGAGGTAAAGGGACAAAATGCAATGGAAAATGGTGGGGCAAGGTTGTTTGGCGCCACAACTAGGGTTTTTGAGGGGGGGCACGACGGTCAGCGATACATGGTTGTTCTTGTCAAACTAGAGGTGAGAAGTGTGATGGAAAACATGTGAGACCTGGGACAATGGTGCACGATGCTAGAGTAGGGTTCTAGGGTGGGTGGCACTGATGCAAGGCAGCGGCGGCTAGGGTTTCGAGTGGTGGGGCTGGGCATCAACTAAGGTTTAGTGGAGGGAGAAAAGGGCAGGTGTTAGTTTTTCAATTTTTTTTCTAACATATCCCCCCCCCCCCCCCCAAATATAACGAGCCTACTCATCATACCTTGTTGAGAAATGTAGAAAACATGGCAAGCAATTTGTTTTTATATATATTCTCCTTGGATACAAAGTGATACCAAGTAAATGTCGATATACTACACAATATAACCACCAACTCCTATATTTATTACTCACACATTTATTGTTTAACATAAATCATGTGCTGTTTTTCAAAGCTTCTCTTTCCTACTTTCACAGCCTGATTGACGCTCCACTATAAGAGTGGGGGAGAGATGATCGTCCCAAATTTAATGGTATTGAATTGGTCCAAGCAACTATGGCCCACCGAGTAAAGCCTAACAATAAAGCGACTTATTAAATAGAGGACCCCACACTAACTACCCAAGGGAATCATCTTTGTAGTCCAGGAAGCCCATAGTTCCACAGCCTATGAAAGAAGCTCTCCTATAGGCCCACCTAAAAAAACCATGCAAACTAAGAAATGACCATATCTGAACTCCACAAGAATGCCACATTTTGCACTCCTCGCATAAGGAGGAGAACTGATACCAACCTCATCACAGCAGGATGATACTTGCTCTCCCTACGCTAGCATCACATAGGGAGGGACAACAATAACGAATCTCCCCTACGTGATGAGAACACCCTCACCTCCTTAGGAGGGAAGCACATGTGCTTCCCTTACGACAGGTATTAGCAACTTAACATAAACATGAAGACAATTATCCTTATCCATCTAAGTAAGGAAGGACATCCTTATTCGTCCCAACACGCCTCCTTCTTGGATAAGGGGAGCATCGTTATCTTCAACAACCAACCTCCAAAATTTTTGGGGCCACATGTTCCGACCACTTAGCCTAGATTGTAGGGAGCATAACCTGATATGATTCTTGAGAATCTTTGAACAACACTTTCTACCTAGCAGGAATGCCCCTGCGAAAACCCAGAAAAGTTTGTTTGGCCTCCCGATATAAGTACATCTATCACCTTTGGTAAGACCCATCTACCCTAATGTAAGCTATTTCACTCATACTTAGTCTTAATTAGGTATGAGCACTCTCTTAAAAGCTCTCAAACACACTTTTTTCACCCTACATTCCTACTTAAGAAATATTTACTATTTATAATGATTTAAGCAATTTTCACCTTATGAACGAGCTTCCAGAATTATTTATACCTAAATGTGTAGTATTTCTACTTGATATCAAAGTAGGCTATATCTTGCTAGGGATGGCAATGGGTCAGGTTTCGCGCCCAACCCGTTTGGGGCAAGTTAAGACTCGGTACTCGGGTCCCGAGGCAGGTCACGGGTCTAAAATTTCAGACCTGTGCAGGTTCAGGTCGGGTCTCAGGCCCAAAAAGACTCTAACAGTATATATAATACAATATATTTATAATATACAATATAACTTTATTATGTTTTCAATTTTTTTATCTCCACTCTACTAACTCCTCACTTAATTAGATCTTCTAACTCTTGTTGACTAGGGTTTGAGGGTCACTTCTAAGTTCTCAAATCTCTCTCCTCAATCCTCCTCTCACTTTCATCTCTCTTCGTCGGCTATCACCCACCGCCGCTACCCACTACAACTCTGGCAGCCACAGCCACAACAACCCACCACGATCTGCTATAGCAACAGCTGCAACCACAGCAGCCCACCACGACCTGCTACAGCAGTCAAGAACAGCAGCCGCCACCGCCACTACCTCCACTAGTCGCCACATCTGCCCCACTACGGTAAACAATTCTCAGAAATATTGGGAAAAAGAACTTAGGAATTTATTTGAGAGGGAAGCATAAAAGTATGAGCTTGAGAGGGAAGTGAGTATTATGGTGTTACAATTGCTGAATTGGTTAAATTGACTTGAAATTTAATGTAATGATCAATGTTTGTAAACACGTTTTTCTTTGTTCTTTTCGCAATTAAACATGAAATTTTGAGGAATGGTGTAATGCTCTCTGTATTTTGCTTCTTTTGCCAGTTAAATTTCATCAAATTCTTTAAGAATGCCCCAAACGGGTTCGGGACGGGTTTGGGACGAGTCCTGGGTCCAGTGCAACCCTTGCGGTCGGGTCTCAGGTTTGCCCAAACCTGTACCAGACCCGACCCATTGCCATCCCTATTGCATTTTAATTGCGCCTCCCACTATACTAATCTAACGATCCAAATAGTTTCTAACAATATTCAAGTTTGGCCATGAGGGAGGTTGATTTATTATAATTCGGGCAATATCCACCTCATGAATTGGCTTTTGGATTGAGTTAGGTCTAAATTCATAATATTTCTAGGAATATAAAAATATTTTATACAAAGAAGTCAAATATTTTATACATAATAAATTCATAATATTTATACTGTATTTTTACATTTTATAAATTTAATACCAAAATTATTTATAGCACCCGATATAAAGATGTTTATCACGGCTGCATCGGCGGGTTTTCTCTGACCCTCTTAGTGTAATGCTACAATTTGCCAACAAATATTTGAATTCCAGTTGTAGAGGGCTCTCTCCTGTACCAGCGACACCTCACGACCCCTGCACTCAAGCAAATTCAATCCCATTTAATCGTCTCCGGCACAATTCACGACCAGTTTGACATTCAAAAACTCAATGCCCACTTCGCGATTACCTACCTTGCTCATGCTCAAACTCTTTTGGGCTGTAAAATATAGAAGAAGAAATTTCTGGAAATGGTTTCCACTAATCTGATCGAAAAATACATGTACTACACCATTTATAGTGGGGTACCAAAAGAAAGCTACTTGTCTAACTAACTAACAGCTGGAAGTGGTAAGTGTGCACTTAGAACTATACTAACACACTAACTAATCTGGTGAGCAAAATAATTAAAATATACAAAGTGTATCATAGCAGGCCCCCCTCAAGTTGGAGCTTGGTGACAATCAACCAAGCTCAACTTGGAGAGGAGAAGACTAAACTGAGGAAACGCGAGGAGTTTAGTAAACAAATCAGCCAGTTGAGACTTCGAGGAGAGATGTTGAGGAGCAATAAAGCCTTGGCGAAAATGATGCCGAACAAGATGATAATCAATATCAAGATGTTTAGTTCGCTCGTGGAAGACAAGATTCGCCGCAATATGTAGAGCAACCTGATTGTCGCAGAATAAAGGAATGGGCTTATGTAAGGGAATATCAAAGTCACGGAGCACAAAAGATACCCATTGAAGTTCACAAACTGTGGTTGCCATGCTGCGGTACTCTACCTCAGCCGTAGAACGAGAGATAGTGGCATGTTTCTTGGGTTTTCCAAGAAATGAGAGAGTCCCCAAGAAATATACAAAAACCTATCACAGATTTCCTAGTGTCAGCACATGCTGCCCAATCAGCATCACAGTATGCTCGGAGTTGAAGAGGAGTAGAGGTAGGGAAGAATAATCCAGTAGAAGGTGTATTTTTGAGGTACCGAAGGACATACACAACAGCTTCCCAATGAGAATGGCATGGGGAGTTCATAAATTGACTAAGCTGTTGTGTAGCAAAAGTAATATCCAGCCTAGTCATATTCAAGTATAACAAACGACCAACAAGCCTTCGAAATTTCTCTGGTTCAGAAAATGGAGCACCAGCATTGGAAGAGCTCAACTTAAGACCCTTTGGCAAGGGTATGGAGGCTGGTTTAGCCCCAAGGATACCAGCATCCTTAAGAATGTCTAGCACATATTTTCGTTGATTAAGATAAGTGCCTTCAGGAGACCTTGCAATTTCAATGCCCAAAAAATACCTGGCATGACCAAGATCTTTTATGGTGAATTGGTCATGGAGGAAGGCCTTTACAACTGAAATTTCATGCTCACATGTACCAGTTAGGAGCACATCATCCACATACACAAGTAATGCAAGAAACTGGCGACCAGAGGATTTAATAAACAAACAGTGATCATGGTTCGATTTTATGAAGCCAAATTTTTGCAACTTAGAAGTGAATTCAATATTCCACTCCTGTGATGCTTGTTTAAGACCATAGAGAGACTTCAACAATTTACAAACTTGCCCTAGTTGAGCCACATGATACCCTTCTGGAGGATACATGTAAACCTCTTCATGTAAAGTCCCATGCAAAAACACATTATTGATAACTAGTTGATGAATGGGCCAGGGTTTTGCAGTAGCCAAGGCCAAAAAATCCGAACTGTGACAAGCTTTGCAACAGGGGAAAAGGAGTTTGTATAGTCAAGCCCCTCAATCGGGTTATACCCTTTTGCAACCAACCGTGCCTTGAATCTATCAACACTCCCATCAGCCAAATATTTCACTTTGTACACCCACTTAGAACCATTAGGTTTCTTCCCTGGAGGCAGAGAAGTTAATTCCCAAGTGTGATTCTTTTCTAAGGCCTGCAACTCATTATTCATGGCCTCGTTCCACTTTGGATCAGTACAAGCTAGTTTATAAGAAGCAGGTTTTGTGATCTTAGACACATTAGCCAAAAAAGCAATGTATTAATCACTAAGATGGGGAGAGGAAAGGTAGGGGTAAGTTATGATGGGCGCATCCCCTGGATGAGGTGGAAGGTAAGAATGGTATTGATCAATAAAGGGGGGATGCAACGCTGCAGAAACAAAGTCTTGCAGCCAACCAGGTTTCCTCTTGATCCTATTGCTTTATCTATGATCTGCAGGAGCTGGAATAAGAGGTTCAGAAGGGGAGGAATCAATGTGAGTAGGTTCTAGAAGTGGGCTGCAAGAAAGATCAAGAGTAGGATAAGAATCATCAAAGGCTGGTATAGGAAGGGGAGTTTGATCAGAAGAATGACTTTTGTAAAGAAATATATCCTCATGGAAAGTCACATCTCTGGACATAAACAATTTATGTGAATCCAGATCATAGACTTTATAAGCTTTCTGACCTTGTTTGTGACCAAGGAAGGCACACTTAAAGGCTCT